>OX392537.1:12585000-13185000 GCA_947623455.1 Mimachlamys varia | reverse complement strand
TATTAGATTTAATATAAAAAAGGACCCTTTTAGCATTCTAAAAGTAATAAAAGAAGGGCCAATTTTTACTACAGTTCGGTTCAAACAAAATGTCAGCAAATGCAATTATTAATGAGCCCGGCCAAAATTCCTTTAGTTAAATATCTCCATAGGAAAGCATTACAGAAATAAAGGAAAATTTAATGCTTTTCTATGGAAATGTTTAAGTTAAGGAACATTCGTGAAACTAGGCCTGTTCGAATTATACAAAATTATGCTTAAGAATACAAGCATGAGTTCTTACATATACTTCCTACACAGAACATATATACTTTTAAACAGAGACGTATGTATATCAAAGATGGTTTTACATATAAATATCCCTGGTTTTACTTACTGACGAGTTAATGAGATAAGAAAGGTATGGATAATGACTTTGTTTCTATACATCATGGAAGTAAACATATCGTATTCCATTTTCGGATTAATAATTTGTATAATGGTAGGCCAGACAATGATGATTTAAACAAGTCCAAAACAATGGCACCATTTGAAGTACATTGTACAAATGTGATCCAGCACCCCCCCCCCCCCCCCCCCCCCCCGAAGTACCCCTCCCCAACTCCCCAAAATTGAAAACGTCACGGGGCTTGCACATCAAAATACCTCCAGCTACGCCCCTGCCAGGGCCCAGTTGTTCAAAGGGTGATTAGCTTAATCAGTATTTAACGACATTTTACAAACTTGAATAATTCTGTCAATATACAAGTTACAAACTTGAAATTTTGTATGTAAATTGACAATTTTAGGTTTTTGATATCTGCAAAGTTGTAACTAAATGTATGGTTTCATTTTGAAGTTACAGGATGATTAAAATTTGCGCTAATCACTGATTAAGCTAATTAGCATTTGAACAACTGGGCCCAGATGACTTTACATTAATAATCATAAAGAATTAAATAAACATGGTTATTTCTTTCCACGTAACCTGTCGTTAACATTTGTATCTGTATGTTTGATAACCGTATAACACCTCTGGTATAATACAATGTATATGTATATGTATCCCCAGGTCAGCACATTGTCTAGTATATAATCAAATAATTCTTTGAATTAAAACTGAAGTTATTTATTGGCATGATAAATGGCAAATAGAAAAGAAAAGGGGGCACAGTAAACCAGTAGTTTGACAAACAACACAATTACCAGTATATAGACTTACATGTAAATCTGTAAAAGAGAGCTTTGTAGAGGATAGACACAAGAGGATTATACCAGTACCATTTGAAATACATACTATAGTTATACCATGTGCTTTAAAATTTCAAACAATATGGCAACATACATTTCATAAATTACATAGATGTAGTTTCATAGATTATACACATATAGATATCAAGTGTCTTTTTTTAAGAGAGAAAACATTGGAGAACAGTTTAAGGAATGTTTAAAGAAGGAGAAGAAGGAAAAGAGAAGGAAGGCATGATATTTTAGGGACAAGTTACAGGTTATAGAAAGGACGAAACAACGGTCGCTGATTTGTGCCATATCGTTGTTTCGATAAAGCACAAATCAGCGACCGTAGTACATTGTAACAGGCGAGACAAAAATCATTTTAATCCTTAAAATAGTATTTTGGTTAATTTTGTTTTACGTCCTATTAACAGCCAGGGTGCAAGGTTTTTGAGATGGAGGAAAGCCGGAGTACCCGGAGAAAAAACACGGACCTACGGTCAGTAGCTGGCAACAGACCCACGTTGGTTTCGAACTCGCAACGTAGAGGTGGAGGGCTGGTGGTAGAAAGTCGGGACACCTTAACCACTCGGCCACCGTAACCCAGAGGTGGAGGGCTGGTGGTAGAAAGTCGGGACACCTTAACCACTCGGCCACCACGATCCCTTCATGTCCTAAAAATGCTTGTAGTACTGAAGGAATCTCACAACAGAATATGTTCTCCTTATAAACAAAGTTAGTTTAACTCATGAGCCAATGTAATTAGCTACATTACATGTATATACCCGTACGGTATCACTATCCGATATTGACAGATAACACCAAAGTTTTGTTTGATCGTGTTTACCTACGCCGAGAATTATATAGTTAAACTGCCACGGTAACAAAAATGTTCCAAAATTAAATCTCTACAGACTTCGTCATTCTATGTAGTTTTACTGTGTAACATGTATAATGTCGGGTTTCTGAAACGCATTGTTCAAATGATGTATATCTACATGTACATGCGTATGTATTTCTTCTTGTAGTGCTAGACATGTTATGGCGTCATAAGAATTTTCTCGGTGATATAAAAAAAAAACGATACATGGTGTGTAGTATGACTTATCAATGTTAGGTATAACACATAATCTTATCAATATCTCAACTTTTCATTGAGTCCCCAATCCTCCTATCCTTACCAGGGACCACACGCACAAACCTGACAATACAACGGTGTTATGGCCATTCAAACATTTCATAAGGGAAAACGAATGCATTAATATAAAATATTGATATTTTCTGTCACATAGAAAGCGAACAACCGTGA
Source organism: Mimachlamys varia (assembly GCA_947623455.1). Taxonomy (NCBI): domain Eukaryota; kingdom Metazoa; phylum Mollusca; class Bivalvia; order Pectinida; family Pectinidae; genus Mimachlamys; species Mimachlamys varia. The sequence continues at coordinate 13,182,479 of OX392537.1, read as the reverse complement.
TCTGGCTACAGAAGCGTGGGCGACATACTTATAATGTATCAGAACTTTAAGACAAAATCAGATTTCGGCATTCCGCCATCCACCACACTGTCTCGTGCTGGCTATTAATCAAATGGCGGAACTATAACATCGAAAAGACGTTAATGTGTAAACAGACCTGACCGGACCAATGTTTAAAGGGCCAAGTATTTGATTGACTTTCTGCTCGTCGATTTGATAGATAAACATTCTTTATTGATCTAACTATTGATGATAGCACACGTCTTAAACATACAGGAGCATCCAACACAAATAAACGACAGCCTCCTCCTCCTCCTCCACCTCCTCCTCCTCCTCCACCTCCTCCTCCTCCTCCTCCTCCCCCTCTCCTCCTCCTCCTCCTCCTCCTCCTCTCCTCCTCCTCCTCCCCCTCCTCCTCCTCCTCCTCCTCCTCCCTTCCCCCTCCTCCTCCTCCTCCTCCTCCTCTTCTTTTAAATTAATTCTTGCGCTAAAATTGAAGATGTCGGTGTATCTTGTTAAAGACTTCAGTGTATCTTGTTAAAGATATCAGTGTATCTTGTTAAATATGTCAGTGTATCTTGTTAAAGATGTCAGTGTATCTTGTTAAAGATGTCAGTGTATCTTGTTAAAGATGTCAGTGTATCTTGTTAAATATGTCAGTGTATCTTGTTAAAGATGTCAGTGTATCTTGTTAAAGATGTCAGTGTATCTTGTTAAAGATGTCAGTGTATATTGTTAAAGATATCAGTGTATCTTGTTAAATATGTCAGTGTATCTTGTTAAAGATGTCAGTGTATATTGTTCAAGATGTCAGTGTATCTTGTTAAATATGTCAGTGTATCGTGCTTAAGATGTCAGTGTATCTTGTTAAATATGTCAGTGTATATTGTTAAATATGTCAGTGTATCTTGTTAAAGATGTCAGTGTATCTTGTTAAAGATGTCAGTGTATCTTGTTAAATATGTCAGTGTATCTTGTTAAAGATGTCAGTGTATCTTGTTAAAGATGTCAGTGTATCTTGTTCAAGATGTCAGTGTATCTTGTTAAATATGTCAGTGTATCTTGCTTAAGATGTCAGTGTATCTTGTTAAATATGTCAGTGTATATTGTTAAATATGTCAGTGTATCTTGTTAAAGATGTCAGTGTATCTTGTTAAAGATGTCAGTGTATCTTGTTAAAGATGTCAGTGTATCTTGTTAAATATGTCAGTGTATCTTGTTATATATGTCAGTGTATCTTATTAAAGATGTCAGTGTATCTCGTTATTAACAAACACGCCAGTTTATCTCGTTAAACATTTTAGCGTAACTCGTTATAGACGTCAGCGTATCGTGTTAAATAATCTCGTGTGCTTTTAAACATGTCAGATTTGTTCGTTATACAGTTTGAATATAACTGGTCTTCTCGTAATGCTTCTTGTCGCTATTTTATTACATAATTCAATTTTTAAACAGAAAAAAAGTTTCACATACGACAGTTGTGTATTTAATGACAGTCTAGATCTGGCCATTCTCTGTATGTTACTGAAATATCCAATTTATTTTTTTGAAATAATAACCGTTATTTTCTAACAAGAATATCAATAACCTTTCAACATTTCCATCATCATATAAGCTATAAATAATGTTAAACTTAAATGGACAAACAAACCCTATAGAGCAGTCGTGATTCTTGACAAATATTTGTACCTTAAATTAAATTGGTACATTTCAGGACGGACAAAAAACATCAACAAAAGAGTGTAAGTCATTTCGTTTCTTTTGAAAATATGTGATTTTCGGCATGTATTAAATAGATTTTTTTGAAAGCACGACCCGTCCCGGTTTTAGATCGCCCTATATTAATTATACAGTGATATTGTACAAGAGTTACGCATTCGTATTTAGCGTCCTACTTTTTGTATACTTGTTATAATATAAGTATATGTTTACACCTTTACAACACCCCCGTCGACCAGTTTGTAGAAATCACACGGGCGTTCCCTAACAGCTAGTTCTGAATGGTGGCGGTAATCATTTTCTACGTCAAAAGGACAGTCTCATTGACTGAGGAACGGCATTAAGTTTAATATCCCTCCCATTAGAAGCTGACTTCAAGCATGGTCGTCTTATCAAAATCTCACAAGGTTGTCGGGTGGTGTAGTGGAAAGGCGTTCCGGGTTCGATATCCCGATCAGACTTAAAAAGCGGGTAAGGGGTCATGATCACCTGTCCGACCACGTGGGGTTTTCTCCAGGTGCCCCGGTTTCCTCCCACAATAAGAAACGTGCACTAACATCTGGGCCAACAAGGGTGATGAGTATAAGTTGAAATAATTTGCTTCATATAATTGTTGTAAAATAAATGAAGTTAATAGTTTATATAATAAAATCCGAGACATTAGATTTGATACATCCGCTCGAGAGTAATTAAATGCTATCATAAAACATTAATAGAAAAAATAATTATCATGTGAAAAAAAGAAAAAGAAAAAACATACTTTTGACTTACTTCATACATGTATCAACAATTTTTTTTTTTTTTTAATTTTAATGTTTTTAAAACTTCAATATCAAAGGAGATATAGATTTGGCTTTGGATGTAAATTATAATGTATTTGAACGTAGACAGTCCTTCATTAAATCCAGCGGAAGATGTTGAACAGGAAAATGATTTTGTTTTATTACCATTTATATGTACGCAAAATGGTCTTCTTTCAACTGTTGAATTTGTAATTGTCTATGTCATCACTTGTAATATTTTGTTGATAGGAGATGTTTTCATATGTTTTCCAAACTTGTGCCAAATCCTTTGTACCTATTTTAGACAATAGAATAAGTTTAAAGTCAAGATATAGAAAAAATACACATTGCATGCGTAAAGCTTACAATGCTTTTGGTTATTAACATGCAATATAATATTTAAAAACTTAGAATTAACACACATGGTGAAAATATGTAAAATCCATTGATAATATTTATTGAAACATGACATGGGGCGCACATGTAGTAGCTAAAAGAATGTTTAAAGAATTGATTTATTTTGACGGAAATGAATGCTAAGATCAATATTTGTTTTCATCATGAATGAAAAGAAACACATATAGCGGATAAACCATACACCGTTCTATTAACAACCACTTGTTTCATACAAACATTGATAAAACATTCTTGAATTAAGTGGGTAATCTAATAACACATGGATGTCCGATTAATATCTGAAATCATTATTATTTTGTCAACTCTTTATTTTCTAAGTACGAATCATAATATAAAACAACCACTAGAGTATAACTTCACCAGTTTTATCTTCATTTTGGAATAAACTGTCTGGAGATTAATCTCATTAACACTTTCAAATACATTAGATTAACGGGAAGAATGTATGTATTTGTACAAGCACGGTATGTTCACTAAGCTTTGTTACCAGATTCATGTTGATAACAGAATAAACTTTAATGTTTTTCTTCTCTCTGTCTCAATAGTAATAGTTAAATCGTGTTGTTCTATTGTATCTGATGAAATTAAAATAGGTATAAAGCCAAATCACCGTATAAGCGCTTTGGTGTGAGGCGCTTTGGTGTGAGGCGCTTTGGTGTGAGGCGCTTTGGCGTGTTGGCGCATTGGTGAGGCGCATTGGTGTGTTGGCGCTTTGGTGAGGCGCATTGGTGTGTTGTCGCTTTGGTGTGAGGCGCTTTGGTGTGAGGCACTTTGGTGTGAGGCGCTTTGGTGTGAGGCGCTTTGGTGTGAGGCGCTTTGGTGTGAGGCACTTTGGTGTGAGGCACTTTGGTGTGAGGCGCTTTGGTGTGAGGCGCTTTGGTGTGAGGTGCTTTGGTGTGAGGCGCTTTGGTGTGAGGCACTTTGGTGTGAGGCGCTTTGGTGTGAGGCACTTTGGTGTGAGGCGCTTTGGTGTGAGGCGCTTTGGCGTGTTGGCGCATTGGTGTGAGGTACTTTGGTGTGAGGTACTTTGGTGTGTTGGCGCTTTGGTGTGTTGGCGCTTTGGCGTGTTGGCGCATTGGTGTGAGGCGCTTTGGTGTGAGGTACTTTGGTGTGTTGGCGCTTTGGTGTGTTGGCGCTTTGGTGTGAGGCACTTTGGTGTGAGGTACTTTGGTGTGAGGCACTTTGGTGTGAGGCTCTTTGGTGTGAGGCGCTTTGGTGTGAGGCACTTTGGTGTGAGGCACTTGGTGTGAGGCGCTTTGGTGTTGGCGCATTGGTGTGAGGCACTTTGGTGTGAGGCACTTTGGTGTGAGGCGCTTTGGTGTGAGGCGCTTTGGTGTGAGGCACTTTGGTGTGAGGCGCTTTGGTGTGAGGCACTTTGGTGTGAGGCGTTTTGGTGTGAGGCACTTTGGTGTGAGGCGCTTTGGTGTGAGGCGCTTTGGTGTGAGGCACTTTGGTGTGAGGCGCTTTGGTGTGAGGCGCTTTGGCGTGTTGGCGCATTGGTGAGGCGCTTTGGTATGAGGCGCTTTGGCGTGTTGGCGCATTGGTGAGGCGCTTTGGTGTGAGGCGCTTTGGCGTGTTGGCGCATTGGTGAGGCGCTTTGGTGTGAGGCGCTTTGGCGTGTTGGCGCATTAGTGAGGCTCTTTGGTGTGAGGCGCTTTGGCGTGTTGGCGCATTGGTGTGAGGCGCTTTGGTGTGAGGCGCTTTGGTGTGTTGGCGCGATCTCAAACAAAAGATTTAGTCGCCTTGTCTCGTCTTTCAAACCACACGAAAGCGCATGGAGTGTGACATTAGTATAGATCTGACTTAACTTAAATTTCAAATATACAGTGTTTTGGGTAAACATTAAAGGTCCCAATATACGTAACTTCAGAATATTTTTCGGGATTCTGAAAAAATTATGGGAAAAAATCCAGTTCATAACCAAGCAAAAATAAGCCTAAAACGTAGTAAACCTGAGCGGTACAATGTAACTAACAAGAAACTCTTGACAGAAAAATCCAAAGAATTGAAACAACAAACCGAAGTTAGAAGAAAGTTCAAAATGGACGCGTGTTTACAAATACCGAGTCTCAACTGCTGCTGTACCGGTAACCGCGTACGAATTCATTTTGAATATTGCTGATATCAGTTAATCTTAACTAAATCTATAAATAAAATAAATATAATATAAATATAAGTTATTAGGCTTGATTTTCGCTTCATGTTTTGCCGAAAGTTACGTATTTTGGGCCTTTAAACAGATAACATAGTTAATAAATCTTTATGACAATAAACATATGTTCAGGACATCGAAGAGGTTTCTAGCATTCAGCAATGATACCACTGTCATCCAGTAGTTACGTGTTTGAGTACGCGTGTTCTGAACGGCACAAGGGAATGTACTTTAATCCAGACGTAGACTCAATGTCCTACTGTAAACTTACCTCAGTACGATAACAAACTACCACACTGACCTTAAATGGTTTGTTATCTAATTCTAATTAGGTCAAACATAATAAGTTAATAAGTATAAGTATGTACCTAAAATACGGACAAGGAATCACCCCAGTGAAAAAAATACACATGTTTATATCATACTACTTATGTACATTGATCATGATATTATCGTAAAGCTTTATAGTCCCAATATAAGTAACTTTCGACAAAACTTGAAGCGAAAAGCAAGCCTAATAACTTATTATATTTATAGATTTGGTTAAGATTAACTGAAATCAGCAATATTCAAGCTAAATTCTTTCGCGGTTACCGGTACAGCAGCAGTTGAAACAAGCTATTTGTAAACACGCGTCCATTTCGAACCGTATTCTACCTCCGGTTTGTTGTTGAAGTGGGCCCCATCTGAATTATTATCGATTCTTTGGCTTTTTTGTCAAGAGTTTCTTGTTAGTTACCGTTCAGGTTTACTTCGTTTTAGTCTTATTTTTTTATGGTTATCAACTGGATTTTTTTCAGAATTTTTCAGAATCACGAAAATTTCCCTGCAGTTACGTATATTGGGCCTTTAAAACGGCATTAATTACGACTTCCTGACTGAAGAAAAATCTGTTTACTATGGAAATTACTGCGTTATTCCTTCTTTCTTTCAACGTTTTATAGTTATTTCTAATTGTTCGTAACCATTTGTACGTCTAGTCAACCATTCAGCTCTGTAATGTGGGTTTATGTTGATGGTCAATTTCGATTTGATAAAGATATATCTTTTCCATAGAGTTTAATCTTGGTTGTAAGAGGCATTTTCATTTGCTTAGAAATTTATGTTATCACCCGCAAACGTAAAAAAAAAAGCATTGCGTCACCATTTGTAACGTAGCGTTTGATTTGCTGATACAACAGCGTAATGGTTTCTAAGAGGAAATGGTTCCTCAATAAAAATAGATTTCCACAGGGATTATGTAGACAATATTTAACTTTAAGGATGAACTTTTTTACTCTATTTTGTATGCTATTGAGCCATAAGAGAAAATATCGGAGTGGTTTATGATGAGAGTACACTCCGATTTGTTTATGTTATTGGTTTATGGTGAGAGCACTTTCCGATTTTGTTTATTTGTTATGGCTCATAAGCATGGAAAAATAGATTGAAAACATTCTTAATTAATTAACAAAACAGGATATATATATATATATATATATGTTTATATTATATATGATAAATCGAGACCGCCGACATGGAAAAGCAATACTATATTGGTACACGTAACAGTAATAATAGTAGTTATTATGTTATGAACTACTACGTGTGACGACTGTAGTTCATTTAAGGATTAACCTTTTATTTTGTTTAGTTCATGAGATCATAAATCCAAAAGAGCACGAGGTGAACTGCGTTAAATACCGACTGCTCATTTGGATTCATGATCTCGTAAACTAAATAAAATAGAAGGTAAATCCTTTTATTAAAAGTATTTTTCTGTGAATAGTTTATAACTATTTTGTTCAATATAATCCAGTCTGCGGACAAGCATGTAGAATTCACTTCAAAGCTTGTTAACGCGAGAACAGATAAACAAATGTAACAGCATGAACTTTACATAAGCCGTTGTTTACTCCGCCCATGTCCATTGTTCATGGCGTTATTCAATTTTGGCTCGAACCGAATAACTTACAAACACATAGCTCCGCCCACATGTATTGTTGTCGACGTCATAGAAATAAGGAACGTTCTCAAGTATAGTTATGAGATAATAACTCCAGTTTGCAGTACAATGATTATCGAGTGAATGTCAGTGTAGGCTGTACATATTGATAAGTTGTCATTTTTCTAAAAGTCTTTTTCCTTGACCAGAATGGAAAGAAAATTGATATTTTTCTGAAATGAGTAAAATATTTATATCGATAATAACGGATTATTGCTTTCGTTTCATATATGGATTGTATTCTTGTTATTGTGATAGAGTCTCCCTTGACAACAAGGCTGCGAAACATTCCGAGTTGATCATGAATAATCAATGAAACTTGATCGTTTTCAGATTTTAATGTTCAAATGGTATAAAATAAACAGAAAAGTACATATTATCAAAATGCTGCAACTCATATGTGATTTATAGTGAAACATTTTGGTGTAAAATAAAGGCAAGCATATGTTTAGAATTATTTCAAACATCTTTACAAGTCTGCTTGTCATTATCCCGATGTTTAAACCACACTCAACAATCACTATGATAGGTATGTGGTTGTGCCACACAAACAACATCTAACGATTCCATCTTTGTCTTCTAACGTTATAACATGTTTCTGCTTTTAACATGAATGGGTATTGTTTTACAAAGCAAAGAAACATCACTAATATTACAATACGACATATAATCTAAGCCTGCTTCATTCCGAATACCAATCGATGATGTCTCGTTTGTATTAGAATCGGATCTCCACAAGATTCTTTGTTGACAGCAATGAATCATTGACTCTCGGACATCTGATTACATATATCATTTCCATGCAACTAATGCTGTGATGCTTTAATGTTCTTCTGCGTACAGTTGCATTTTAAAACTGTAAACTGTGTCATTTTCTCGGAAAGTAGAATTTCCCGGTTTATGTTTTTTGTTTGTTTTTTGTTTTGGAGCTTTTTTATGAGATTGGAACAAAAACGTTAGTCCTTATATTGGAATTCTGATTATGTTGACTCTACGTAAAATTATGTTACTGAAAGTCTCTATTGTACGTGGACACGCCCCCGGAGCCTTAGGACAGGAACAATAAATTCTCCTCTATCATCTGTTGTCAGTGCTCCCGTCCCACTATTCGACCAACGTCTATATCCACGAGTATGATAAACGGGGTAATTCCGATTTTAAATTGCTGAACTTTCCCTTTCTTGATTATTACATTCCATACTTTATGATGTTAACATGCTATACATTTTATTACGGTTTCCAAGGCTTTGTTCTGGACATCATTGTGGTCGTGATGGATGTCTTCTGGTTGTGGAAAATGCAGATTGATAACGGCTGCATGGGAGGTGTTACTTTTTCTGTTATATAAAGTTCGATCATTTCTCATTGTCCCAAGTAACATGCAGTGTTCCTGAATCGTGACTAGCCAGGTTTGAAATGGTTTGGACGACATGGCAGGTATCCTCGATGAAGCAGACTTACCACGCTTATCCTTTTGAAACACTAATTTTTGTCATCATCTTCTCTTCATCAATGCGGAATTTACGCACGTGGGTTTCAGTATCAAATCACAATGTAGTTGTAATGTTTGCAAACATATCTTTCACCAGTTAACTGTCTCAATTTAACGAATGCGCGCGACATTATACAGGTGTAAATCAGTTCTGTATCAAGTAAAAGTTTGGAATTGAATATTAAAATAGCTAAATGACATAAAAACCCAAACAAACAACCGATTAAATAAAATGATTGCGGCATATTTTTGAATGTAAAAAGTTAATCAAATTGTAATTCAGGACTAAAATGTGAAACTACTGCAAGACTTTAATCAAAGTTATTGCTATGTCAAATTGAGGACAGGTTGAACGCTTTTCGATTTGGGGACAGCTGTCTAGCAATGATATAAGAAATGAATGCAGAAGTATATCAAGAAAATATATACTCTAAAGAGTGAAAACTAATGTTTATTGCTTGTTAAGATTGAGAAGTATGCCCCAGTTCTTACTTTGAGGCCATCGTATTTATTTGAATCTGACCTAGATTTACATGGCGGGTGTCGGCAATAAAGCAGAAAACGCTTACTCTTCCGGAACACCTGGTCTTATTCCCTTTTTTTTTAACAACGTCTCCCTATCCGTGTAAATCTTTTCTCTGATCATGTTTTGCCCCTTATCTATTTTGAGTTCGGATTATAGCTTTGTTGACGCTTTGGTATTCTCTGATTTTTTGTAGCATTTCATTTAACCAGAAATTATTTGGCCATCTTACAACGTGATTTGTAATATCCAGCATAGCTAATGCGCGTGTCTGTACAGGCCGATCATCAACTGTGGAGATCTGCCCTGTGGGATGACTGTAGGATGACAGTGTTATGTACACACGGGTACGCTTACACGGTCATACAGAATACCTGACAGGCGGGATTATCCTCGGATCAGCGAACAGAATCCAGGCTTATACAACACGTACCCAATAAAGACATCCCCGTGGAATATGTAGCCGACGATTGTAAAGATTGAATATTTAAAGGGACGGATACAAGTCAGGATCTATATCTATCTACCGGAGCTCTCTACGGTAAGTTACTGAAATTTGATTTTAAGCTAAGACACTAATTTGGGCTGTTTTCCTAAAGGATTTCCATGATTTACGAATAGCGAATTTTGGTTGTTAGATTATTCATTGTTATGAAAATACATACAGATTAACTTAAATCCCAGCGTAATATTACAAGTGTACGTTTTGTGTCATTATTTCGAAAATTGTAAGGGTTTAGCAATTAATGCAAATGATTCCCATTCGTTGTCAAAACTTAATTAAAAAGAGCTTCATGTCATCAAAATTAACTAATCTTCAATTTCCGTTGTAGGGGAATTGAAATATATTTTAAGCAATGCCTTAAAGGCCCAATATACGTAACTTTCGGTAAATCTTGAAGCAAAACTCAAGCCTAAAAACTGATTTTATTTATAGATTTAGTTAAGATTAACTGATATCGGAAAAATTCAAGATGAATTCTTACGCGGTTACCGGTACAGCAGCAGTTGAAACTCGGTATTTGTAAACACGCGTCCATTTTGAACTGCTTCTCACTTCGGTTTGTTGTTGAAGTGGGCCCAACCTGAATTATTTTCAATTCTTTGGACGTTTCTGTCCAGAGTTTCTTGTTAGTTACCGCTCGGGTTCACTTCGTTTTAGACTTATTTTTGCATGGTTATCAACTGGATTTTTTTTCATAATTTTTCAGAATCACGAAAAATTTCCTGAAGTAACGTACATTGGGCCTTTAAAGAATTCAATGCAATGTGACAAGACTATGTGCTTTATTTCTTTTTAATGGAATTGTTGCATTAAAGTTGGCTTGACAGGTTCGATGACTAATTAAAAGAAGTTCTAGTTATCTGCATCATTTCAGTACACATATTTGTACTCTATAAAATTAATACATATTTGTAACACAATTAAAGGTTTTCTGTATGAGATGTTGTATAAATATAAATTAAACATTGCCGACACAGCCCATGATGTCCCATTCGTCCTTGAGACCGCTATAAATCTGCCAGACAGATAGACCCGTTAGCTCCGTCTTTATAGGGTGCTCAGGGGCGTGCAATACCGTCAATGGTGTTAGTCTTATAGTACCATAAGGTTGAGCTAAATGATTTCAAATCACAATAAATTGACGTTCACCGGCTATGGTATACCCTTCCAAACATTCCGCGGGGTTATAATTCGGAGCTTCCTAGCTACCAAATATGACCGTATCTCAGCCTGTTTGTCAAGGAATACACATCACAGACCTCCACAATACCAAGAGAGTGTGCGGAAGGGGTTCGCACCTTCTACCCGAGTACATAACGATTCAGTCAAGATCAAATTGGGTAATTTATTGTTCATTAACGATAAGTGAGCAGGTACGTATCTCTAACGACATACCACAACAAACATTTACCTCACACCCGTGTTTGTATATCCTCACCTACCTATTTATTACATAGATACATAATCATGTTGTTACTTTCGTAAACAACACCTTTCCCATCTTGTCTTTGTTATATACATGTACTATCCCAGAGAAGTATATAAACACAATCGATGCTGAAGGACAAGTAGGTGGACTGAGTTTGACTCGGTGCTCAGTTTGAGGACCAAGATTAACATGGCGGGTGCAGTCGACGAAGCAGATGTCACTTACTCTTCCGGAACACCTGGTCTTATTCTCGTGTACTTTTACAAGGGTCTGCATATAAACCTGTCCTTTGTTCATATTTTGCCCCTAGTTGAAACGATTTTGACGCCTCGCCATTCTCAATTTTGTTCACCTCATCCGTAGTCCTCCCTCGCAGAAGACATATATCTATCTCTGTACGATAATTCTTTTTTCATTATCATATGAAACTGAAATACTGACTTTGTCCTCATTATGAGGTCATACTTTGTGTGTGGTTTATTGAGGAAATCACTGTTTAAGATGCTAACCATTTACGGTTAATGAAAATTAAATAATACAAAAGTGAAATGTTGGTTTTTATAAATGTATTTTGATATTATAAAGGGGTTACGTAGACAGTCAAATGTGTCAGACTGGATTCTCATTTCTGCTTTACGAGATCTGTGAAACGTTGTAGAAATGAAAATGATTATCAACAATTTGTTTCTCTTTGTCAAACAGCAAGTTGCTGTTCACCGTCCTTTACCATTTTAAATCTTTTTCGTTTCTTTCTTTTTGCTTTTTTCTTTCTTTCTTTCTTTCTTTCTTTCTTTCTTTCAAGCGATGATTTTCATGGAACTAAGCATTAGAAAGTTGTAACAAAAATTTCAGTTTTACCTTTATTGTATATATGTATAAAATTTATTTAAATCATTTGAAGCCATCTTAACTTTTCAATAAAAAACAGAGACATACAATTTTATACAGTTTAATTAATAGCCTCACATACACACTTACGTAATACACACAACTCATCCGAAACACCTTAAAATGTCGATCAAAAATATTTCGTGTGATAATTTACCCTTTTTAAATTTGCGAACAACCTCAAAATATCAAAACTCATATTGTTTCTTTATCCTTTAATTAGTTTTCAGTGTCATCAGAAACCCCACCTGGTGTTACACAACAGGGTTGATCAGTATCACAGTTATTAGGCTCCCGAGCTAAGTGTTATTCCATGTTGTCCCCTTCATGTAATTAACGGTGACTAAAACCGTGTGCTAATACAATAGTTGTCGATAGTGTCTGCCTACCAAGGTTTTGAAATCAGTATAGTTGAGGGTGATGAATACCTTGACAGAGAATCATTGAAATCAATGACTTCCCATACAGCCTGTTTACAGATCTATATGTATTATATTTAGTTTCAGACCCGACTACACTACCCATGGTGACAGTGACCCTCGTTATACCAGCCTGTTTACAGTGACCCTCGTTATACCAGCCTGTTTACGGTGACCCTCGTTATACCAGCCTGTTTACAGAGCTATATGTGTTATATTTAGTTTCAGACCCGACTACACTACCCATGGTGACAGTGACCCTCGTTATACCAGCCTGTTTACAGTGACTCTCGTTATACCAGCCTGTTTACGGTGACCCTCGTTATACCAGTCTGTTTACAGTAACCCTCGTTATACCAGCCTGTTTACAGTGGCCCTCGTTATACCAGCCTGTTTACAGTGACCCTCGTTATACCAGTCTGTTCACGGTGACCCTCGTTATACCAGCCTTTTTACAGTGACCCTCGTTATACCAGTCTGTGTTCAGTGACCCTCGTTATACCAGCCTGTTTACAGTGACCCTCGTTATACCAGCCTGTTTACAGTGACCCTCGTTATACCAGCCTGTTTACTGTGACCCTCGTAATACCAGCCTGTTTACAGTGACCCTCGTTATACAAGACTGTTTACAGTGACCCTCGTTATACCAGCCTGTTAACAGTGACCCTCGTTATACCAGCCTGTTTACAGTGACCCTCGTTATACCAACCTGTTTACAGTGACCCTTGTTATACCAGCCTGTTTACTGTGACCTTCGTTATACCAGCCTGTTTACTGTGACCCTCGTTATACCAGCCTGTTTACAGTGACCCTCGTTATACCAGCCTGTTTACTGTGACCCTCGTTATACCAGCCTGATTACAGTGACCCTCGTTATACCAGCCTGTTTACTGTGACCCTCGTTATACCAGCCTGTTTACAGTGACCCTCGTTATACCAGCCTGTTTACAGTGACCTTCGTTATACCAGCTTGTTTACGGTGATCCTCGTTATACCAGCCTGTTTACGGTGACCCTCGTTATACCAGCCTGTTTACAGTGACCCTCGTTATACCAGCCTGTTTACTGTGACCCTCGTTATACCATCCTGTTTACAGTGACCCTCGTTATACCAGCCTGTTTACAGTGACCCTCGTTATACCAGCCTGTTTACAGTAACCCTCGTTATACAAGCCTGTTTACAGTGACCCTCGTTATACCAGCCTGTTTACAGTGACCCTCGTTATACCAGCCTGTTTACAGTGACTTTCGTTATACCAGCCTGTTTACAGTGACCCTCGGTATACCAGCCTGTTTACAGTGACCCTCGTTATACCAGCCTGATTACAGTGACCCTCGTTATACAAGCTTGTTTACAGTGACCCTCGTTATACAAGCTTGTTTACAGTGACCCTCGTTATACCAGTCTGTTTAGAGTGACCCTCGTTATACCAGCCTGATTACAGTGACCCTCGTTATACCAGCCTGTTTACAGTGACCCTCGTTATACCAGCCTGTGTACAGTTACCCTCGTTATACCAGCTAGTTTTCCTCTATTGATACAAGTTCTTTGGCTCGTTTTAGAAGTTGCCATCAGTGTATTGCGCCATGGTTTCTACAGAGAGCGGATTATTACAGTAAGGACTATTTCGATTTTATACAATGGAATTGATATCATTAAAACACCCTGAGAGATTTGACAGATTGATATCATTATAAGCTTCTGATGGCCAAACTACGTGATTCCCGGATTGATTTTGAGGTGTTCCGGATAGATCGGGGTGAAGGGAGGGGGATCCGGATAGATCGGGCGGTGTTCCGGATAGATCGGGGGTGGAGGGAGGTGGGGGGGGGGTCCGGATAGATAGGGGATAAGGGTTTCGGATTAATCGGGAGGTGTCCCGGATAGATCGGATCGGGAATTATTCCGTACAGATCGGGGTTGGGTGGGGTGGGTGACGGTGGGGTGTTTTTGGGACAAATTGGGAGGTATTCCAAATAAATCGGGAGGTGTCCCGCATAGATCAGGGGGGGGGGGGGGGGGTCCCGGATAGACCGGAGGGTATTCTGGATAGATCGGGAGGTGATCCGGATAGATGTTCGGGAGATACTGTAAGTATTTAAGTAACCGACATAACGTGTTGACCGGAAGGATGTACAAAAGACAAATGAGAGTAGTACCTTTATAATCTTAAATAAAATACTATCGCGCCAAATAGTGAATTATAAACTGCTTCGTCCTTCTAGGACTCGTGATAACACTCATTTAGTTTGACATCCATTGCCTTTAAAAATTCTGAACAAATTCGAAACATACAATGTATAGCTTTTGTACGGTATTTCAATTGGAAGTAAGTTTTTGTTGGGTTTCTTTGTGTACGCTTCGTTAAGTAAACTATATTAACAAAATAATATGTAAAACAGATCTAAGTAACCTCAATGTTTGATACAAAACTAATTACAACGCTATTTGAAGCACAGTGCCATACTCAAACGTTATACGTCTAAAGGTGTTGAAGTAATCGAGTCATACCATTTGGATTCATTGTGCTCTGCATTAAACTGCACCTTTGTTGATTCTAATGGTGAATATGTAGCGTAAATGATCCTTTAAGATATATTATATTGACATCAATTCAGCACTGCAATGGTATGTATAACATGGAGGTAACAGTAAACTCGATACTTCAACGCTGTGTGTGTGCTTATTAATCTAGTTCATTTGGGAAATGGATGTGAATGAAACAAATAATTAAAACCTGGCGGATTCATGATGTAGCATATGTGAAATATATATTGATTAACACCTGTATGTGTATGTTCCAAACTAATTCATTATTTGGGAACTAGTTGTTTTATCAATACGTTACATGATGTTTACGTCCACCAGTTATGTGATATGTGTATGATTTATAGGGTCTGGGTGTTGGTACTTCGGGAGCAGACGGACGTGTCCATAAACTTATGTATATTCACTTCTCCTATCAGTTGTGTAAATATTGATTCGTTAATAAAGATATAAGATAAGCATTATGGAAAGATGTTTTGGAAAAATAAAATCATCAAATTGTATGGCATTGTTTTGGCTTTGCTTGTAAAGTGAAGCGTCAGTAAGTGCGGTTTACATGTCCACACATCAGTTATAAACATGAGAAACGAGAAAATATTAATTTGCACCTTTAGCAAATGATGAATATTGTACATATTCAATCACGATTTAAATGTCGCTACATAGATCGTTATAAATGAGCTTCCCTAACACAAATAAAATGTTATTGTGGAAGTCGTAAGCGACTATGTGACGTTGTCAACCCTAAGTCTACGGTCTTTGTCTAGTGTCGTGACTAAAGCACGGGCGAGTTTGATTGCTTCAATTGATCTTTGAACGTTCCTTTTTAAGTCAGGCATGGGCCAAATAACTTACTGGCCTTTTCGTCCATGTCCTTGATTTCAATGTAAATATTTTACTTAATTTTACGACGGACATATACACTTTAGATGTTGTGTTTACCTGACTTCACAGTCAAGGTAAACAGCTTCTGTTTTGGTTTGTTGACACAACCGTCTCGAACAAGTTGTTGGTATCCGGGGGATTGTGTGATTTACCGAATTGTTTAAGTGTTAAACACCAACAGTTTAACAGAACAGGTCATCCCCGCCCTAACGAGATCATCTCATGCCGAGGTCTGCTCAGGTAGAGATACTTGGTATACAGAGTATACATGTACACCTGAAGTACAAGTAAAACACTGTAACACGAATTTGCTTCACGACTACCCGTGTTTTAAGCAATGAGTATTCACTTTGACAAAGTGTGCCTAAAGCCAACTAATATCGAAGGTCCCTTTTAGTTTAATGTATTTAAAACTACACAACATCAATCCTCTGGATAGATCAGTAATAAGTTAAATTCTCGATTTATGACAAGGGAATAGCAGTTTTTAAATGCTTTGCAATTAGATGATTTGAACTCAGTCATCTGACTAGAACTTAAACGTTCTAAACCGAGACCAATAAATACAGCTTATGATGAGATACTTAAACAATAATGAAATATAAAAGTCCTTCGTCAGAATTGATTGCTTCCAGGGACCATTAATCTGCCAAATATAGATATACAAAATAAACACTAATATAGACAAGGAAATCAGCAGACATCATGTCATCAACATTAACTATCAAACCAAAATATTAAATGTTCAATAATGACCAAATTGAAAGCCGTCTGAAGTATTCAGAATCTAAATAAGGGCAACATTGTGACAAAACTTACAACAACAAAAACAAATTGGACGAAAATGTGGACAAAACGGGAAGGAGGCATATGTTGATGTCTGGGAAAGATCTTGATGTTACTTTAGGGAGATGGATAACAAAACCACAAGTAAAATGATCAGAGTATTGAGATTAATTGTCGTTTGAAATGGAGACCGTAATAATATATTTAACTCCTGTTTTTTTTTTTTGGGGGGGGGGGGGTAAACATGCTGATGGATTTCGAAAGAAAATGTTTACAGAGTCTTATCTACTCGAACAATTTCACATTCTACGGTTGAATAGATCAAAGTCCTACTGTGAAACAGTCACAAACTAGTCTACAGTAAAATGACATATTCCACAGTAGTACAATTGTAGGTGATACATGTACTAGTAGATTTCCCTCAACACGCAAGAACAACGGATGATGTCTCAGCCATGTTTTGATAAAGTAAAAGATACTCTAAAATTAATCAATAAACGTTAAAAAGCAGCCCCAGATCGTTTTTGAAAACAATTAAACTACGTTCATTATTTTGATAACGAACTTTGGTTCAGTTTTGAATTAAGAAATAAAGTTGTATACTATAAAGGTACTATTCGTACCATCTTACCGCTGTACGAAAAAAACTTGTCACGTTTATCAATGAAAGACATGTTTGATATATTAAATATTTTTTCTGAAAAGCTAAACCTACACTATATGAACAATCTAGTGAGTTATTGTGAGTTTGTTTGAAGGTTAAAAGTAGACCGGTGGATGAGCAGATATTACTCTCTGTTTAAAACTATTGCATAATAAATGATAACAAAGGGCATAGCATGATCATGAAATTTATATGTCAGCCCGATTCATATAAAGCAATTTTACTTCTGCATGACAAAAAAGGGGGAAAAGAAATGAAGTACCCGTGAATGAGCGATCAATCTGGTCATAGTATTCACCCGGTAATAGCTTAGTAACAGACAAATATCCTCCCCTGTTTTCCGAGATACGCTCAAGTACATTGGTAGATATGTGTTTACATTTAACTACAAGCAACATGTAATTATCAAACTCGTTTTTGCCATAATATTTGTGTTTGGTGAATGGGATCTTATTTAAATAACACGAAGATTTTTCAATTGTTTGACGTCTATGAATATCATAATGTAATGTACTTGCCCGATGAAGGCATTTTGTAAATATGATATGGAAGTAACACAGTTTAGTATAATCGCTGAAATATTATAAAAGTTTATTATTATATGTAATAAGATTGAAGAGTTCGCTACAAACGATGATATGTACACTGAAACGAAATGGACCACCCAAATCATTTGCTTGCCCACGCATATATAAAGGTACCGAACAACAATACCGATTCTATATTAGATATTGGACTATTGCGCTATTTACATTCTAAAACCAATAAAAAGTCAGTAGTGAATACCTTATGTGATATTCTTTAGAATTTTATCGTCGCCGAGTTTGGAGATAAATACTACTTTCATTGAATTATTAACAAATATCTTTATATTTAGTACGACAAACCAAACCATTGTTGTTGTAAACTTTATTTATTTCACAACAATTATAAAACAAGCTTTACAACTTATATTCATCACTCTTGTTGACCCGGATGTAAACGCACAGGGGGATCTTGATGTGGGGGGGGGGGGGGAGGGGGGGGGGGAGTACTAGAGAAAACCCACGTGGTCGGACAGGTGAACATATATACCTTTCACGTTTAATAAGGGGAATCGAATATGCCTGTTGTCTTGGTGAAAGGGAAGTACGCTATCCACTTCGCTTCTCGACCACTTCTGTTGATCGTTTGCAGTCGTGATGTTTGTGAGATAAGTAAACAAATCAAAACGATCCTTACTCATATCTCTATTGTCTGTAAAACAACTATTATAAATTTCTGTTCCCTATGATAACGTACCAAACTGCATTGTTAGTCCACGTCATCATGTCCCGTTAAACCAGGCTCGATGACCTGTATAATGGCAGGTTTGTAACAGCTTCAGTGTATTTCCTCCATATGGCATTTGAATGCTCGGAAATAAATTAGCATATGTCATTCCGAAGCTCATGTCACTATCAAAGGGCTTCAAGTAAATACTCATAGTCGATTACATGAAAGGAAGTACATGAACACAAAACATGTTATGGAATGAGCCAACTTTCACCGACAGATGTAAAGAATTATAATCCTGAAATATTTATATTGAAATCCTAGCCATGCAGAAATAGATCACAAAGTGACCTGTTGCTGCCGATCATCTTTTCCACATTTGACGAAGAATTGACGCTGACTGGGTAAGTTCAATCTACACTAGATAGCTGTTATACGTACCAAAATCTGTAAATGTTTGCTTACACATAACGTATATTTAAATATTTATCATTCACTACAAAGCTAACAAATGCCATAACTTTTTTTATCGATACCATGTCACTGTTACAACAGTTTCATTTTGTACAACTCTTTAAGTACTAAGTGTAAAGCATTTTTAATGTTCATGCCTGTATGACCATTGATAAAATGTCGTTAAACCGTACGTATGCTTCAACGAGTAGATAAAAACTGTACTTTGGCCATAACAACGGTTCTAGATCTGTATCGTTTTAGTTGTGTTTTGCAGATTTATAGAATATCGATCTTGATTTATTTTTGTTCGTGAAATACCTTTAACGGTATACATCCTAGATCTAAAAGCAACATTATATTTTAATGCAAAAATCACAGGTTTACCTAAGAGGGAGTAAACCGTCCTGGTGACCATAGAATTACAGTGGAAGCTCGCTGTCCCGAACTCGTTTACCTCGTAGACCCAATAGAAGATGACGTAACACACACATGCTGCTCCTGTAGAATAGTTTGTTACTGTTTCACAGTAAAATTATGAATCATTCCAGCGTAAAAAGTGGAACGGTTGGAGTAGATTAGACGTTTTCTTTGGAAATCCATCAGCATGCTTACCTCCCCACCCCCTCCCAAGGGAGATAACTATATCATAACCGTCTCCGTTTCAGGCGACAATTCATCTCAATACTCTGATCATTTGCTTGTGGTTTTGTATCCATCTCCCTAAAGATGACGTATCACACACATATGCCACACCTTTTAAATTTAGTAATAGATAAAGTATGTCAAAAGAATGAATTAAACTGTATCATACAGCTGTTTCGTCCCCCAAGGACTCTTCAGTGAAGCTAGGGGCCAAAAATCTGCGAATCCAACATTTCTAAACTAATGTAGAAGCACAAGGGTCAGGTGCGTAAAACCCCTTTAATTTATGAATTTTTATTCCTGCCAAACGAAGACAAGACCTTGTTTTTCCTAACTGACATCATCCGAAATATACGATATAAAACATATCGGAGAATGTTTTTTTTGTAGTTTTACTTCATTTTCTCGTGCCAACATATGCTTAATGTGAAATAATTAGAATTAGGCATACCGTTGAATAAAGCCAACAAAAGGAAAATTGTATGGAAAAATAAATCATAATAAAGTGGGTTTTCTGTTGGCTCATTATGCCTTCCTTATATTCATATTATTAAACTAACCATACATTTAAACCGTAACTTTGCATATTCCTATAATTCAGGGGAAATATTTTTACTCCAAGGAACCTCACAGATAGCAATTATTCAACATATCATCAACATTAAAGGTTGATAATTTGATATGAATAAGTATATTTCTGTAACTCTGCTAGCGATCCGTAGGTCGAATAGCATGGATATTTATTAATGGTTTCACATTTATAAAATATTTAAGTTCGAAAAAATACAAAACTTACCTTAACAAAAACTGACCTGTTCTACACGTTATGATTAATAAGCTACATTCGTCTATTTATAAACAATCTTTTGGAGAGAAAAATACATAATATCAATCGATTAAAAAGACATTTATCAACTGTCCACAGCGGGCTTAAATGTTAGCCTGTATTCACTGTTATCTGCATATTTACCTACATCGTTCAGGTTATTAAAATTACGGCAATGTTATTTTCAGTGTTTGTCCTTATTTTGCTCTGATTTATGTTAATTTCATTCGTAAAAACTCCTGTATGAAAAAAATAGTTTGATTCATATGGAAAATCATTTTTTTTCTCTTATACCATATACAATATTTGTTCATATACAAACCAAGGTAAGATAAATGATAGATTTCGTAGGATAAAAAGACAAATTTACTGCAGCATAAACAAAATGGCAAAATCATTGTTACAAGTCACAAAAGAGACGGCTGTTTATCATCATGTGTGAATGTTTATCTCTGTTGTCCTTAGGAAGGATATTCAACATTCATATTAAACAATTAAGTCTATTGTTTCACAATATATTGATATTTCTCTTGGGTGCGAACAACTACGCACAGCAAAATGAGTAATTTATTTTGTTTTATCAAACAAATACATGCAACATTCCGTGTTACAGACTTATGGGCCTGATTCAATAACACATGAAATAAATTGTCATAAACTGCTATATTTGGTATTTTTGATCTGGAAATGTTCAAAATACAAAATATATCATATATATTTTTTATATACTAACCAGCCACATAATTTAAAATATCATTCGGCATTGTGACTTTTATGTCTAAAAGTCCAAAATTATAAATTCTGTCCATAAGTTAAAGAAATGGATATCTTGATGTATATAAAAACTTTATTCCCATAATCCAGCATTAATTCCTCGATACGCTGAACATTTTCATTTCATAAATTAAGGTAATTTACGGTAAGTTATTTCTTCTTCATCACTACTTCGTCAGTAATTAACTGACCACTTCTTATGGTCAATTGCCTCCCCAAGTGTTGGCCTAGGTTAAATGTCTTCCTTGGTTTATTACCGTAACAGTTTTCAATTCACTGTTTACATTTTTGAAGATTATGTCTTAAGTCTGCTTGACAGTCAGAGCTTGTCTGAAATGTATGTTATCGAATAAATGTTGTTTTCATGGTTCGTTTTTGTTTTTGTTCAATACCTGATATATACAAAAACTGTGTACTTAAGCTCTACAATTTATTGAAAGTAAAAAAAAATCAGAACATAAATTGGTTTACCGTTGAAAAGCATAGATTTTTTTTTGCGCAATATTTTCGATAACTATTGCCCTCTGTATGAAATATGAATTGCATTCATTGTGAAGCCATCACTTATCCTCTTAACATACAATTACTATACTGAAAGTTATCTAGTACGACTTTAAAATGACATAATTGTTATGATAAATTATATCAAGTGTAAAAAAGAAGATTCTTGATTGATATTCATTTTACAATGCATTTCATAAGTTAAACAAAGTGTGAAGACTTTCTTAGTTACCACAATGGTCTGTTTTGCATTCATGATCTGTCTTTTATCGGGTTCAAGTTCTAGTCACTCAACAGGAACCTCTTTTAAACGTCCGTCGGCCCATGTAACGACAACGCTTCACACCTTTGTAAGATGACGTAACACATACTTGCTTCATTTTTTAAATAAAGCAATAGATACAGTATGTCGAATAATAGTAAGCTGCAACATACATCTATTTTGTCCATGTAGAACTCTTCAGTGAGTCTAGGGACCAAAAGGTGGGACTCGAAATTTTCTAAACAAACGTAGAAGCAGAAGGGTCAGGTGGGTAAAACCTTTTAAAGTTAGGAATCTAAGTTGGCGTAATGATCCTTTCAATACATTTAATGAGATGGGACTTTTAATACGGCGTTCAATCAAAACAGGAAGTAATTATTTAGGTCCTGGTTGGTTTTAATACAGATTAATGTTATAGGTGCTATATGGAAAAAAAAGTTTAAGATCCATCGTGTCATTAATCAGCCTACATCACGTTGTCTAGTAAAACCCCGGACGATTTATCTTGTGCCATTCATATGTGTGGATTGCGATATGCATACACCTTATACAGACAGATTAAAGTGTTACTGTAAGATAGTACAGGTAAGTATTAGAAGTTTACCTCCCGCTATTAATCAATAATGTGGATTTCCTACCAAGGATAAGATACGGGTTACATAGCTTAGTGTCCTATTCGTTACATCATAAGAGTCGTTATATTTCGTATATCACCACCCATAGACACAGATACACGGTCATTCACCTGGTCAGACGAGTCGGCCGGACTATCTCTACTGGATGTGTGTGGTCAGCTAGTGGTAAAGGGACATACAGACAGAACCAACGGATTATACTGGCAACAAGGATACTCCATTAGGAAACAGAAATTGTGAATATATTTCAAAGCGGAACCTTCATTTGGAAATATACAAAGCTACGTCTTCAGTGTGAAACCTGTGCTAGCGTCACATTGCAATTATGATAATACCTTAATGAAGTCAACTGGTAAGCAATACTGAACATATCAGAACATTGTGTCCGACAGCAGAGTGATGTTATTTCTGTGTATTTATGTGTGTGTCATTGCTAGTTATGGGTTGAGTCTGTATGTAATGAACTAAGACTGATAATGAAGTATTTTCTACAAAAGTTAGTATCTCAACACGTCATTTAATATGGAGCTAACAAACACTGATATTGATGTACAATTCTTACAAATGTGTGGTTTTTTTTTGTTTTTGTTTTCGTACTATAAGAGTAAAACAATTTATATTTCATGAGAATATGTATATATGTACATGCATATGCAATAATTGTATAAATATCGATCCGTCATCAATTTCCGATTTATATCGATACATTGTTTCTAGCATACATAGT
This sequence comes from Mimachlamys varia, assembly GCA_947623455.1. Taxonomy (NCBI): domain Eukaryota; kingdom Metazoa; phylum Mollusca; class Bivalvia; order Pectinida; family Pectinidae; genus Mimachlamys; species Mimachlamys varia. Next base: position 13,159,210 of record OX392537.1, on the reverse strand, counting down.
ACTTACGTTTTTATTTCAAGGTCATTTTATTTCTTATCTAGATTCCAAATTCAACGGGTTTTCATATTTATTTATTCATATATCTATTTATTTACATTTATTTATTTTCCTTCTTTTTTTTCTTTTTTTTTTTTTTTTTTGCGTTAAGTCTCAGATAAATTCAATTTTTTTTTTAAATATTCAATTGATAATATCAACATTCATAGATATCGGTGTCAATGTCAATGTCGAACATACATTTATTGATGATTATTGTCATATTGACGTATCCAAAAATGCAAATAATGTGTAATTTGAGCAGCAGAAATTAAAGTTAAAAAGAAGATTAATCTTTATGAAAAAACATTTCTGTAAACATATTTATTTTTACGGCGACTTAATTTCGCGGTTTCACTTGCAACGACTATTTTGCAGCGATTCAATTTCGTGATAAATACGGTCATAAATCATATCTATAGTACAGTGCAGTACTCCTACCGTTGGCGATTTACTTTCGCGGATTTTAATCAACCGCGAAACACACAAAAATAAATCGCACACGAAAATAAGTTGTTTTATAGTAATGTATTCGGATAGGAAATGAAGTGGACAATCAGGAGATCCATTCTTACGAATTTCAAATCTATTTTATGTTAACAATTCTAATCTCTATCTTGTGTACTTTCATTTGGAAATGAAATATGTACTGAAGAACAAATATTTATGATCCTTGGAATAATTAATATATGCTATTTTCGACATGTCAAGAGTGTATTCAATCCCACGAAGTTCACGCTTTATGATGAGTCTAGCACACAGCGTCTACGTAATCCTTGTATAAATCATTAGGGATGGTAATGTATGCTAAGCGTGTCCTGTCCTTTATGGTTGTGACACACTATGTGTTAACTATTTACCTACCCACAGGGGTAGCGCTCCACGATATCCTTAGGTACACCTAACGTATGTATAAATCGTTATTAGCGGATAATCTTATTTTATTCTTTAGTCCAACCTGTATGATTGTATTCGGTATTTAAGTGCAATATATGCATATACAGGTAGACTAGCTCTATCCCTACCCGGGGTTGTTGGTATTACAGTGCGATTTCTACAGTGGGCTGCATTTTTAATGCCCACCATGTTGCCTGGATGACAAAGAGTTTCTTAAACCTTCCCGTCGTAATATATTTCTTTCGGATATTTAAAAAGTCAATATGAGACTGAGTAAGTACACTCCTTTATCAAATAATTATGATTTGTCACTTAAGTTTAATAATATATGTTTGTAGTTCTTTTATGTATCTATACTTTTGCATAGCTCTTTGACATATTTACGTAAACAATTTAATTAAAGGGAAGCATCTTTTGAAATACAATTAAATTAATAAAGTGTCATTCTTGTCTCGAGCGAACATAAACCAACAATATGAATGAACTTTTTTGATGTAAACCAAGAAAATTAAATAAAAAGTAGTAAACGAATGCCCCCCCCCCCCCCCCCCCCTAAAATTTAAACGTTATTTGTGATTTGGTAGTAAACAGTTTTGTTTGTATTGCCCGTTTAAGCTCACGAAATGTCCTATCAATAATGTGTATTTCATTGTAGATATCAAGGTGTCGTTTTGATTTATTAATTTGACTAGAACACAATATTTTGAATCTGTTTGAACATCTTTTTGTGACATGTCTGTCTTAGGTAAACATAACATGTCTGAGTAGTTGTTGACACGGCTACTTGTAATACATAAACAAGAGGTCTTTACATACAGACATGTAAAATATAATTGATTGTGAAAACACAGAGATCAATTTTCATATTAAGAAGGCATAGGGGACATTTGCATAAAATAAATGGATTTGAAATATAATTTTTAACAAGACGTCATGATTGTGTTTGTCAGCGAGTGTTGCTATACAACATATGAAGTCCCCCATGGTGTAAGTGACATCTTGTTAACCTGCACTTCACACCGACATGTCCTATATACAGGACTCCACACAGGACGAGTACATGTAGTGGCTTGGTTGTACATGTATGGCAAATATTTTCAAAATCAATCAAAGGCTCCTAACTCTATTGAAGTATTATAAAGGCCTACATATGTATTGTCCCTTACACAACGATCGTTTTGTCCTAAACTAAAGACCAATGTATGAGTCTTCTTTGTAATTTATAGATTAATTATGAATATTCATATAAAACTATTTAGTATGTATTCTAGACGTTAAGGTATAAATTAGCGAGGATGAGCTAACTCCACTCTATATATACGATACAGCAGGTGGGTGTGGGGGATTTGTATGGACTTACTCCATCATAAACCCGGTATAAGTGATTTTGTACGGACTTACTCCATCATAAACCCGGTATAAGTGATGTTGTATGGACTTACTCCATCATAAACCCGGTATAAGTGATTTGTATGGATAAAGTGATAAAGTAAGATTAGAGATTTGTGTATTTGTATGCCCTAACTCAATCACAAACTCGGTATAGGTGATAAGGTAGGACAAGAGATGTGTGTATTTGTGTGGGCGCTAACTCCATCACAAACTCGGTATAAGTGATAAAGTAGGACAAGAGATGTGTGTATTTGTATGGGCACTAACTCCATCATAAACTCGGTATAAGTGATAAAGTGGGACAAGTGATGTGTGTATTTGTATGGAGTTACTCCATCATAAACTCGGTATAAATGATAAAGTTTGACATGAAACGTGTAGGTTTGTATGTGTTAACTCAGTCTTAAACTCGGTGTAAATGATATATTTGCATGCTGGTGCCAGGGCTCCTATCCAATAATTGCACAGGAAACGACCTTAGCCACCCACTTCAGGTCCATACATTGTCCACATCGGGATTAATATTCTCATATCGCATGACTCTGAATTAGAACGTCTGATTATTACGCTATTTTCTTAGTGGTGTTTGATATTACCTGTGAAGTATACGTAAGGGTCCTTAGGTAAGATAAATATTTAATTGAATAGTAAATATAGACAAAGATAATATTTACACAATGATATATGATACCAAGTTTTCAATTATTAATAAAAATGGATTTAAAGGGTGGCTTGTTAACAACACTGTAAACCTAAATAAACATTCGTGGATGCTGTAGTGATCATAAACTGTAAATTAAATTATCGTTGGAGCAGAAAATATGTTATGGAAAATAGATAAGTGGATTAGATTTCCGTAGTTGAAATCCTTAAATATAGATAAAGTAGAATAAATATATATACATCTGATGAGAGGTAAGTCATTTTGTATATTCCTCCGCTTAAAGGAGACATATAGGGTGGACATTTAAATGTCAATTTCGTCAGTAAGGGTTGTGCAAACAGGCCAGCGTGCCGTGACAATCGAAGGTGCGAATCATCAATAGAACAGTGCGCTAGACCTGACGTTCACTAGATAGGTAAGGGCCGAGTCTTGTCAATCCAGTTTTACGCTACATCACGTTAAAGTCTGTATTTTAATCGTTCACTTGGAAATATCGAACTGAGAATTCTGTATCACCGGGTAGTCTAACAAGCATCATCTTGTTGAATTACATGACAAATAGGTTCGATATAATTATGACAGTCAGATATTATTAAACTAGTCGGAATAACTATCTGGAGTAAGTCGGAATCACTCTCTGGAGTAAGTGCTTCGAAACACGTGGCTGGGTGGTGTCATATGAAGAGCTGAATAGTTATGGAATTTATTATTGATGATTTCCAGGTAAAGCTAAAGCGTTGGCCCGGTGGGAGAGACTGAGGCAGTATGTGAGGGCCGGATGCTATAGACTACTCATCCCTCCAGAGGAGTATTTCAAAACACTGGCAGACATGGACGAGGTTATGTATCGCATGGACACGAGGGAGCGGACATTTTATGAAAAACAGAGTCGGTTTCGAAAACCAAAAGGACTGAACAGGGAGTTATCAAAGCTTTCTTCCAGAACTTTGTCAACGGGAAATTTAAGTTCACGAAGTGGAGACAATTGTTTAAATGGAGATAATGTATCCGGCGTAGATGTGCCGCCACTTCCGGTCATCACCGATATGTCACCAACTCCCACGAGGAAAGAGAACGTGGAGGATTACGACTATGACGCAAACGAAGGTAACCAATATGACACGGATAGGGTTTCTCCTGTACTTCTGAGCACTGTTTGGACCATATCCAGTCTGTCTACTTAAGCGACCAAACAGAAGTTGTGATATCTTAAGCGTATTAGAACAGAACATGAACTCACACAAAATGTCCCATGAGTAATATAAGAACGTTTGTAATTATAATAAACGAGGCTTGACGGTAGAACAAAATTCTATTATATGGAAGTTCGTATTGGTCAATAAATAATTAAATCATTAGATATGATGTACAGTACTCTTCGAAATCACCACGACACATTGCCCGGCAAAAAGAAAATCAATAGGGTGTATTATAAGTATACCATGACAAATATTATAACAGAAACTAAAATTGATATACTGGTTCTCTTCCAAATTACAATTGACTAACAGAAAAACAATATACTAAGCATTTGAATACCATATTTCTAACCAGCAGTCACGGTGTCTATAATAAACCATAAACAGTGTTAGTAAGAAAGAAAGAAGTTATCATTTCAATATGAAAGTTCAATTTTGTCTTTACAAAATATTCAGCAAACGATATTTAATACATACATCCACTCATTCTAGCTAATGTACTACAACAGGATATGTAGAATCACATACTTCATGTTTTACGAGGAATACATAAGATACAGTTCGTATCAGAAGACATCAAAATATTTCCACCTATCTGTATTGGATAAATATATTAAACAACTCTGTGTATCTAAATATAACCACGAGAAACACATGCAACACTAGTAAAATGATGTTTAAATTGATATACGGAGCAGGTTGAAACTCATTATTGTGATTTCCATTTCCCTGATGACGTATTAAGCATCAAGCTATTCTACGTGGTAGTTACTAAGTGGTCAACTTTCTATGGACACGGCCAAAGCCAAACACACACATTTAAACACTTAACTCTCTACTCCAGGCTAAATCACACAACCATTCTTTATTACTTATCTGGCCATGTGTGTCGCACGTCATTCTAGGAGTCAATCGGAGAAAGTTAATTTCTGTTCCGTAAAGGAAGTTATCCATTGACGGTGTTCTCACCATGCGGTGTATACATGTTAATTGGTTTTCTTGGTTCACAGTGGTCAAATTAAAGATACTCATTAATGTATTAAAAGGCGAAAGGTTTTGCAGTGAGAACACGTGTCGTGTCGTGCTTTTAGAGTTTAATGATATAGTGAATATATATTTATTCAAAGTTAAAATTTCACTAATTGGATTCCCCATGGTATCACTTAGGTGAGGATTATAAAACTTCCTAACATAACAGTTAATATAAAATGTATTTGAATCTGATATAAAAGTTGTATCAAATACGATTACAGTCCTTGTATAATTCATAACAGCAGATTACGTACCTGCTCTACCAAATTAATTTCTGAGGTATATAAGTATACCTTATGATTGTTTTGACGTATAACAATGTATATGTTATTATTGTTGTGGTAAACAAATACACTCGATGATTATGTTGCCATATCTGATCACATTTTTATATCTTTTGTCATTATTGAACCGTGTATACATCTATCCAAAACCGTTACTTGCGTTTAAATATTTGTCGTATATTAAAGGTGCGCTACATGTTTATTTGTAAAGTCATCTTTAGTTTAATTTTCCGTCTAAATACATCAATTTAATGGGTTTTATGCACCTGACCCTTCTGCTTCTACATAAGTTTAGAAATTTTGGATTCCCACCTTTTAGCCCCTAGCATCCCTGAAGAGTCCTAGGTGGACGAAACAGCTGTATGATGCAGTTTAGTTCATTCTTTCGACATACTGTATATATTACTAAATTTAAAAGGTGCGTCATTTGTGTGTTTTACGTTACCTTTCAAATGACTGCGTGTTTAAGTTATTTTATATCGATACTTCTATGTGGCCTGTAACTCCGTTCCACCACTCATTAATAATCTCAATAGCTAGATCAAACAATTGTTTAGATATCAGTATTTTAGCACTTACATAATAATACAATGGAACTTCATGTAGCATTAGAATAGTGTACAACGTTGCACAAATGTCCATATGCAGTGAATATCTAAGACTCAAACCGACACCATAGTCAAACAATCTCACCATGAATGCTAAGGCCCCGAGTGTTCAAGACTTTTTACTGTTTACAATAGTGTTCTCCCCCTACTAGTGTACTATACATTGTAACAGAGCTAGTATTCTAGTCAGTATAACTGATATCACTCCCAAATCACTGACAACCTTGTCCTATTATCACATTTGTATATTTTCTGATATTCACAGCCTAATAATAAGAATCGTATATAGTAGCACGTAACACCTGAATATCTTACTATTTCACACCAATACATTAGGTAATACTGCTATTGTGTACTATATTATACATTTAATCAAAATCAGAAATCAAATTGTTTGGATGAACTTATTTTTCCTAAATTTCCTTGCACTTTTTAATATGCTTTAATCACGTCAAAACGAAGGGAAAACTACAATGTAATTGATCAGTCTTTTTTTAATTCTAGATTTATCGTTGCATACTTTAAAAACGAGTGGACATTTTAATAAGAGTTCTCGTATAAAACCATATTTTAATCTGTCTACTATTAAACCAATGAATCTATATATTTTTTGTAATGCATTCGAACTTGGCCCACTAGTTTCTTCTGTCGTCGCAATTATTGATTATAAAATCACTAATTTAATTAAATTAAAATATGCATTATCACTCTCCTGGCTTTAAGGGTAAATCTCTATAATTACGTATAAAGACTGGGCCTTTAAATAGCAAAATATTGTATAAACAAAATTCTACCTGGGTAGGTATAGGCTGTGGACAATGGTCACTCTAACAAGGAAACAGGTGGCTGATTAGATATATATCGACTATTAGTTTGTATTGTCCTAACCCCTAACAAGGGTACCATTACGTTTAATGGTAGTTTGATTGTTGTCGCTATACATTAAGAAATAGACGTGAATGTATATTATATGGCCCAGTAATAGAATATAACAATACCTATAGTGATTGTGCTTTGGCTGAAAGCTGGATACATATATATATCACTGATTAATTGATCGTTTCACATTTAAAATATTGATTGGCTTGAGGTCACAATAAATGCTTGTGATTTCAGGTATAGTACACCATGATGTTGAAGAGGTAAACAAAACTGATTCCGTTCTGATTTAGGTGCATTTTATGTTTATTTTACAATATTAAAAAAGTTGAAGAATTTGCGAGATTCTTTCAGAAATATTAACAAAGTATACCAACTTTACCGGCAGTGGAGATTAGAACTATTTCTATATTGTAAACACAACATGAAGTTTGTAACGAGATTCAAAATTTAAGATTTGTAACTGTAGCGTAATAGTAAAAATTAATGTATGGACTTTAGACATTCGACGATTGGATGATAGAATTGTTTACCTTTCGTGAATGTAAACCAGAGAAACCACAACCTAACGTAATATATACCTGATTATGTAAACAAAGATTTACTTCTCGTTAACACAATGACCTCCAACAACATCATTACTTAATCATTGATATAATCATCTTATCATCGGTTTTACCTTTTTACATCTTCCGGTTCTATATATAATTTGTGGTTAAGTTCAAGGTGCAAATTGGTGGTTCGCGATAATTTTAACTTAACAGTAACCGAATATGATTTAGATTGCTACCTATAGGTTGATAATGACGGGTAAACTTGAAATGTATTTGGATAACCGACACTCTGACCTCAACTTTCACACTTAAGCCATACAAACATGACTGTGTATACGGATTAAGACATGCCACTTGCCAGTCGTAATTGGTAGCCATTTAAGAGGTTAATCTCTGTATTATAACCAGACTTAGTCCAAATATAGGTGCCTATAATATTTAATAAGCCGCGGCTGAGTACACAAGAGTAATTCCAGTTTACCTTTTCAGTATTTACGACATATTATCCAGATATGAATGTTGTTATATTGAAACGTTATATATTTGTGTTGAATGTACTTCACAGACCAAAATAGAAATTAAAAAATGTGTCTTTTGATTTGCCTGAATAATTTATTATGATAATCTGGCATTTTAATTCATAACATTTTATAAAACCCATGTTGTTTTGGTATGTTTTGATACCATAAAGGTAGTTGACACCATTTTTAAATTGCATTAGTTTCCTTTTTCATAATCATAACATTCTTTACTTAATAATAGTTGAATAAATGATTAATCTCTAAATTACTAGCTAGTTCTTTTGAAAAGATTATGTAATTTAGTGCATCCTGTCCAACCAAGTGACAAAAACATTTATCTGATGAATATATTTGGACGCAATGGTCATTTGAACAACTGTCTTCTTTGTTTGGCTAACTGTGATTATATTACAGTACCTGCTCTATATATGATTTTTTTCTACCTTGTAGATGTGAAACTGGAAGACGTAAAGACGTTCGTGACGCCCCGGCGGAAAACGACGAAGACGGCCGACGTTTATTTATTGGCATGTAAAAGATGTAAGGCTACCGCCCTGTCTAATTATTCTCGGCAGCTTCAGGTACCCACGGCAGCTTCAATCGACCTTGCCAACAATCTCATCACCGCCCATGATACAAAGGCAATAGCGGTCTCACTCGTGGTACGCACAAGTTTACTTTCTTATCATTCAAAACACAGATACAATTGTCTCAAGTGTTTTATATAAACATTATTTTTAGTTGCCTTTGATGATTACCCAAGCCAAGTTGATTAAATATGATTAGCTGTTAATTGTACTGTTGTTAAGAGTTATAACATTGGTGTTGTACGGTTTCAGAGAGACAAGAGGATAGTCAGTGTTGACTTATCAAACAACAAGTTGGGGCCTCTGGGAGTTATGTACATAAGTGAAATGCTTGTCAAGAACAATACAATAATGGAACTGGTATGTACTTACGTAAGATATGATCAAACACCAAGGTAATTGTACCAAAGTGTGTACGGACTACAATGTTAGCTTGTATAACAAAGTCATGTGAGTGTATGTCATCAGGTGACAATACTGCTGTTGTCTAATTAACAGTTGTGTGTTGACACACTGAATTATTGCCACAGCTCATTAAATGACATCATACCTGTATCTTACGTCCATCTGTTTACTGTTCATTGTGTCACTTATAAATCATTGCCCTCAAATTACATTACAAAATGTACTAATTTTCTCGTTGATCAACAACCTTCTGGTGGTCAGATTCAGATTATTTTATTTTTTTGTTTTGTGAACACATCAGAGTGAAGATATTACAAATTTTGAACAATACAATGTTATATGGTATGACAAAAGTTGCAAAAGCACATGAATATTACGCTAAATAGTCTAGCATATCAATATTGATAAGGACAATTGCGTTTCTCCAATGAGGTCGGGGTTCAATTTCCCGATCGGACTTGATAATTTATGAAGTCACCTGTCCAACCACGGGGGTTTTCCACGGGTACTCTAGTTTTCTCCAACAATAAGACCCAACCGCGATTACATCCGAGTCAACAGGAATGATTGATATTAGTTTAATAACTTGTTTCATATGAAGACAACCTTGAAATTTGATTGAGTTAATTATATGTTTGACATTTTATAGGACCTCATCACTTCGTAGTAGTTTCACTGAATTGAAGCAATTAAACCATCCAGTAAACATCATGTTCACAATGTTCTAGTTCGGATATTAAAAACCCCATCAAACTGGACACGCTAATTTCAAATTGCAATTTTTCGTTGAAAGCCCATTCCCATCAATCATGTTTATTTAGAAAGCAGACCTTCCTCTTTCAAATTTGATTGATCACATAGCAAATTGACATCTAACGACACATGATAAGTATCAATTATGGTTTTGTTGACGCTTTGATTATCTATGATTTATTTTTTACATGATACAATGTAACAATTCTGTAATAAATACATTATACCAATTCTATAACATCTCATCTTTTCAACAACATATTAGTAATTGACCTATGCGAAATTACACCCGAACTGTATTCAAATGTTTACATTCACAAACAGTAACGTTGAATACATTCACCACGTATATGTTATAATCATAACCGACAATAGCTGATGTTTAATTGAATATGCATATAAATGATGCGTTACATAACACATTTATTGTCAACCCGATCACTTACATCAAGTGTAGCATTTAAAATAATCAATTTAATAAACTCGCTCTGATCCCGCTGTCAAATTCGTTATCCTGAACAGACTTGTTTGTCGGTTTCTTACAAAAAAACATATTTACTGCAAACATATGTTGCATGTCATATTGGAATGAGACACCTATTATATATGATCATAATTATGTGATGGCTTGCCTTACGTATGGAATTGAGCATTTGCTATTAACCTTGATGAGCTTCAATTAAAAGCAAATAAGTAATTCAATTTTGAAATGTGGAAATATATGACTTTTTGAAATTATCAGTAATATTTCATATTCTTACAGTTTTTAGTTTAATAACTGTGTTTATGTTTTATTCTCGAAGTAAGAAATTGACTCGGATTTAATAACGCCTTAACACTCGTGAATGAACATGAAAGCTGAAATTCTAATTTAGAAAACCTGTGATAATATGTCTAAGCAAGGTGTCGTCAATTATGAAATGTTGAAAACCATTAAAAGTAAATTTGAAAATTTACATTTTAAATGTAATTACATGTAATCCTTCTATGAAAGGAAGATATTGTTGTGTTATGTTACAATTAAAATACCAGCAAAATATATGTACCTGGTACGATATATTGATAAGTTTTGCATATTTACATACATGTATGTAAAACACACTGTTGACTCGCTATCGATCTGCTGGTATTGATATTAAAGTCCATTGTTTTCTATCAATCTCTCTGGAATATGTAGATATATGGTATTGATACTGAAGTCCATTGTTATCTTTGAATCTCTCTGGACTATGTAGATATATGGTATTGATACTGAAGTCCATTGTTATCGTTGAATCTCTCTGGACTATGTAGATATATGGTATTGATACTGAAGTCCATTGTTATCGTTGAATCTCTCTGGACTATGTAGATATATGGTATTGATACTAAAGTCCATTGTTATCTATTAATCTCTCTGGGCTATGTAGATATATGGTATTGATACTGAAGTCCATTGTTATCGTTGAATCTCTCTGGACTATGTAGATATATGGTATTGATACTGAAGTCCATTGTTATCGTTGAATCTCTCTGGACTATGTAGATATATGGTCAATCATTCTTAACCCACCCATGGACAGATTTCTAAAGCACCGTGTTGTCCGGCTGCACATCCTGATAATTCTATCGCAAAGTCTTTTGTCAGAAAGTCGATATTGAAATTAATCGGGATTAATGGCAGTTAATGGAAATGTAAGGGACACCACATACCTCCTTCAGTACTATCTCCTGGTGGGTAGGCATCGATCACACTGGGTATCACACCATTATATACTCTCCTGGTCTATATCGAGACAAAGGAGCAGAAATATATTCACTACATTGTGGTTAACATAATAATGCCTTCGTAACAATTGTACGTGTCCGTAATTGAATAATCCATTACGTTAAAACTGTTTTTTTTAGAATTAGGTACTGATGCGAATAGGTAAAGTGGTTATATCTCAATGACAATTACACGTATAGATTAACCGCGCTACAGGGGAACCGTTACTAAATTAATCCATACACTGGTTGATGGTAAATCAAAAGTAATGCCTGATTTCTTTGATCTTCTAATTGATAACATTGATTTTACTTAAACATTTCAAAATTACAAAAACAGTTTTTAAAATTTTGTATTCAGTGTCAATTTCTGATATAGAAACTAAAATACCGCAATATGAACACAGGACAAGTCGTTTCAGATGCAACAACAGGAATTGAGACTATTTTTGCCATATCAATATAATGAAATGAAACTTTATTTAAAACAATTTTCCAACTCCCCGATCACTTAAAAAAGAAACATATTAAAATTGTATTTACGTTTACTCTTCCTTCTTCCATTGTCATGCATTGCAAAGGCCAATGTCTTTTATAGGATTGTAACATTTGCTATTGTGACGTTATCAATCTTTATTATGACGTCATCAACTCCATTGTTGTCTACATTTGATTTGCTGTTCAAAAACTGATCTAAATCACTTAATAACTCACAATAATTCTATCCAAATGTATATATAAGTATGCCGGGCTGTATTAACTTTCATCAATAACTTTCATCAATAGCAATGTGTGTTTTAGGACTTTAACAACATTTGCTGAAACATTCATAGCTTACATAATATATGGTTCCATTAATACGTGCGATACAAGCCTATACTACAGTATATATCTGTATACTAAAATGATGTGTGAAACTATTAGACAGTAAATTGCGTTGTCAAGGATTCTAACTCTAATAATCACGTAATACTAAAACAATCCAAAAAATAATCAAATCATTGTTTTCCTACACTTATTTTGTTATCTCCATTCTCTTTGAGGTTTCATTAAACTCTCGTCGTTCATATTGCTATTCATATCATATTGCTCGCTGATAATTGCTGCAATGAAAAATCGCTCTTATTACGAGGGCGGAAAATGCGGAAAATATACATGTGATGTCATACAATACTGTGTGAAACTGCCCACCCTTTATAGTCCCGATAATCAATTTATTCCCTTGTGTCGCTATCTTTAGACCTTGGTACAAGTGGTGCTGTGATAAGTTCGTGTAGGTGATTATCTTATGTTTGTTATTTTAGAACCTATCTCAAACATTTCCTGGCCCCGAGGGTTTGGAAGTTCTGGGTGAGGCATTGCAGCACAACGATTGTCTCAGGGTTCTCAAACTCGAAGGTAATTACTTGATTTGTGAACCAGGCTGTAATATCTTCAAGGTCGGAAGTTATTTGTTACTGTCACACTTAGTATTGTTTGTCTGAAATTTAAAGCAACTTTTTTATAAGTTGATAGATCTGGAGTTAGGTTTGTTCCAAGGTAGAAGTTAACTTTATATTATTATAAAAGATGACGTAACACACACATGTGCTGCACCTTTTAAATTTAGTAATAGATAAAGTATGCCGAAATATGAATTAACCTGCACCATACAGCTGTTTCTTCCTCCTAGGACTCTTCATGTAGAGTTAAAGCTTGAATTCATTATTCCTATCTGTATGCATTTATAATAGTAAAGATAAGAACGAATCTCATCAAACACTTAACATACAACAGCATATTTTAACCTTCACAGAATGTATGTTTCACTGCATACTGTCTGACCAAACGTTTAAAACACCTTTACCTGCAAACTCTGGTTTGCTACTTTTGCCTAGCATTTTTAGTTACGTACCAGATAAGTATGTTTATTTGTGCTGGAGAAATATAATCTTTGCTCAGTATATCTTTGTTTGCTTGTTTACGTTATGACATCGAAAAGGCAATGTGGAATTTAATTTAGTTGTGACTTTTTATATTTTAAAGATATACCCGCAGTTGCATTCAATCTGAATTTCATTGTCCCTGTATTAAAACGGTTTTAAACCATTTTAATTTTAAACGTACGTGTATTAAACAATTTTCAGACTTCAATTATAGGCAAATTTTATGCAAACTTCCTTGTGTGGATTTGTGGGTGTTATATTGAATGTAATTTCAACCTGAAAACAAGTCACAGTTTGAACACGTATTAGAACTTGGACTAATTTATACTTTTTCTCATGTTTAGTGATTAAAAGTTTATTTATCGTGAATTATTTTAACTTGAACGACTGTTGATATATTTTGAGATTTCTTTGCTAGCATATTAATTGTACTTAAACGTGTGTAAGTATATCTCTTGTATTCATCAAATCGTGACTTTTTCGATATTTCAGGGAATAATATAGAGCATACTGAAGTTCAGACAATCGTTAGAATAATGCAGGTAAGAACTGAAAAGGTGATGAGAATTTCAATTAACCAGCGAGAACTTTTATAACTTGTTACATTAAATTCATTTGAATCTGTTTTTATCAAATAGTTGTATCAATGTGAAATAATGATGCATTTTCTTTGTTAATTACTGATATCTTTTTGTCTAAAACTGACTTTCGGTTGTTTGGATTCGTCGATTCTGATATTTTTTGAACAAACTATTATATTTCTTGTTATTTTCCAGAGCGTGAAGTTACAGGAGCTTTATTTGGGCCATAACTCTCTGGGTTATCAGGGCTTTAGCGTCCTGGCAAGTGCAATAGGTAGGTCATTAAGAACGTCCACATTGCGTTATTTTATAAATAAAACCATCAAACATCGCAAAACTGATCTTGCAGCTTATGTAAGACCAAATTTCATATGATATAATATAGATGATTTAAGGGAAGTGTTTACTGTCGTTTTTTGTGTAAAGAATATTTAAACATGAACAAGTTTAGGCGTTCTGAAGGATAACAAGAGTACAATTAAAATGCATAACATGTTTTGTCAATGCCTAATGCATTTTTGTACAACCAAATGGTACATATAGAACGATTATTGGTAACTAAAATACGTTTATTACACTCTCGACTTGCAGTCCCTTTAATAGCTCAAGAAATCTTTGATACAAATAATCGATTACACATAAATTATCCAAAACTCATGCAATCAATAAAAACTGGCATTTCCTTTTTATGATGCTATTATGATCCAATCACTTTTTGACAAAAACATACAAATATATCTTTTCTGGTGGTAAATTGTGCTTAAAAGCTCAACCTTTAAATTTTATACGCCAACGCAAATTGATATTCTATTTATGTAACCCCCCATCGTTATGATATAATGGGACTGTATGCATGTTCACATATGTCTTTATCACAGTCGGCAGACATGCCAAGCCAGACGAATAGCATGGTTATTATGACGTAATGAATGCATTTACAATTCGCTGGGAAAGGGAGGAACCTGCCCGCCTTATTTTCTTAATGTAAAGTGCATTCATGTTTCAAACGCACAACAATTTAAAATCCTTAGGTGCATAATTGTGCGTTTAGAAAACCTTCATACAAAACATCAAAATATGTTTTTATTCAAGAATCATCTATCCAAATAATTGATTTTATACATGTAATGGTAATCCCGTGTTCCGCTTTAGGGCAGGTAAAATGAACATGACTATAGGTCCTATATTTTGGTCGTTAAAGAATATAGGCTTTTCATTTATTCACATGACAACTTATTACAGAAAGTAATACTACACTGCGGAAACTGGACCTGCAGTGGAACCATATCCGGCGGGACAGCGCCAAGCAAGTGTGCAAGGCAATAGCGGTAGGATGACACTTTGATTATTACTAAATAAAAAAAGTTGATCCTTGCGATGTATGCAGGAATACACACAAGCTGTACGATTTATCTGTACCATTGAATAAGCTATTATTTTTTAACCTGTGTATGCAGTGCGTTTCGTAATAACTTATTATGAAAGTGAAATGTCAAGTTTAAAAACTAAATTTATGTACTAATTAAGCATTAGCATGAAAGTTGATCAAAACAAATCAGGAAAATATTTTTATATGAAACGAAAATTTGCAATTAGGAATTTAATTGCTGCAGACGTACTTTATTGGGCACGATAAGATTTGAGCAACAGTTCTTTTTTTTTTTTTTGCAACGATAAATTCGCGCAATCGTGATAATTATTATATAAGCAGAGTATTAAAACTCCAAAATAGCGCATTTATGTTTAACATGTTTAGCGCGAACAGCGCTAAAATAAGATTACCACGAAAATATGTAAGTCCAAAGTATGTGCGCATTTTCTTTAATATATTAAATAAATATTTCATTTGTTCCAGTTAAACAAAGGCCTGAGGACGTTAAATCTAGCCTGGAATGGACTCGGGAAGGAAGGATGTATCGCCCTATGTAGGTCATTACCGAAAAATGTCACCCTACAAAATCTCGATTTGGACAGCAACCGGATAGATACTACATCGCTCAGGTTTCTTCTTCATGGTCTGGTCCACAACACCTGTCTCAAGTGTGTGCGGGTAGGTCAGACTAAGTCGGAAAGTCTTACTATGTTTATTTAGAGTTACTCGTAGCTTTTTTGTTTTTTTGTTTATTTATTTATTTGTTGTTTTTTTTATATTACTTTGAATTTTTTTGTTTGAAAACTACTTATTTATACATAATAACATCTGAATAAAACATTTTGAGTCATATATATTCTTTATAATGCCATACAGCTGATTTGTTATAGATTATGTTTATTGTATGATACATTCTTATTGAATCTTCAGATAAAGTAATTCAACTATAGTTGCCCACACAAATTATTAGCGTGACATACATTCAAACAACATCTTGAATTATTCTTAATCATACAATTGTGTCTTGGACATATTATATTTATTTAACATAAAAAACTGACTTTTTAATTAGTGTAATACGTATATCATCTAGGTGTTCAAGCTACACATATTTCATTATATACATTTATAGCTATAGGCCTATCTCACAAGTGTTTTTATCTCCCTTGTTTGCCATATCGTGACTACACTGGGAAGTATTTTTGAAACACATTTGTTCCACTTAATTATGATGTCATAATGGAATTTACGTCATCCAATTGTCACATGGCGCTAAATCATCCCAAAAACACTTCCCGGAAGTCCATCTTGTATCCACCATCGTGGCCTATCAAAGGGAATAACAACACTTTTGGAAAAGGCCTATACAGTGTTATTATATTTCTGGTATCAACACAATTTTCCCTGCATGCATTGTATTGTTGACAGATGGGCCGGAACCCTCTAACAACAGATGGTGCTAAAGCAATCCTACGAGCCTTACTCTCCTCCAAAAAACCCGTTATAGAGGACTTAATCCTAGAAGTAAGTCCAATGTGAATAATAGTGACATGTTCAAAATCAGATATTTAAACATTTACCTTTGATATCGAGTATGAAGGAAAGGCATTTGTAAATTGAGGGGATAGTTGTTTATTTAGTGTTTTCTAGTATAAAGCAGATAATGTATTGATTATTCCGAAAAAAAAAATTAAAAATTCATATAAATATGTATATGGAGAAAAATGTGGAAATTATTAAAATGTGTACATTGAGCATGGATACCTCCTGCGTGAGGAATATTTGTCAAGTTTATGAATCCAGGGCTCCAACCCTGGCATAACCTATATTTGGTTTGGACATTAAAACTGATATAACGAAAAAAAATGAAAAAAAAAGTTCATACAATGCTTCTAATTTTGAAAAACTTGTAAATGTGATTGAGTGAAAAAGGTTAAGATTAAGTATTTACTTTTTTTATCATCGTATGTATATATGAACAAATTATTTCAATATTTTATTGCAGGACGTTTCGGTAGACGAGGAATTCGTGACATTGCTAAATAATCTCAAGGAAACAAAGAAAATGAAAATAGTTCACGGAGAAATACTTTCCTCTGGAATGAACATAAAGGAACGGAAACATGATCCTCACGATCTTAACAGATTTGATCCCGTATTAGTTTTAGTGGAATATATGCGCATAGACAATCTTCGTCTTATAGATTTTTTCCAGTATCTTGATACGACAAATCGAGAGCAGCTGTCTAGGACGGACTTCCGCGATGGAGTAGCGGTAAATTGTTACAATGTTTTCATTCTTAAAAACTTTCAGAAACACTTCTGGTCACTGTTTTTTCGTTCGCTTTCATGCCTTAAACTATTTATGCCATACTCTTAGAAAACATTGAAATATCACTGGCAGATAACTTGAATAACATTACAAACATATTAGTATTTACTGCATGGAAGTTTTTGAATGTTAAATGTGATATTGATATAGAGATCTCCGATGTTGTTGTGTTTCAAGTTAAGTAAGTCTGGTTGTTGAAGTATTTCTAGTTATTTATCACAATTTCAATATCGGCCTTTGACCTTTAACAGAATCTCAGGATACCTCTAACGGAACATCATTTGGATATTGTCATGCAGACGCTTGATTTAAAGCGTGATGGATACGTGGATTTGGAGTACGTATGAAAATATGAATGCATATTGCAGAATAAACCAATATGGCCATTACATACTCACGGTATAAGGCATAATATCCCTATCATGATTCATCAGTGATTAATTAATAAATGAATTGTAAATTGTGAAAGCCAATGTAATAAATATTCCTTTTAAGCAGTCGAAAAACCTACGAAAACTACTTTTGTACCACAACTCAGCTTTTCACTGACACTAACAAAACTATAATTTGTCACGTAAATCAATTATATTTCAGGGCTGTTTTTTTGTATATTTTAAAAGAAAAACAATCATTTTCCGATAAATCGTAATTTCTATTTCAGCGTCACAATTTAAAAACCTATTCTCTTAGGGCATGCATAATAAATATTACTATTGTATGTATATTTTGCATATGCTATTTATTCCTTCAACGTCTACAGAGAATTTATGACAGTCCAAAGAGAGGTACAACGCCAGATCACCAACAGAACTACTAGAGCCAGGCGGCGCACAGGCAAAGATGACGAGGGCCTCGTCGGGCTCCGAAAAATTCTTAAAGAACTTATAGAAAAAAGAAATAAAGAAAACAAAGAAAAGGCGAGTACCTCGGGTCCTAAAACAGCACGCGTAGAAACTAAAACAAAATCTCTGACTGTCACTAAGCCTGTCCTTATACGGAAAGGTAAAACTAAAACAGCATCTTAGCACTAGCAGTAGCTATAGATTTCGGAATAGATTCTTGGATGCATTGCATACCACCGCATTAGAGAAGCATTGCCAAACAATTGCAATTTCCTTTCAGCAATGGACATTTCATATCTACCAATTAGTGGAAGCATATCTTCTCGTCTATTTTTGATAATATGCATAATGTTTATTATTATAGCATGTTATTTTTAATTGAAGTCGTATTTGTAACGAGCTTCCGATTCAAGCAGATTATCATAAAAGTCTACTTGCATGAAAGGCACTTCAATATAAACGTTTTTTATTATTATTATTTTTAAATTATTTTATCTAAATCAATTATACAATAACATGTATGTTATGTTGTTATCACTCACCAGCACGATATATAAATATCAATATATATATATATGTTTAAATGTTTTTATTGATATTTAAGTTACGATATAAAGATCGAGATATTTGTTTTTTGTTGGTTTTGTTGTAACTAATAATGATCACGTTAATCCTTGATTACCTTACATATCTGAATTGTTGTACAAATATTCTCTTCTTTCTCAAATAAAAATTGAAGTTATCTGTACCTTTCTTTGTCTTTACACAGAAACCCAACCATGCCTTGTGTTGATTTTCTCCCTATTTCTTTGGTGTATGAACTAACAAAGACAAACACGTTACTAACACACAACCAAGATGTCATAAACTGTATTCACCAGGTCTTTGATTAACTGTATGCCACACAGAGTTTGGAGTCAAGCATTGATTAAAAAGCGATGAGATTAAAGAAAAATGTTTTAAGATATCAATTATAAAATCAATAAAGTTCGGCATATTTGCTCTATTATCGTTGAAAGATATCTGTTAAATGTTACTTTTGAAAAAAATAATAATTGGCCAGTATTATCAAGATTGCAGAATGTTCAGTTGGTTGTCTATCAATGGCTAATGCATGGCATGAAAGGGGCTTTTAAATGCATATATGGTGGTCTTTTAAAGCAGCACTAAAAGGTTTAATCAACAAGCTGTGAACCTTTTTTACAATCAAAACTTATTAGGCTAGAATTTTTTTTACTTTAATGAACGCTTAAACAAATAGACAGCCATGATGTAATCACAATGTTATTATAATGGTTTGATCATCCCGACACCTACTTGTGTCGTCTGCGATATCAAAGAGCCAAAAGCATTCGACGTTAATAAAGATTCCATCTGACAAGGTACGGGGTATTGTATGATGACGGGTCACCAGATTAGGATGCTCAGGTAAGCTTTATGTAAATGTGTGTATACCTATATATTGTATTCCTAAACCTTTTCCTGATCTTTCTTGCATGTGGTACTCTTTTCTATCTCCTGGAAACCTTCCATCTATAACCAATATTTATTGTCTTACAGGCCATAGAAAAACTGGAAAAGCAATCTAATTCTAGACCAGTACAGCAAGTTTAGGTACTCCTTTATGGTAAAGCGTTTTGTCTCCACACTGACCACTGCCCATTGTCCTTGCAGGCACATTCAACGTAACTCCCTAGGATTTAAGTAGCACTAATTACACTAGTCCGTTTGTGCAACCCAATACACAAAGCCTAGGTGTGGCACAGCTCCCTGTTTTGTGAAAGAAATTAGTTTCCGGTTAAAATAATGTATCCCAATATTTCAATGTATAAAGATCAGCGTAGCGATGGAATTATACAATTCTTTAAAATGCGATTCATATGGGTTGGGAAAAAGTCATTTTCACTGAAGTCAAGATAATTTGAATCAATAATAAAAGTGGTATAACCGTTTTAGCGTTTTGTCTTTTTATCGACGTAATCAAAAATGCAAATGTTTAACATTATTATCCTGGTATACTAGTGAAAGTACAACTGCATATAGTCCACATCTATTTGTGCATCACATTTTCCCTAATACTAAGATGTGTGGCATTTGAGTTGTGTTTATTAATCAATGACACAATACACAAAGTGAAGGCAGTATATAAGCAAAGCCAAATAATACGAACGGAAAACGTGAGTTGAAGAGGTTGCAGTTTGAAATTATTACTCTAAATACAAGCACAAATACTGTTTCGTAGTCTTGGAATAGTACCAAAACATATACATGTACGCAGAGACATATACGTGATATTCGCACACGATCAATAAATGAATTTTGTCGGGCTCGCTGTAGTTGGGGATATTCATTTTAACTAGAATTAAAAACATCGAATAGGTGTAACCTCTGCTTTACGCACTTTAACAAAGTTTACATTATGAAAATAAACACTTTTGAATAAATATAAACAATGAACAACAAAACAAACACAAGCATAGAATACAAGCAGAAAATGGTAAGAAATGTGAAAAATAATTATAATAATAATGTTCCGGTTCTTTCAAAAAATATTAAATCACATATTTTATACACTTCTATCATTTTGATGATTTTATTGTGTAAGTTCAGTACATATAACTCTGATGTCATGGTATAAATGTTTCACCGACAATAAATTGTAAAGAGGAAGAGAGATAACTCGTAGACTTGCTTTGTTTCAGAAGATATCAATTTACCAAATCACAGTATATATACCTATGTCAGGTGACAAAATTGATAGTGGGACACATATATTTATTGAACATAAATTGGTATTTGGCATTTTGTCAGCTTTTATGCTTCTTTTTGCCGTTGACGATAAAACTAAAACAATTAGATATCGGTTCATTTAACCAGTACACCGCTCTTTTTCTAATGCAAAACGAACGCTTGTAGTATTGATGCTTTACAAAATAGATAATCTTTTTTTATGTCTTTTGTCTTATAACTTTGTCAGTCTGAATGCATTGTGGTTTTTTCTGAAAAAAAATTCAATGTACAAATGTAGATTAGATCCTTTTCCATTCTAGCATCCCAGACCTACACAAAACTTGTATTGTGTTCGTGGAAAACTGTATAAGACCCCCAGAGTAGCGTCCCTTCAATTGCTTTAGTATATAGTATATGATGTTACTTTAAATAAACTTTTTCTATTCACACTTATCTTTTGCTTATTGTTTTATAACTGCCATAAATATATTTATTTTCATTGATTCAAGTGTATCGATTTGTAATTTTTACAGGATGTTAAAGTGCAGTGTTCATACGTAGTATATGCTGTCGTGCTGTTACTATGCATATATCTGTTCAAATTAACTGTATACAAGCATTCAGTATTCATTAAAAATATCTTAGTTCCAATTGTTGATATAAATGAAGTTTACTTTTATTCCATAGGCTGCAGCCAGACGCTTTTCGTTGGCATGGAGTAGCGCTGTAAGGCAAGCGTCGAACTCACGTAGATTTTCGGACCCAGTGGTATCGATGTCAAACGACCAACAGGAAAAGAAAAATCCAACACACCTGTTGGAACAGCTTATGAGAACAGATATTACCGGGAGGACAGATACGATTCCGGAGGAGGAAGTTGCCTAAAAATCGACCGCAGCGCTTTCTCGGCATGTTCATTTTGAAATAATTATTTCAATCACACAAGGGGGTATAAACCATATATGGCAGACAATTAGATAATGATGGTAATTAAATGAACGCCGTTTATTCCAAAACAAATCATTGTCTCTCTGTAATGAAGTTTTCGTGGTTCAGATAATGCTTACCATTTCTACAAGATAATGTCTGCGATTACCTGAAATCGACTGACTAAACATTTCAATTTGGTTAATATCAAACCAGCAAAGAGGTATGTTTAGCCTACCTTTCGGTAGAGTTAATGGATATTGAAATATAATATACTTTGATATGTGGGTTCATCACTGCATCATTTTCTGAATATTAAGTATATGTTACACTAGGAAACGGAATATGTTCGTTCGCAGCAACTAAAGTAAAATGTACTAAGAAAGAACATATCCTTAATTATGACCCATCAAAAAGTGCTTTTTAACTTCATTTTTCGACGATACTGTGCCTTTTAAGTTATTTCATGAAGACAGGCAATTAGAAAATAAATACTCAATTACTTTTCTTTCAGTTCTTACATTTTATTCTTGAACTACCGTTATCATTGTTACTTGATCTTTCATAAATAAAGATAACAGTAGACAATTTTGCCTGCAAATTAAATTGCGTGCTTCTGCGATACCATTTTGCAGATTAAGGTTTTATCAAGGCAAGATGATTTATAAAAACAAATCTTTTAAAAAGTTAGAAATCCTGGAAGATACAAATTACTCCTAAACATACAGAATATGCTACACTACGTTGTCTTATGAGTTGTATTTAATGTATCTAATATGGCCGTAACATATTTGTTAACATTAATTGAGATACGTTATTTTCCATATATCACCACCTAACACCATGCATCTTAAACATTACATTTGTTCAACTCCATAAGCAGTTTAGCACGAAACATGACAAATCAACTGCTGTCGTCATCATCATTGAAGATAATCCATTATCATATGACCTTCACATTTAAAACATACCTATATCAAATTAGTATAATAGAGATTACACAACCAGTAGTTGTTGAAAATGGTATTTATTTCACTCGAGTTAGTTAATTTTCAACAGGTTTAACTTGTGTCTTTTAGAGTAACCCTTGAAAGTAGACCAACGAGAGTGAAATATATAGTATATCAAAAAACCACGAGTCGTGTGAACTGTTTCTACCACAATATCAGCCGGAAACAGCCTGAGTGAACCTCTGACTATATGCTGGAAAATATGTCATCTCGTATTTATTCTCTCCAAGTGATGACGCGACGTCAACAATCAATGACGACGTCAACAATCCGCACGTGAATTTGCACCACGTGATTTCCGGTACTACATGTAATAACAAGTCCGGAAGGTATTATACCACTGGTGATATCTCGGTCCTACTTATCCCACGGTGAGCACGTTTACTCAAAGGTCTGACAGTGTATTGTGGTAGAAAACAGTTTGCTTATGTGTGCGCATGAATAAATAACATGGATATATCAGTCTTACAAAATATACCTATCCTACATTTAAGGATATATATATAACTCTTTCTAAAATAAAACAAGTAAAATGGGTCGCTAGTTTTGATGGAACCTCGAACTACACTCACTGATCAAAAGTCTGTCTGCATTTGCTTCTTTCCTAATATATTCTATGTATTTACAACTATTTTTTCAATTAGGTTTCTTGACTTTATATCTGGAGCATTTTTAGTGAAATATTGTAGTCATAGAGATTGTTTCCTGTTTCCTCTCATAATATTTTTACTGTTTTTCGATGAGTATGCCAAGGGAAATAAAAATTCATTTACGGTATTAAATATTTGGTCGCCATTTTGAAGTTACATTTTTTTTATGTTGGTAGCGTCATATAGAGAAATGGTCTCAAACAAAAATTAGCAGTGTGGATAATTCTTTAATGCTCTACAAATACACAACAGAAAATTAAATAGATATTGCGAGAGGAAACTGTGGATATTTCTGCACAAAATGAACAAATATTGTCAAAATCTGCCCATAAACAAAGTCAGGAAAACTCACTGAAAAAAATGTAACTATAAAGAATAAATAGGGAGAGAAACAAGTGCGGAAAGACTTTTGATATGTAAGTGTATAATACGAATCCCTTTTTATGTGTAAGTCATACCATAAATTTGTGGAATAGAATAATAGGTAAAACAACGGGAGATAACCCAAATAAAAACCATAGACTGCTGTTTATTCAGTTGACTTATTTTGTCGATTAAGGAAAGTCTTCTTAAATAGGTTTTA
The DNA here is from genome assembly GCA_947623455.1 of Mimachlamys varia. Taxonomy (NCBI): domain Eukaryota; kingdom Metazoa; phylum Mollusca; class Bivalvia; order Pectinida; family Pectinidae; genus Mimachlamys; species Mimachlamys varia. Next base: position 13,134,701 of record OX392537.1, on the reverse strand, counting down.
GACAGATCCAGTCGGAACACTTTGGAAATAAAAAAAGAAACGAAAGATTATTACTAAGCTGATTATAAGTTGCAAACAGGATTGCAAAAATTGAAATACTTAATCAGTGGAAATGTGTCTGCCGTAGCCGAAACTTCGTTCAAGAACTGTGAAATATATTTAAACTCTTTACAAGACAGTATTCCAAAGCAACAATTACCTGTGATAAATTAGAGTTTTATTAATATTTCTTGTTTTGTTATGATCTTATGATTTTGTTACTGAATTACTGAATTCAAATGTATATAACTTGCATTGGTGGATGCAAAATGTGTAAGGGAGAGAACATTAAAATATCTTTAAAACTCAGAGTTTTCTTGTGTTTTATTTTACAAAATGTCAGACGGAACATCAGACATTGAAGTCCGAGAAAGCTGGCAGAGTACGTGATACTAGAGGACAACACCCATTACAGAATCCGGCCAATGTGAGTGATGAGCATCACAACACAATGTCTTCACAAGTTCGACGGTTCCTGTACATGTTGATTACATGATATTAGGGTGAATTGATGACAAGATCTAAACATAATATAAATGACAAAAAGTGAAGTAGTCTATTCCCTTCAATTCAGTTGCATTGCAGAACGAAAGTTGAAGTATTCCAGTTCAGTCATGGAAGTGTTTGTAAAGTTTCCGTATTTCATGGAGCGCTCGTTAGTTAGATGATGAAGCAGAAGACGCTTACTCTTCCGGAACATCTGGTCTTATTCTCATGTACTTTTACAAGAGTCTCCATGTACATTATTTTCCATTGTTCATATTTTGCCCCTGGTTTAATCGATTTTGAGTTTGGATTATGATTTTGTTAACGCTTCGGTATTCTCTTATTTATTTTATATAACACCGATATATTTACATCTGCGTTATGGTCACACAATATACGCTTTGTAAGTTACGCTTCGGTTAATGTTAGTTTCCTGTAACGCAGTGTGCGTTCATGTTGCCTATTGGAACAGTATGCAGGTTAATGCTAAAATATTTTGCTGTCTTCTTGTCATTTTATCGATATCGTTTTAATATTTCTATACGGTAATAGACATACATATACGTAGCTTATCTCTTAAGAAGTTAAATGAGATCATTTTAAGTATTAAAGGACAATTGAAAAACAAAACTGGCGAAGCGTAAACAAAACCATAAAATCCGAACTCAAAATTAAATATAGAAATTGACACACTTGTCACTGACAACAGACACTATGCTAATAGATGTTTTGTTTTTTAATAAACGTGGTGAATGTTTTCTTCATATGGAACTTTGATATATAAAACTGTACTGCATTGTACTTATGGTACAGTGCTTGCACTGTACTGTGTCTTTTGTGATTCTCATCTTTATGTATAGATTATTTTTGAGAAAAAATAATGCTCAAAAAGGAACCATAAAAACGTCACCAAACAGCAAGACTAGCAAAACATTTAACTCCCACAAATGAATCTTGAATCATCACCCAAAACAAAAACAAAAGATAACATTCATTGTAAATAATTATTATGGTACCAATCAAGTTTCAACAGGTACTAAAGAAATACCACTACAAAGATTCAAATCAATATATTGGAGATGTTTCGCCAAAATTCTAACAGAAACAAGACATGTCAGGTTCGAGACACAGCTAAAAACGAACACCAGTTTCAGTAATTAGGAAATGTCATCATACTAAAATGACAACAAAACATAATTTAGTCTATTACAAAAACAGCAGAAACCAGTCAAGCAAAAACAAAAGAGAAACCAAAACACCAAAACCTAACGAGGAGCTGCAAACCTTGAGGACAAATCAAATCAGGTGTCTTAAAAATGGTTTTCTTGTTCGGCATTTGTGATGTTATTTGTGATGTTTTTAACGGATCTTTTACACAACCTGACCGTTACGTTTTGATTTAGGTATTTGCTACCACTTATACAGCTAACGCAGTACAGAATAAACAACCCTTCACTAAAATGGATTTTGTAAGTATGAACACAGCTTGAACATGATCTCTGGACACTTCAATCGTTATGTAAATCAATGGATACCAGAGGCTACCCAAGCAGGAGGATCTCTTTGATGTTAATATGCCCCCGTACTATGCTGCAATTATCCTCAATGCTGACTGGGCTTTCTGCTGTTTTCATACATGTAGTAATTCACGGCTGTATATATATGACTTCCGGCGGTACCCATTAACCTAACCAGGCCACCATCGGAGAGTATTTTTGAAATCGGATAGGAAATAAGCTGTATCAAAACTAACCGGGTTATCGATCTGGGCGACAGGAGGGACCAGATCCTATCAAAGTCGCGGAGCGTACTTCCTGTTGAAGCACTATGGTACGATAACGGTATTGTATTTTGTGGAAATAGTTCGACCGAAGGCTTTTATACGCTTTCCTGTGAGCGAAGGCAATTGTAAATGTTCTACAAAGCATTGAATCGCCGAATATAGTTTAATAGTATTCTGTTTGAAGTTGTTATTAGCCTAATATCAATAATTAATTGAGAATGCCTGAGCGGTTGATGACAATGCAGTGATATTCCAAGAAATATATTAAAAATAATACATCGAAAATGTGTGATTTGTTGAAACTAGGGTATTACAATGAACCTTTGCCAAGTCTACGTATATCAAGGTATTTTAGTCAGCTTAAAACTATAAATGAACACAGAGGGACGCTATAAAAATAATACGAAATCAATTACTTTGTATCATTTTTTTATGTTCAATTCATTTTAGCGCGTATTTTGCACCTAGTGCGCTTGTCTTTTGAATTAATATTTTCAAAACGAAATATTTCACATTTTATCAGAAACACTACATGAACCAAAACAATGACTTTAAAGGGAAACCATGTACTTAAGACGATGATGATGCCATATGTCTGGTGTCATCTCTGGTTCAATGCCCGAAATCATCTAAACGTGAAGGCTGCAACGGTTTGACCAAGCGTCAATTGCTCTATAGTTTTGGTAGGTACGTGTATAAATATATCAAAGTCACTACAATCGCGATCAAAAGTTCTAAGGCAGAAACAAATGTTGGCTAAATGGAACTAGTAACGATCAAACGGAACTAGTAACGATCAAGTAACGATCAAACGGAACTAGTAACGATCAAGTAACGATCAAACGGAACTAGTAACGATCAAGTAACGATCAAACGGAACTAGTAACGATCAAGTAACGATCAAACGGAACTAGTAACGATCAAGTAACGATCAAATGGAACTAGTAACGATCAAACGGAACTAGTAACGATCAAGACGCATCGATGAAAATGAAAGTTCCCTTGAGTAGAGAGTTAAACATATCAGTTATAAATCACGATAAGATTTATTCCATGGATTTTCTTATGGACTGATAAAAACCATTCTATTGAACGTTTACACACTGAACAGCTTTAGTTATATTTTTCCATTAAATAAAACACATGATGTCCTCAACACTTTGCATTTCCGAAAATACATGCAGTCATATGAGTTAATAAACATAGGATCATCCCAAGAGACTGAGATCTATCAGATGTGTTACAGATTGACGTTATATTACTACCTGTTTCCTTTTTAACTCACAATAATAATAATTCGAGGTTGTTAAATACCGCTTTATCACACATTTAAAGGTCGTCTCAGCGCGTTTCAGAAATTAATATCCGTGTTTATAGGGCCTTAACAACCAGATTATATTGTTCTCAACTCCCTGTGGACCATAAACCGGTCCTGCCATTTCGGCACTCTCAGCTAGCATTCTACAATTTCTAGTACTGCCCAACAACGTGCTCTTTTACAGCTGAGTAGACTTGAACAAGCGGAGTAAAATATCTTGCACAAGGATACAGCAAAAGTGCCATGGCCGTGACTGGCACCGATCGATCACGAGTCCGGCGTCCTACCACTAGTCCACCGTGCCTCCAATATGCTTATCTGAATGGATCTACATAACAACTATTTCCTTAAGAAACATAACGAATGCTTCCCATATTCTTTATTTCATTTTTATTTTCCATAGACTTTGTATTTATTTATATTTTAGCGCTCTTTTTAAATAATTATGCCAAGTGCATCATAAAACAGTAATTCATTGTTTCCCTTCTATAAAATCATTTTCATCCAATGTATTATTGTCTTTGTGTAATTTATCATTCCAGAGGATCTATCTTACAAGCATGACTGTAAGCAAGGAACGTTGTTTAAAGGATTAAATGTGCTCATTGGATACATTCCACCATTTCAATTACATGTTTTAAGTAAGTTGAACGTAGTCCTATACATTTCAACAATGTTACAGGCAAATAAAGACATGTGACGCTTGTTATGGCTACTTGCCTTCATTTTTGATATCACTGTTATTATACGCCTATTACTCTGTTGATAGTGCAATGTAATGTTTGCATTTCCAATATCTTTGTGAGATATTGCTCTAAGTTTAATATGTATAGCGTCTGTTCAGATTTAAGGTAGAATTTGAATAATGTACGACTTAAAACTAGTCTCGACCAGAAACATAATGAAATAACATTTTTTGCGCTTGTCATATGTAATAATTCATGGAACAAGAGGTTTGATATAATCCACACAAATAATGGCATAACGGTCGAGGCGCTACTATGTAAATCTGTTTAAGGACAGAATCGACGTAAGTATCCATCAAACTTAAATCAACCTCAAAGTGATTACATTCTTTTGATCATGTTAATTAAAATATTAAACAGCTTACATTGCTAATAGGAATACCGATACCTTGAGTATCATTAACTAGTTATTTACATACATCTTTATGATTCTTTCCCAAAATGTTTTTTTTTTGTCAAAGCTCTTCTGAAAGTTTGGCCAGGTATTTTTATTGAAGCGTTGTTAGATACTTGTGGTTACTACTTGAATAGCTGTCATTCACTCAAGCCGTTGCATAAATGTGTCAATATAGTCTCCAAGAGTGTTTTAAATTTCAATTATCAATTTCTATATCAATATATTTCTAAGTTGATGCGCTTGATAAGAGTACTTTGATTAGATCAACAATATACATTAACGAGCATTCCCCCACACGTGTCATGCTTGTTGTGTATCCCTACAAATTTCATTATTTATGAACGTAAAATTAAAAAGAGCATAATCGATCAACAAAACTGCAGCTCTCTAATGTAAATTTAAATTATTTCAATTAAGCCCTACAAGAAATCTGTTAAGCAATTGTTTGCAATTTGAAAAAGAATCTGATAGAAAAAGGGTTGGTGGATAAAGTGGTGTTTTCGTTAGAAAATGATTAAATGATAACCATATTTCAATGTTGACTTTGCCAACAATTTTCACATCCGTGACATTTAAAATTATGTAAAAATCATTATGATGTAAACAAAGACAAATCCGGTAGTAATGGCATGTATGGATCGCCTTGCCCCTGAGTGCCACGGCATGAATCCCTGGTAGGTTCGGCATGAATACGAATTGATTACATCCACTTGGGAAACTTTTATACTGGTAATAATTACTATGCATTTTATGTGGACGGTGTAAACCTGACGTCGGGAACGTCACTTCATGTTGGACCATCGATTGGCAGGAGACCTGTGAGAGGCTCACTAATGGCTTTACGTATAATGCTAATATTTTATTTACCTTGATCTACCGACAACAACGGTATTATCTACCATTGTTGATCTGTGCTGAGTTTGATTTATACATCCCTCCTGTTTCGAGAAGCGAGTACTCTCGGGATAAGTGTTGATCCACTGGTTATAAAGGAGGCCCAGACAGGTTTACCTGCTTCGTGTGTACAGATCTACTTACGTCAGTACGAGGGTAAAAGGATTCAGTCAATATTGTCAACAGACTTTCACCTAGTACCTATGGCTTATAACATATAGACTGGGTAAGCATGAATTTCGAAAAAGGTAAGCGCAATAATTTCACTTGATTTGTTCCCTTTTCAAATATTCTTAATTCATGTCATATACTGCTTAATGCTCATAAGCAGAAAATTTTAAATAGTATTTAATTGTCTTTGCACCTTATAACGATTAACTGTTGTGTTGTTTTTATTAGTGATCAGCTACAAGATGACTTCATTGTACCATTTTCTTTGTACCTGTGTTTACCATATAGTGTTTTCTTGACGAGATCTTTCTTCATTAATTTGTACTTAAAATTAATCCATTTTTTTCATCGAGGAATTCATACTTGAAAACACGTGTATCCATTCTTACTTTCTACTAGAATAAATCCTTCAAATACTTCATTTGAAATAATGTTACCAATCTGAAATTGGTGAAAATATGTTTGGACATTTTCATTCCGCCGATAATATCTTATATCATTACTTTATGTTGATTTGGTTAGCTTTTTGTACGCGCGTAAAAAAGTGTGTATTTTTGCACCGTAAAAAGGGGAGTAGTTACCTTATATCATTACTTTACAACACATAAACTTACCGTTCAATACGTATTAATTATAAAATGATATGTGTTTGATATGATATTGTAGACACATCATTCATGACGAATACATGAAATTATAACTTATTTTTTGCCCATTAATGTTCATCTTCTGTAGAATATATATAACGTGTATTGTTTGTACATGTACAACTATCATATTATATTATAATTATTAAAGTGAAATCGTTCATATGAAATTAAAAAGGTTATTTTTTTTAATTTTCATTTAATTAATTTCAATTGTTTATTTTATCTGGTAAGAACAACAACACAAATTAATTCTATCAGACTCCTAGACAACACCCATTAATTCTATCAGACTCTTAGACAACACCCATTAATTCTATCAGACTTTTAGACAACACCCTATAATTCTATCAGACTCCTAGACAACACCCATTACTTCTATCAGACTCCTAGACAACACCCATTAATTCTATCAGACTCCTAGACAACACCCATTAGTTCTATCTGACACCTAGACAACACCCATTAATTCTATCAGACACCTAGACAACACCCATTAATTCTATCAGACTCCTAGACAACACCCATTAGTTCTATCTGACACCTAGACAACACCCATTAGTTCTATCAGACTCAGACTCCTAGACAACACCCATTAATTCTATCAGACTCCTAGACAACACCCATTAATTCTATCAGACACCTAGACAACACCCATTAATTGTACAGACTCCTAGACAACACCCATTAGTTCTATCTGACACCTAGACAACACCCAATAGTTCTATAAGACACCTAGACAACACCCATTAGTTCTATAAGACACCTAGACAACACCCATTACTTCTATCAGACACCTAGACAACACCCATTAGTTCTATCTGACACCTAGACAACACCCATTAGTTCTATCTGACACCTAGACAACACCCATTAGTTCTATCTGACACCTAGACAACACCCATTACTTCTATAAGACACCTAGACAACACCCATTAATTCTATCAGACTCCTAGACAACACACATTACTTCTATCAGACACCTAGACAACACCCATTAGTTCTATAAGACACCTAGACAACACCTGTTTGACATTTATTCATTCCTTACATCTGTACCATTAAAAAAATAACTGTAGTATCGATAACTTCTCTAAGTGGAAATTTTAACTATGATATGGAAATTATTCTTGGTACATGTAGAAGTTTAGGGCAAATTTGGTTTGCTAATATCACACTACATAAGTATACATGTATACGACATGGTTAGAAAACCAACAACACACAGACCATATATAGTGGATTGTTTTTTCTCTTAGGTTTGCTGGATCCCTCATAGCCACAGTTATCTCATTTACGTAGTGGTATGATTCATTATATGCACACTTCCGTAGAACAAGACTTGAAATTATCCAGTACTAATTTACAACGTCCATGTTAGTATGGCAATCTAGGAACTACTTTGAAATCTCTAAATAGGTGTCATGTTTGACTATGATGTATATTTACAGCCCTTGATAACGCCCCCACCCATTCTGTATCTGAAGTACGTTCTTGTAATTTTTCATTTTAACATCGTAAAATTATTTTATTATATCTATCCCCAGATCATATTTCATTTTCTTATTGTACTTATTGACGACTTTTATTACAACATATTACAAAAAGGGAAAATACATATACCATAAAGCCGACAGCCTTTCACAGCAATCATTTTATTTTTATTTAAACTTTGTTCGTCTCCGAAGACTTATAGTATTGATTAGTCCTTACAAACGAACACAAATTAATGTGTGATCAAATTATTCAATAAATAGTAAAGTTGTTCCTCTTAGTTTATGGTAAAATCTTACGTAATAATCAATGTCCCTGGGTTTGGTCAATATCCCATTACGTTATACTGGTCGATATAGAATATATAACTCAGACAGTTTGTACCATACAAGTGCTCATGTAAAAGTCGACTGGTTAAACGGCTTCTATTGCGGCGAATGGTGGAAGGTTCGGTTCTTCTGTGTTTTAATAGTACAATGTATTTTGAAGAACTACAATTGATAATCGGAATGCACATTTGTTTCACTAGTTGAGCTTCTGTTGGCATGAAAGTTTTGGTGGTGAGTGGTGATCTCCAAAACACCTTTGGTAGTCCGTTATCGGAGTAATGCAACCAGATGGAGTATCAGGATTTAGTGTTAAGGCTGACATTTGTACGAGGTGACACTTTCATGTGCCATTAAAAGTCTAGCAATCTGTCAACACCGTCATTTTTGTATAGATATGACTTATTTGCAAAACCCTGAACACACTGGTACTAAGCATATTGAATAAATGTTGTCATCTAACTACAAAGGAGACATAACATAGGTATAACCATTAAAAGCCAATGATATTTAAACTCAAATCTTTGTTTGCCAAATTAATCTTGAAAGATTACGTAACACACACATATGCTGCACCTTTTTACTTTTCATTTTTATATTATCAAAATTTACATTATGCCGAAAAAAATAATTATACTGCATCATACAGCTATTTCGTCCTCCTGGGACTATTCACTGATCCTATCACCAGAATTTTAAGGTGGGGGAAATTTCTAAACTAATGTAGAAGCAGAATGGTCAGGTGCGTACACAGCCTTTAATTTATGAATTTAGAAGTAAAATTAAACTAGTTTTGTATAATTTCAAATGTACTAAGAAAATGTGTATATCATGTACTATGCCACTATTCAAATGGGATAATTGTGGCTATGGAGGCTCCAGTAAACCTCAGGGACTAAAACGTCTTCTCGTTATAATGTTATTATATCAGCATTTTAAAAAAGAAATATAATAATATTCAATTACATTTATGTAGCAATATACATGCTTACTCAGTATCGAAATGTGTTTGACGTTATTAACGAGTATATACATTGATATATGATTGAAGTTGATAAAATTTGCAGCATTAGTTAAACATTTAACATTTTCTACAGCTGAAACCTGATTGATTTTTTACTTACCCTTACGCTTACTCTTCTGGAACACCTGGTCTTATTTACTTGTGCTTTTACGGGGGTCTCTTTGTAAATCTTTCATTTTTTCATGTTTTGCCTCTAGTTTAATCGATTTTGAGTTCGGATTATGGTTTTGTTGACGCTTTGGTATTTTCTGATTTTTTTTATCTGTTTTTAACATTCTAGATGTTTTCCCCCAAATAGAACTACGTAAATAAGATTATAATGAATTGTGAATTAAAATATAGAATGTAAACTAAATGACATTATAAGAACTACTGTTAAATACTTATGAACAGAAGCACATACTTATGTATGACTCCATTAGCAAATCCTCATAAGATATTCATATTTTTTTAGGGACACCGAAACATCATATCGTTCCACTAATGTTCAGATGAGTAGCATGGAACGGATTGTGAAGAATGAACGGCAGTAAGAAAAAAAGTGGAAAGGAATCTACACTTAGTAATATCCAGGAAGAAAACAATAACAACACTAGCTATGGAGGAAAAACTGAGAAGGACACGTGGAAAAGCGACGACAAATGGAAACCCGCCTTCATCACAGCAGGGGAGAGGAAGTCTACAATTCTATCAGTCAAGGAGGAGGAACAGGAAAATAATATCGAACGGGATATTGGACTGCCTAATTCGTCTCCACTGGAACAAACTCCAGAAATAGTTGATGGTACGTGAAAACATGCGTTCATAATTACGATTTTCATTCACCTCGTAATATTTACATTTGCTCTGCATTGCCACTATATAACACCACCAAGGCCAGATCCATGTTATGAGACCATAGCACTGGAGTTGTTATTATGACGTCATTACGATTGTGACGTCATAATCATAACGTTGGAGAGAGCTGTCTGATACTGGCTGTTAGCTGTTCCATTAATTAGAAATTTTCAGAACAATTTGTAGAATATACACATAAATTTAATGAATTTATCATCCAAAGGGAATATATATATATATATAAGCAATAAACGGCATTCTGTTACGTGGTATAGTCCTATAACACGGAACAGAATGCTATTTAATGCTTAAGTATATGTTATTCATTGTATATCCTGGAATCTGTTTCCTATTTTGACATTTGTATGTGGAATTGTCTTTACTCTAATTGTCGAACAGTGTTGTTTTATAGTTTATTATGAGAACTTGATGATTTCTTGTTGTGATTGACAATGAAGACTCGGTTCTCATTTTGAGACTTTGACGTTTACTTGAATGTGACAAAGATTTACATGGCGAGTGTCGTCGATGAAACAGAAACGCTTACTCTTCCGGAACACCTGGTCTTATTTTCTTGTACTTTTACATGGGTCTCTATGTACACATTTCCTTTGTTCATATTTTGTCCCTGGTTTAATCGATTTTGAGTTCGGATTATGATTTTGTTAACGCTTCAGTATTATCTACTTTATTTTTTACCACAGATTTGGACTCAAGTATTTTCTCTTCCGAGTCCGATATCCTTTCCCCAGCTCCGTCTGTAAGTCTGTCACAAACAGTGTACACCAAAGCATGCAACAAGCTAGGTTTGGTACCGTCAACGTTTTTCTTCAAACACTTGACAGAGGTTTCCTTGGTTATGCCTCATCATGGGATAGGACCAAGAGGAGCAAAGGCTGTGGCCATAGCGCTTGTGGTAAGTCTTATATGAGGAGGATACATAAAACTGGAATTGTTAAAGACACTTTAACGCTATTTCTTAAATGTTAGGTCATTCATGTAAAGTTGAATGTCAAGGTTGATCTTTAGTTATGGTGTGAATTCCTGGAAAGCAGATTTGTCGAACCGAGACTGAAGGGTGAAAGATAGCAAGCTTCGCCATTTTAACGACATAATTATGTTTAATTTACTTATATTCTGTTTAAAACATTTTGTTTGCTTTGCTTTGTAAATGTCCCTTTTTTCATGTTCGATACATGGTTCATAAAGTCATGTTCAATATAAATGATCATACCACGTACTGGTAATAGTTGTAGATTACACAGGTAATAATTGAAGACCAGGTACTAGATTCTAACTGTCCATTGCTGTATACTGTATAGAATATAGTTAGAGCGTGGAAGTATGATAGAGTGTGCCTTTTTTATTCGATCATACAAGTAAATGTAGAAAATTATACAATGGTTGTATTGAAGCTCGGTGATATAGTAAGGCATGTTTATTCATTATATAATAATACCATAAGCTACGACAAGACCGGGATAGGGAAAACATTTTTTTTTCAGTATAGAACTAAGCTCAGTTAATTTAAGTCAGCACGCTGAGAGAATACCGACATCGTTAACACTTAATTATACACCAGAGTTGAATGGTCATATTTAAATTAAATCAATACACCTTTATCCAGGTAAATATTGTACGAAACAAGTTCGATTGCCTGGAATTGCCCATAATTGTCATGAACATCGTTCAAACAAGGCAAATCGTTATGTGTAATGTAGGATATATTCATAAATGTATTTGTAGCCTGGTAAATATACTCCCGGGCGTAATGCTGGGTACCGTGTGAATATTCTACCATCCGACTTAATACACGTTCCAAAGGTATCGGTTTTATATTATGGAATCCCAGAAGGGTAATGGCTTCCTGTGCCTGAATTGGCAATAGCCAAGCCTCAACATTGCTTATATATAACAACCAACGTTAAAACCTGAAAAGAAACACAAAGATTGCAAAATACAGGTTTTGATACAAGCCAATCAACTGAGTCTCTCTGTATCTTTGTAAAATCATTTTCTCTATTTTATTGCAATATCCAGTGTTTCTTAAATTCAAATGTGTCAATGATTCGTTTGTCTAATTTTGTTCTCCTATGTCATTAAAAAACAAGATATGATATGTATAAACACAACTTTGTTGAACTGCAATTCATTTCCGATGGCTTTCCCAGTCTCTGAAACCTGGTTAATTTCTTAAATATACATTTTGAAAATTTTGCTGATTGTTTTCTAAAAATTGAAAAAAAATATCTTTAGGCTGCAAAAAAAAAGGGTCCCATACCAAGGAAATTAATTTTTACAAGGTCAAAATTGTAAGGTTTTGGGACAGTTTTGTTTATGTTTATGATTCGTGGTAACGACTGCAATATTAGAGCATATGTAAATATTGCAATAATAAGTCATCTGCTTTAGGTTTGTTTTGTTTTGGTTGGGGTTGTTTTTACATTTTTTTAATCAAAATTGTTATTCTTATAACCAAATCGCTATGTTAAGAGAAAATTGTCTATCTAAAACCCATCTGTCTTATTCACAAATTCCAGCCTAACCAGACTATTCAGAAACTCGACCTCTCCAGTAATGCTATAGGAAGTGAGGGTTTAGCCCATATACTCGACATGTTGTCCGGCAACACATCCATCAAAGAACTGGTGAGTATATCGTGTCAATAATATACATAAATATAAGTTTCCATTGTTAGTTTTTGGTAATGACGTAAATTTCGTAACTATGATAATATATTAGTAAAAGAAGAATTTTGAAACCGGATATACGTTTTTATGTGGTTTTCATTTTTGCACATTTATTTTTCGTATAATTATGCTTCAAAGTGTCTTCGATGTCCATATGTTACTCATGAAATTTAAAAAAAAAAAAAAAACTAATTTCAGCGTATATTGAAATAAGTGTAGATTTGCTATAGAAACGACAAAAGAAATAAGCAAGATGGAATTGATTACCTGCATGCACTGCTTAGTTTTTTGTGATGTGTATGACAATCACCGAAATACATGAGTATAAATTGATAAACTGATATAATATACCTACGCATTTAATAAAAAAAATATACTTGTTACCATTCAGATATATAGTATACTGCGCAAATCATACACATAACCATATAATCACCTTTATTTCTTGTAATAGAATATATCCGGAAATGAGTTGCTTTCCGCTGGTGCCAAAATGCTCAAAGAAGACTTGTCTAGTCATCGTTCTCTTACCAGTTTAGATATATCAGGTAATCATGATCACTTTATTGTTTGAAATACAATTGTGGCAAGAAATAATAAAATGTTGTTTGATTTCGAAGTGTTTGATTGCATCATCTTGGTCTCATTGAAAAATAATCTGTATCTTTATATGATGCAAAAGTAGACGCTTTCGAATATGCTAATAAGTATTATGGTTGTTTGATTAAGAATTATGCCTCAATTCTTACTTTGAGGCCATTACATTGACTTGAATCTCGCCTAGATTTACATGGCGGCTGTCGTCGATGATGCTTACTCTTCCGGAATACCTGGACTTATTTTATTCTCTTGTATTTTTTCAAGGGTCTCCGTGAAAGGGTTCACTTTGTTCTATTTTTCTCTGGTTTAATCGGTTTTGGGTTATGATTATTGTTTTGCTGCCGCTTTCGTATTCTCTCTGTTTTCTTTCTTTATATACGATCGATGTATTCAATTGCATATCATTAAGAATATAAGTAATGTGTTTATTTTGTTGATTTACTGGTTTGACCTGATTGTTAATGAACTGAACAGGCGAACCGAATAGCTTGCTGCCATGAAAACAATCTCCTGGGGATATGGAATAATTGAGATTGTTTCCGAGTCTGTAAATATAATCGAGATAAACATTAAACACAAAACGACTTTCCACCACGAGCCATTATCGTCGCTGATTGCTGAAATAATAACCATCTCCTATGACAACTTATCAAGACATGTGGTATTAAGTGTCGAATTTGTCGATGTTTAATTGATCGAAAAAATGGCATTGCGTTACCCCATGACCATGTATCGATCATACTGAATGTTAGGTAGAAACCACAACGTTAGCATTTTAGAGCATTCATATCAAAACAATTGAACGTAACCTGGACACATGCAATTTACATGATGTTGAAAATATTTTGTAAAAATGTATTTTTCGACACATAAAACTAGATTCATCCATTGCTGTTATTGACACTACGAACTAGATTGAGAGTTTTTGACAAGAGGATAGGTACATTATGCAATCGATATCTACTCCGTGTTAATAAATCATATTTCTAGATAATATACGGTTCGGTAGGTTCTTGATATCCGTACTCACGTTTCCGCCACCCATGTGTCTGTTAAAATCAATTTATTTTGAAGTATTAACGCGTTTTCCGTACCAGTCAATCCTTCCCAATGAAAAAAAGTATTTTTAGACCAAAAGTTTACCAATTAGCATCAATGAGAGTTGCTTTGATTCAAAGTTATCTAAAATTTATTTCAGCTAATGGTTTCAATGAAAAGGACGCCGATGAAATAGCTGATTTACTCATGGTAAGGTTCCTGATACTACATAACAAGCTTTATAGCCAATATGTAGTGTCATAGTACATTAAGTCTTAACAATAGCTGTTTAATAAACAGATTGTGGCTAATGTCAGTCTGCAATGTCAATCGATCAAAAGAGACGTGATTGAAATACAAAAAAAAAACTTCCATAAAGAATGTTTTCATTAACAGGCCTTTACGTAAACGTGTTATGCATAAAATCATGATATTGATTTCATTGATTGTGCACAAGCTCACACATGTACATATTCTGGTGGTTTGGGAAAAATCTTTCTAATGCAAAATTGCAAGTTTGCGTTTCCTTTAAAACCGATAATTGCATTTATTCTCAAATACAGTGAAACCTCGTTAGCTCAAAGTCAGCGGGATCATTAAAAACAGTTCGAGTTGTCCGAGTAGTCAAGTTAACTGAATTCAAATGTTTAATGTGAAGTTTGTCCGGACACAATGAAAACTTCGAATTAAACGGGATATTCGATTTATACGGATTTGAGATAATGAGGTCCAACTGTATATATTGACATGATATTATTCTACCTTTGTTTATAGTATACTTTACAGTATTGTGAATGCTGTTTTAGTTCTTACTCCTTTGTATTTGATACAAATGTCTGTATAATCATTTTTATATTGACAGGATAATTCTAACCTGAGGCACCTCTCTGTAGGACACAACTCCTTCTCGGAGGGTGGAGGTGTAGCTTTTGGCAAAGCCTTGGGTAATTATCTGCTGAAATATTGTTCCCATGCATCTTGGTTGAAATGTGTGTGAGTTTGATATTTATATACTTGTGATTCCTCCATGGCTCTGTTTTTACCTCATCGTAGTATATATCATTATAGGTGATTAATAGCTTAGTCAATACGTTTACTAATGGTAAAACTAGAAACAAGAAATAATGCATATGTAGGTCATAAACCCTGCTGCTTTCAAGAAACACTTTACATGGAATCTGCATATTTGTTTTCTTTTTAAATCATCAAAATATGTAAAATGAATCTACAAATAACAATGAGTATTCACTTAAATCTTTTGTTCCAGAGGAAAATTCAAGTCTCCAGTCGTTAGATTTGAGATGGAATCACCTCCGACAAACCGGTGCTGTTTCTATATGCTGGGGCCTATACGTACGTGATAAATTCAAGTAGAATTTGTTTATCATATTCAATAAATTTGATAAAAGAAACTAGCTGCAAAATTCCAGATGGGAATAATATATACAAAACAGAAAACAAAATCTCTATAACTCAATCATTGTATCTTTATTTTCTATGTTACCCATTTTTTTTTCTAAAAACTCTTAACTCATATACAGGTTGGTCCATACGATATATTGTTTTCTATAAATGATACTTAATCAGTGATTTTTATTGCTGTTTTAGAGTAACAATACACTGAAATCCCTTAATCTGTCCTGGAATGGTTTTGGAATGGAAGGTTGCCATGAGATGGGGAAGGTACTTATGCGTAACCGCGGTTTGACAGAGCTGGATTTGACTGCTAATCGAATAGGACTTGATGCTTTCCGCCAACTTCTTCGTGGAATCGTCAAGAACCGGAAACTTCGAACAATTCGGGTAAGTCAGGGAAATAAACTATGATTATGTCATGGTGACAATATGTCACTTAAGGCCCATAGTGGTAAGATCAGAGGTTTCGAAAGATGAAGACGATATTGTAACTCAAAGAACATATGTAAGAGAAGGCAAATAAAGAGACCACAAATAACTTCTAAGAAGATATTGTATCAAAAACAAATAACATTTAAAACAAACAATTTTGGGAACATGAACGCTTCTGAGGACGAACATTGATCGATTTACGTCTCTATAAGAGAAAAATTAAACTTGATGAATGTACCGTAGTTTTTTTGTTTAAGCTGTTATTATTACTAACATCAGAATTTTTGTTTTAGTGTAATAAAATGTTTTGTTGCTTTCACTTGCATGTTTTAATGCCAAATAGCTTGGTTCGAACTTAGCATACAAATACCGAAATGTGTATTTTTAAACCGTTCTCATGCTCAAGCATGTGCTCAACACTGATTTCTTGTTCTGGCTCTAAATTATTTAAAAACTACCATGTTGTCAAAGTAATCGGGGAAAATAAAGATCCATGAAACAGAATACTCATTGCAACACTGACAATGACTTTTTGATCGTTGACATGATTTAGGCGACTTATAAGAAAGCTTGCTTGAGCACAGAAATCATGCTTGAGCATGAGAACGGTTTCATGAATACGGGCCCGGGTCTTATTCTCTTGTACTTTTGCAAGGGTCTCCATGTATATCTTTCCTTTTTTCATATTTTGCTCCTGGTTTAATCGATTTTGAGTTCGGATTATGGTTTTGTTGTTGCTTCGGTATTCTCTATTTTTTATAGCTATCTATCTTTTATTGATACACAAACTTTGTCATTGAGACATTAGTCTATTGTTTTTACCCAAGTATATCACATGGAATGGAAAGTTAAACATAGCCTTCTGAAACTCAAACAACCACCATCAGTGCCATAACACCTCGGCTAGAATTAAACAGGGTATAACAATGGATGTCCTTAATCCCTCTAATGTTGTTTGAGGGTCTGGTCACGGGCTCTATATTGATCATCAATACCTGAATCCCGTGAACGAGTAAATAAAGACGAGTGGTCTTTGTGGAAACAGGAAGTGTAAGGAATATTTTAAGCAGTACACAGTCCTACAGAATATAGATTCTTAAAATTCTGTCTCTTCTAGTGAGTTTACCTCGTTGCATAAATGATCGATTATGTAAAAGAAGCAGGTAATATATACATATAGTATGATACAGTGTTCGTTTGTCCGTCGAAAACTATCAGATAATGAAGCAAGGCTTTCACTAGGATAATGAAATGCGCTTCCCTATTTCAAGTTTCTCTTACGATACACAAGTATCAATACATTCTGTTTTTTGTTTGTTTTTTTTTTTTTCTTTTTTCTTAAAACTTTATTTTTTTTACAACAATTATGAATCAAGTTATCCAACTTGTATTAAACACCACCCAATGCATGTTTTATTTCTTGTTTTTCTTGTAAATACATACTTGTACATTATTCGTATTTTTTATGTCTTTTATCTATTTCGTTTGGTTTAGATATAAATATTTAGAATTTTTGGTCATTTTGTACATTCTTTCAACGTTAGGAATCAATATCGATGAATATCAACAAAATGAAATTTACGTCGCGTCGTATTACGACAATTTCAATTTGGTTATTCTCATTCTATAAATTGAAGATTCCTTCATTGTTTAACTGGTCTATAGTTTATAGTATTATTATAATAATAGTTTTCCTGTAAACGTATTGTTAAAATTCATATAACGGCCATATACAGTAAAATTCAGACTAACATTGTCTGTATTGTTCAATGACTTAAAGATACATGCATATCTTAAATAACGGATTTAATTATAAATTTTGGGTCTCTTTCTTAACAATACATGGATACTCCACACATTAAAACAATACAACGTACATTTGATAGTTAGGAGGATAAAAGTCATTATATCAGAATTATCGAAATCGTTTGGTTCCAGAAGCTACCTGTTTCACAATGTATAGGATTGTATAACATTCTAATAAACGGCAAACTACTTATACAATATTTCCTTTAACATAGGTAGTGGTCTCTATATAGACAAGTGACCTAGGTAAACATTGAAATGCACAGTAAATAAAGAATAAAACCTTGCTCATTATAAAAAAATCAATACTTCTTATTTACTGCAAAGATTTTCCCAAAGAAAAAAATTCGAAGACTTTCACAAAGCTTTCTATTTTTGTTTAAAATAAACGGCAGGTCACGTGTCTTTACCGTACTTCGATAAATCAACAAACTGTTTACTAAGAATTGAATTTGTCAGGCTCTTTCAAGTGCAAACTTTCAACATTCTACACCAACTATATAGGTATGCACTGATTACCTCCTACTGGAACTGGACCAAGGAATGGCGCGAACAATCAATCATCTTTATGGCTGGATGTTTGATTTTGAATGCTGAGCAAAGTTATTGAAACGAATGTTTGAGGATCATTGATAGCGCTGCAGTTATAACATATTACGGGCTAAACAATTCTGCAATGCTAGTATATTTTTAATTAGCTAATATGACTGATTTATCTAATTATTGTTGTGGTTTTGTATCATTTTTTTACAGATTGGTATAAACCCTATCACGACAGACGGTGCAACAGCCATTCTGAGAGCTGTCTGTGCGTCCGACTCAAACCTCACAGAGATTGACATGACGGTAAGTGATCACGAAAACTAGATGTATTATTATTACTAATTTTCAAGATTTACTGTTATCTTAACCGTAAGGCTTTTCTTTCTCCAATTACAAATGCACCCTTAGTAATGTGTTCGGGGGCTTAGACATAAATAACGAAGGGGGAATGTAGTAGAACTGGACTGGATCACAGGGACCTGAGAATTTGTTACAGCTAGTTTTAGACCTATAATAGGGTGTTTAGCGTAATTTTACACATTTGGGGGGAGTTAAGATCAATTTTCGATAAAAATGCTTCCTCAGTAGTCATAAAAGCTAAAGGGTGGAAAGCTTTCCAGATCGAAAATAGACCCCACCTACCTTTCTTGCATCAAAAATCACATTTCTAGTTGAGGTACGGAAAAACGCTTGGTACCGTTGGAAAGATGGGGTGGGGTCTATTTTTCGATCTGGAAAGCGTTCCACCCTTTAGCTTTTATGACTACTGAGGAAGCATTTTTATCGAAAATTGATCTTTAACCCCCCCAAATGTGTAAAATTACGCTAAACACACTATTATAGGTCTAAAACTAGCTGTAACAAATTCTCAGGTCCCTGTGGACTGGATAGGCTATAGAAGACAAGCTCATTAGGTAAAGCGTTTGATTAGAATTCGATATTGTAACTGATTTACCCTGTACAATAATAACTGGCGTAATCGCGATATTGTAACTTATTTACTCTGTACAATAATAACTGGTGTAATCGCGATATTGTAACTTATTTACTCTGTACAATAATAACTGGTGTAATCGCGATATTGTAACTTATTTACTCTGTACAATAATAACTGGTGTAATCGCGATATTGTAACTTATTTACCCTGTACAATAATAACTGGTGTAATCGCGATATTGTAACTTATTTACTCTGTACAATAATAACTGGTGTAATCGCGATATTGTAACTTATTTACTCTGTACAATAATAACTGGTGTAATCGCGATATTGTAACTTATTTACACTGTACAATAATAACTGGTGTAATCGCGATTTTGTAACTTATTTACCATGTACAATAATAACTGGTGTAATCGCGATTTTGTAACTTATTTACCATGTACAATAATAACTGGTGTAATCGCGATTTTGTAACTTATTTACCATGTACAATAATAACTGGTGTAATCGCGATTTTGTAACTTATTTACCATGTACAATAATAACTGGTGTAATCGCGATATTGTAACGTATTTACCCTGTACAATAATAACTGGTGTAATCGCGATATTGTAACGTATTTACCCTGTACAATAATAACTGGTGTAATCGCGATTTTGTAACGCATTTACCCTGTACAATAATAACTGGTGTAATCGCGATATTGTAACGTATTTACCCTGTACAATAATAACTGGTGTAATCGCGATTTTGTAACTTATTTACTCTGTACAATAATAACTGGTGTAATCGCGATTTTGTAACTTATTTACCATGTACAATAATAACTGGTGTAATCGCGTTTTGTAACTTATTTACCCTGTACAATAATAACTGGTGTAATCGCGATATTGTAACTTATTTACCCTGTACAATAATAACTGGTGTAATCGCGATATTGTAACTTATTTACACTGTACAATAATAACTGGTGTAATCGCGACATTGTTACTTATTTACAATCAAGGATAAAATTCCATCAATAAATAATGTCTGGTGTCTGATAACTTGTTTTAACTTGGGATTTTTGTTGACCTTTGAACTTACGCAGGATGTTTCCGTCGACAATGACTTTGTCTCGCTATTACACGAAGTTCAGAAACAACGACAGATGAAAGTGACGTATGGTAACCTTCTACGTCACGACGAGATACGGCGCGGGAACTCGAGCTGGGTGCTGGATAGTGACGACCCGGTGGCAATCTTGTTCGAGTACATGAAGCAAAAGAACCTGCGTTTGATTGACCTCCTCCACAATCTGGACAAGGACAACAGCGAGACACTGTCGAGGGACGAGCTCCAGTTAGGGCTGTCTGTGAGTAGGGCCCGAATGTATTCTAGAAAACAAACATCAATTCGATAGAATATTTGATATCAATACCTTTAGATCAATCGGATGATAAGTAGAGTTATAGATAAATCGTGTGACCACCAATATCGAAAAAAGACGTATTTGTAGTGAACTTTTAACATAGGACATGTTAACAAATACTCGCAACGAAATATTAGGTACACGAGGGTCTGAACCATTTCTCGTGCCAAAATATCCATCATATATGATAAAATAGTTCTAACAAGAAAAATATAGAAAGATTCTTGTATATAGTTAGTGATTTTTTGTCAGATTTCTTGATAAAACATTCTGAACAGAAAAATCCTTGATCTGATTTCAGAATAATGACATTCCGTTGAGCAGTCGGTCCTTGGATATCCTGATGAAGCGCCTGGACGCCAACTGTGATGGCCACATCACGTTTGAGTAAGCACCTTGTCAATCTTGTCCCCAAATTCCAAATTAAAATACGATGTCCATATCAAAGCGTGGTTCCATAATATTTGGGGTAAGGGAACAAGTAGTATCTTGTATCAACATACTTAAAAAACGAAACGCGGAATGATTTACACATTACGAGCCCTATGGCGACTCGTTAAAACAGAAACAGTATAAGCTCTTCGCTGGAGAAGGGTATATAATATTATTACCCAAGATCACAGAAATAAGGAAGGTCTTCTTGTGAATGGTAGATATTGAAATGGCATTTTATGCAGAATGTTCATAAGAGTTTCGTGTTTGTTCACTTTGAGTATTTTATCAATTCATAACTTTTTAAATCATATAACTCTGAATCAGTAATCATTATTGTGGCTTACGTTCATCTGAATCACTAATCACAGTTGTATCTTACGTTCATCTGAATCACTAATCACAGTTGTATCTTACGTTCATCTGAATCACTAATCACAGTTGTATCTTACGTTCATCTGAATCACTAATTACAGTTGTATCTTACGTTCATCTGAATCACTAATTACAGTTGTATCTTACGTTCATCTGAATCACTAATCACAGTTGTATCTTACGTTCATCTGTATCACTAATCACAGTTGTATCTTACGTTCATCTGTATCACTAATCACAGTTGTATCTTACGTTCATCTGAATCACTAATCACAGTTGTATCTTACGTTCATCTGAATCACTAATTACAGTTGTATCTTACGTTCATCTGTATCACTAATCACAGTTGTATCTTACGTTCATCTGAATCACTAATCACAGTTGTATCTTACGTTCATCTGAATCACTAATTACAGTTGTATCTTACGTTCATCTGAATCACTAATCACAGTTGTATCTTACGTTCATCTGAATCACTAATCACAGTTGTATCTTACGTTCATCTGAATCACTAATCACAGTTGTATCTTACGTTCATCTGAATCACTAATCACAGTTGTATCTTACGTTCATCTGAATCACTAATCACAGTTGTATCTTACGTTCATCTGAATCACTAATCACAGTTGTATCTTACGTTCATCTGAATCACTAATTACAGTTGTATCTTACGTTCATCTGAATCACTAATCACGATTGTGTCTTACGCTCATCTAAATAACTAATTACAAGTATGTCTTACGTTCATCTGACTCATTAATTACGATTGTGTGTCTTACGTCCATCTTTGATTATTTTCCCTGACAGAGAGCTTGCTGCAAAACACAAAGAGTATGTCCGGAGGGCCACGAGGCTACGTGTACAGGCAGACGAAAGTCTCAGTCACTACAAGAATTTTGACAAACTGGAGCAGATTCGGGAGGCGGTCAAACTGAAGATAGCCCTCAGTGTCACCACGAGACCGAACGCTGTAAACAAATGATGGGACAGTCCTTGTGGAACGGACGTACATGTAGCTTGATCACCGTGGCTTATATTACATTTGCCATTATTTGACGCTGTTTGAAGACGCTGTTAACAGCTAACGCTATCATTATCCATTGAACGTGGAGAAATACTTATAAAAATGTTGAACAGCAAACCCGACTTTATTACGTTGAAAATAACGATTCCGAGAATAATGTAAGTTTCGTGTTGGCTCAACAGCAGTATTCGGACACTGTCAAAAACAATTTTGAAGCTTGGCGTGTCCCTAATCGAATATAACAGTGTTAATAACTTAAATTTAATCTTATGTACATTTTGTATATACACATTTTATTTTTATTTGCTTCTTCCAGCTAGCATAATATAATTACAGTCTAAGGGACATTTATTTCACGTTGTTTGTAGAAGCAATCGATCATAGGACAAAAAGGTTTACAGTATTTCTTTATCCGTAACACGAATATTGGATTTCAACGTCAATAGCGGTTTGTTTTCAACTTTTCATGCTGAATATTTTTGAAGTCGAATACTTTTAAGAATGACATGGAATTTCTGATTGTTCAGTATTTTGCTATGGAATCCTAAATCGTCATAAATACGACCGTTAAAAGAACCTACCGACATAAGACGAAATTGGATAATAGAACTGTAACGTTAGGATAATTATACTGTGTGGTCGGCCAGTACGGGTCCACTATATTCGGTTATGTTACGTCGTTGTTACTGGCGAGTTTGATTACTATGTTTGGTGATTGACCATTTCTATCTCATTAAGGTTTATTGTTACAATCTCCGCTGTTTATCTTACATAAACTGTTCAGGGCCCAGTTGTTCAAAAGGTGATTAGCTTAATCACTATTTAACAACTTTTTAAACTTGAATAATTCTGTCGGTGTACAATCAAAATCTTGAAATTTTGCATGTTAATTAATACTATTAGATATTTGATATCTGCGAAGGGGTTACTCAATCTATGGTTTCATTTTAAAGTTACAGGAGAATTGAAATTTGCGCTAATCACTGATTTAGCTAATCTTCTTTTGAACAACTTGGCCCAGATCGTTAATTATGTTTGATGTCCTTGTTCAGTCGCCCTTGCCCTCTGGAAACCAGGCAAACATAATCATTTGTGTTAATGTTTCATTGTATGCTTATTGTTTTCAAATAAATTATTCTTACGAATGATTGATGTGGGGCTAACTTGTATCAAAA
Source organism: Mimachlamys varia (assembly GCA_947623455.1). Taxonomy (NCBI): domain Eukaryota; kingdom Metazoa; phylum Mollusca; class Bivalvia; order Pectinida; family Pectinidae; genus Mimachlamys; species Mimachlamys varia. Next base: position 13,110,655 of record OX392537.1, on the reverse strand, counting down.
ACTTAGTCCTCGATTTCTAGCGGTTAGTTACTCTCAACTTCGCTCTCTACACCCCTGGAAACTGAAGGCTCCGTGTGCGCCACCTTGTTGATGATACAAGAAGTCTGGGTAGACTCTTTGATGTTCATCAAACGAATCCTGTGGTAATATAACGGTAAAAATTGACAAGCTTTGAAGTCGGTCGCGGTTCCTTTGTAATCTTGAAACGACATGCATGCAGCCTAGCGATTGGTCTTTCTTTTTTTTTACCTGAGCATGCCTTCAGTTTTTCCATAACATATTCCAGGGGTGTAGAGAGCGTATGTGAGCGGTAACCGCTGAATATCGGGCAATGCAAATACTTGTTCATGTAAAGGGCAAGTAACTTTCGGCAAAAATTTAAGCGAAAATCAAGCATAGTAACTTATCATATCTATAGATTTAGTTAAGATTAACGGATATCACGGAATTGTTATCGAACTCCGTGCTGTTATCAACAATATTCAAGATGAATTCTTACGTGAGTATCTGTACAGCAGCAGTTGTAACTCGGTATTTGTAAACATGCATCAATTTTGAACTGCCGTCCAACTTCAGCATGTAAGATTCAGTGGTCCACACCTAAATTATTTTGAATTCTTTGGAATTTTCTGTCAAGTGTTTCTTGGTAGCTACCGCTCAGATTTACTTTGTTTTAGCCTTAGGTTTGCACGGTTATCAGCTTGATTTTTTTTATTCCCTAAAGATGCGAATTTTGTGCCTTTTAAATATTGCTACCTTAACATGCATCAACTTGTCATTAGACTTTATCAGAAAATACACCCCTGCGATAAATGAGAAAGTCAAATTTTGTAATCAATTATCAAAATGAATATGCTACCTGTATCAAATTAAATTTTGAGTAAGCTAAGTTATTTAAATATCTATTAAAAATGACAACAGTGCTTTAATCTGATTTATTGAGTGGATCAATGACTCATGTCCTTTTCAATAAGTTAATTGTTAAAGCATACGTTAGCGACAGAATAATTATGTAAACGTCATGTGTCAACTCTCAAGAAAAGTCAGGAAATTGTTAAACGGGTAATTACATCAGAATCAAGTACGTGTTAGCAATGTCGGATAACGATAAAAACACAATACAGAAGTTTATTGGTACTGCTCGTGATTAAAGGCCCAATATACGTAACTTTCGGCAAAACTTGATGCGAAAATCAAGCCTAATAATTTATTATTTTTATAGATTTAGTTAAGATTAACTGATTTCAGCAATATTCAAGATGACTTCTTACGCGGTTATCGGTACGGCAGCAGATGAAACTCGGTATTTGTAAATACGCGACCATTTTGACTGTCTTCTACCTGCGGTTTGTTATTGAAGTGGGCCCCACCTGAATGATTTTCAATTCTTTGGATTTTTCTATCAGGAGTTTCTCGCTAGTTACCGCTCAGGTTTACTTCGTTTTAGGCTTATTTTTGCATGGTTATCAACTGGATTTTTTTTCAGAATTTTTCAGATTAACGAATATTTTCCTGAAGTTACGTATATTGGGCCTTGTCGAGCAATACTGCGCGATACTAGACTCTCTTGCGTGGTAGAGTTTTACGTTTAGGAGGAACAGTGGTCTAGTAGTAGGACGCCGGGCTCGTGATCGAAGGGCTACGAGTTCGAGTCCCGATCACGGCACTGGTGTTTTATCCTTGAGCGAGATACTTTACACTGCTTGTTATGAGTACCTGGTTGGGTAGTGTTTTAAATTGTAGAATGCTAGCTGTGAGCGCCGAAATGGTGGCACCGATTGTATGCTCCCCAGGGAGTTGAGAACGATATTGGCTGGTTGTTTATGTCTTATAACCAAAGATAATAATCAGGGGTAGAATTGAACGTTTTTAGCAACTCGCATTTTGTGGCGAGTGGGTTAAATTTTAACTTGCCAAATTAGAAACTTGCTCACAATTTTGGTTTGGATAATGAAAGCCCTATGATGCATTCTGAATCAGTCTTAATTAACAATTTAGACAATTCAAGAGTCAACAAGACATTGCACTATTTGTGCGTGTGTGAGTGGTTTCGTTGCAGGATTCATTTGATACTTTCGACGACATTTTTCGATATGTTTACAGGTTGGTATAATATATACCTTTCAACAAGTATTATACCCGCTCGCCGAAAATGCAAGAACAATAATTTTCTACTCGCAATATCAGAAATTAACTCGCATTTGGCGATAGTCCGAAGGGTTCTGACTCTCTGACCCGCTAAATATTTTGACGACAGGCGGGTGCGAGAGTCAGAATTCCTGCTAAGTAAACAAGAGGCCCAACGGGCCTTAACGGTCATCTGACTACCAATTGTAAAATCACTATGAAAATACGTGTAGTCATTAAATCAAGTTATAATATGCCTGTATAGATTGCCAAGTTCAAGATAGTGGCCTTCTTGGATTTCTGATGGGCTTGAAAAATAACAACACTTTGTTGGGACCATCTCAGGATATCATTTCTGGCAAGTTTCAGCTCAATTCCACTGGTAGAACTTGAGAAGTTTAGAATGTGTTTTCAAAATGGCCACTGTGGAGGCCATCTTGGATTTTTGACTACACGAAAAATAACAACAGTTTCGTTTTGGCCCCAGTGACCTTGAATGAAAGTCAAGGTCATTTCTTTGAACAAACTTGGTAGCCCTTTATCCCAGCATGCCACAGGCCCAATATTAGATCTCTGGGCCTTTTGGTTATTCAGAAGAAGTTGTTTAAAGATTATGACCGTTTTGGTCCCTGTGACCTTGAATGAAGGTCAAGATCATTTCTTTGAACAAACTTGGTAGCCCTTTATCCCAGCATGCCACAGGCCCAATATCAGGTCTCTGGGCCTTTTGGTTATTCAGAAGAAGTCGTTTAAAGATTATGACCGTTTTGGCCCCTGTGACCTTGAATGAAAGTCAAGGTCATTTCTTTGAACAAACTTGGTAGCCCTTTATCCCAGCATGCCACAGGCCCAATATTAGGTATCTGGGCCTTTTGGTTATTCAGAAGAAAATGTTTAAAGATTATGACCGTTTTGGCCCCAGTGACCTTGAATGAAAGTCAAGGTCATTTCTTTGAACAAACTTGGTAGCCCTTTATCCCAGCATGCCACAGGCCCAATATTAGATCTCTGGGCCTTTTGGTTATTCAGAAGAAAATGTTTAAAGATTATGACCGTTTTGGCCCCAGTGACCTTGAATGAAAGTCAAGGTCATTTCCTTGAACAAACTTGGTAGCCCTTTATCCCAGCATGCCACAGGCCCAATATCAGGTCTCTGGGCCTTTTGGTTATTCAGAAGAAGTTGTTTAAAAATTATGACCGTTTTGTCCCCTGTGACCTTGAATGAAGGTCAAGGTCATTTCTTTGAACAAACTTGGTACCCCTTTATCCGAGCATAACACAGGCCCAATATCAGGTCTCTGGGCCTTTTGGTTATTCAGAAGAAGTCGTTCAAAGATTTTGACCTTTTTGGCCCCTGTGACCTTGAATGAAGGTCAAGGTCATTTGTTTGAACAAACTTGGTAGCCCTTTATCCCAGCATGCCACAGGCCCAATATCAGGTCTCTGGGCCTTTTGGTTATTCAGAAGAAGTTGTTTAAAAATTATGACCGTTTTGTCCCCTGTGACCTTGAATGAAGGTCAAGGTCATTTCTTTGAACAAACTTGGTAGCCCTTTATCTCAGCATAACACAGGCCCAATATCAGGTCTCTGGGCCTTTTGGTTATTCAGAAGAAGTCGTTCAAAGATTTTGACCTTTTTGGCCCCTGTGACCTTGAATGAAGGTCAAGGTCATTTGTTTGAACAAACTTGGTAGCCCTTTATCCCAGCATGCCACAGGCCCAATATCAGGTCTCTGGGCCTTTTGGTTATTCAGAAGAAGTTGTTTAAAAATTATGACCGTTTTGTCCCCTGTGACCTTGAATGAAGGTCAAGGTCATTTCTTTGAACAAACTTGGTAGCCCTTTATCTCAGCATAACACAGGACCAATATCAGGTCTCTGGGCCTTTTGGTTATTCAGAAGAAGTTGTTTAAAAAGATTTTGACCTTTTTGGCCCCTGTGACCTTGAATGAAGGTCAAGGTCATTTGTTTGAACAAACTTGGTACCCCTTTATCCGAGCATAACACAGGCCCAATATCAGGTCTCTGGGCCTTTTGGTTATTCAGAAGAAGTCGTTCAAAGATTTTGACCTTTTTGGCCCCTGTGACCTTGAATGAAGGTCAAGGTCATTTGTTTGAACAAACTTGGTACCCCTTCATCCCAGCATGGCACAAGCCCAATATTGGGTCTATGGGCCTTTTGGTTTATGAGAAGAAGATGTTTAAATGGAAAAGTTTGCGGACGGCGCACGGCGCACGACGACGGACGAAGCATGATGACTATAGGTCATCCTGACCCTTCGGGTCAGATGACCTAAAAAGTGGAAATTTTACCAACCCGTGCACGGATCGCCCGTTTAAGCAGTGTTTTATGACATGAAACATTTTCGATCACATGTAAATTAAGTATCAATGAAAAGAACAGATATTTTTCTACTAACTTACACACTTAATCAAGTCACAGGAGGTCGTAAACTAACTGTGGACACCCATTTCTAAAAAATAACCAGTTTCCAATTTGTGAAAACTAGCTAAACTCCTTAATAATACAATATCTTAAATCCAAATAGCATACCTGGATACAGATCCTGTCTTATCTGGTCCAAAATCTCCATCATGGCGAAGGTAAATATATTTATTAAGTAGCTGTACTTTGGACGAAAGATTGCGACAATATGGAAAATTTCTTAAACATAGGCTGACATATCAGGTATAAGAAGTCCGGCTTACGTCTTAGCTAACAGACAATCTCTATTAACAAATCTTAAGTAGAGGTTCAAATTAACCATCAAGGAAACGTCATATACCATGCAGGAATATGTTCCTGTATATAAAGGGAAAATGACACTTTTGGATATATTTTGCTCGTTTTCAGTTGGAGATATTTGAAACTTGGTTGGATTGATAACCAGGAGATGACGGTTTGACGTTAAACAAATTTTGACTCTGGCACAACCCTTGGGCTCAAAGGGGCCAAGTTTGTTATACTTTCGACAATCTTCTTCTCCAGATCCAGATACAGTAAGCTGGAATCAATTTGATTGAAATTTGGCAGAAACCTTCCCTAGCCAAATGCAAAGATGATCCAAAATTGTGAATGATATGGTCCTAACCCCCTAGAGGCCTGAGGGAGGGGCCAAAGGGGTCAGATTTCAAAAATCTTTTTCTCCAGACCCAAATACGCTGGAATCAAATACTATTCACCAATGGAAAGGTCTTACATGTATATAATGGCTTTATCAAAATTGTGAATTTTATGCCACCCCCCCCCCCCCCTCCCCCGGCTTCAGGTTCCCCGCTCGGGAGGGGGTGAAGTTTACTCTATTTTATATATAGGAGAATGACGATGTTGGATATTTTGTTCATTTCCAGTTTGAAATGATTTTATATATAGGAGAATGACGATGTTGGATATTTTGTTCATTTCCAGTTTGAAATGATTCAAACTTAATTACAACCATGAGATGAGAGTTTGCTAATGAAAGAATTTCAACTCTGGCCTACCCCGGGACTGTGGGTAGAGGTTCAAAATTGTCAGGTTGTCTAAAAATTCAACAATTTTCTTTAGACCCAGATATGCCTGTTGAACATTTTGTGTTGCAGTTGGTTGGAATTAAACAAGGAGTTAGCTGACCAAAAAGCCAAGGTCAAGGTCAAATTTTATACCTTTTCACTGATGAATATTTTGTAATGGCATTATGAAGCAAGGTTGTTTGGATTGAACAAGGATTCAACTGACCAAAAGTCAAGGTGACCGGCTCAAATTTCAAGGTCAAATTGTATAGCTCTTTGCTGATGAACATTTTGTTATGACAGGTCAAGGTCACAGATTTTAAGGTCAATTTGAACAAAAAGTCACTGAGTTTGATTGTTGGGTTCAATCTCAAAGATCGATGATTTTGGAAGATATATAAATGTATAAGCAGTGCACTTTTTTACGTGTCAGTTTGCTAACTCAAACTTGGTTTAAGTTAAAGGATACAACAATAAAAGTTTTTGGTACTTCAGGTGACCGTTAAGGCCCATGGACTTCTTGTTAATTAAGGATACTTCATGTACATCTGAAAGCAACATAACGTTCGCTAATTTAAAAAAAAAGAACGATATGATAGAAATTATAACATTTATTCTCACACATACTATAGCAACAATTCACTCTTACCTCAATGCACCAAAAACGTAATATATTTAAATATTTCTTATTTTTCCACATCCCACAATCCCATGATCAGTACATGTAAACACAGGGTTTAAAAGAACAAAGCTGTATTATTTATAATTATTAACTCGATCTGTGAAAATTATCATTATAAATGGTGATGGAGACATTCAATATCAAAATCCTATAAAAAATGTGATATAGTGTTGTCAAAATGATATTGCTATACTTTGTATGCATATCTTTTTGACTGATTAAACTGTGAAATATATTTTGGTAGTTGTCTATCAAAACATTTACATGACAGCATGATAAGCACAGAGAAATATTGAAAGTAATTACAGCATAAAATCAACGGAAATATCAGCAGTTATAATTACCTGTGAACCTGCACCAAGATTTCATTAGGGCAGTTCCAGTATTAACCAACAGAGAGGGGTGTGGGACAGTTTTAGAGACCCTGACACCAATCAAATATCAAGAGAGATTTAATATAACGGTTGTCAGATTCGGTTTTAACCCTTACACCATTATCAACAGGCCAGGTGTCTACCACCTCCCCCACATGATTAATTATGGAAAAGCCTGTACAGAGGTCAACATATTCACATATCATTTGAAAGAAGAAATCTTGTTGAACATATACAGTGTATGTACATGTATAATTATGTATGTGTTAAACCAACATATATATCTGTTTCAATCAACATACAAATACCGGTACAAAAATTGACAATGAATTTTAGAAATATAAGCCTAGCAATTTCTAATATTATTAGAAATTGCTTGGCTTATGTAATAAAACTAAAAATTTAATTAAGAAATTAATTGCTATCAAGCCCCTAAAAATCAGAAAGTTTTAACTTACACACTGACAACTCTCCCTATATACTCTGTACTATATACTCTGGCCATCTACCACACACTGACTTGTACACCCATACTAGACAGTAACAACCTGCATTTAATCACTCTCACACAATCTTACATCCCCAACACATGACATATACCATTACCAACAACCTCATTGACTATGAAAAAGTTATACAAATTAACAACATTCAATTCAAAAAGTTCAGCTATCATCAGTCTGTTTCCCTCATACAAGTATACAAATAATCTACTCACAAACTTCTAAAGTGGGATTCGTTTAGTCTCTGGTAAGAAAAATATTCTGCATAAGGTTCCTTCAATATGTTCTAATTACGCCGATAATGTCATAATGAACTGAAGTGAACGTCATTTCATTAAATGAATGAGAGAAGATAATTCAAATGAAACATGTGCATGAATCTTTAAATTGAGAGCATTTTAATCTACAGAAACACAAGTACATTATTGTACTTCAAATTATTAATTCTAAACAGCAGCGTTACTCTTGGTGACCTACACCATTTCTTGTTTTCACATAAGTCTCGAATATCAAAATAAAAGATTTCATAAAATTTCAGCGCTGTTATGTGGAATTATTTTAGATTTGTTTTCTCTGATAACAAGAGAAGCACACAATACTCACTAAAAATGTTGGTCTGTAAGTGAACAGAACAATATGAAAGTATGACAGATTTGTAGAGATATAAATTACAACATTCAACAATAATTAAATATAGACCAAACCATTCATATGATTTAATCCATATTGGGTGTATCATAAAACTTCATTTAACCCATTCACCCCTGAACTTTCATAATGAGCTAATGTTTACCTTTGTATTGGAAGAGTTCAAATGAGTCTTCAGGGTGAACAAGTCAAAAATGACAAGAAAGTGATCAAGATGTTTTACTTCAGGTCATGAATTCATGGTCCCATGAATCATACAATGACTTTCCATGAACACTTCTTTATTTACTAAATTTGAAGTCATGATCACTAAATTTAAATGAATTGCATTTTAAGACAGTATTCTTGTATGACAAAAGATAAATCTGACACATATATAGTTAACAATCAGATCTGTGAATGTGATATCGTTTAAATGGATGATGTAATGTTACAAGTTGTTAGTGACAAAATGTCAAACAAATTTATAATCCTCACTCGCACAATCCTCCCTCACTCACTACGAGTCATCAGAACCAACAACAGTTACTCTTGAAAACAGTTCATGCATGGCAACTTTTTGATATAATCAATTATTTATGATTCCACATAAAGGTATAAACCAAACCATTCTCCTGTGCTGTTAACTCAGAAATCCCTCCATGACTTTCAGTTTATGTCAGTTTTGAAAATATTGCATATACATGTACCTGACTACGATGTGTCACTGTAAATATTAACTGGCACACTTTTTTTCTTAGCACTGTACTATGTAGAATAAAATACATCATCATACTAAACATTTAGTATTCAAATGTAACAGTTTATAAGCAAAAATAAAATTTGCAATGAATAAGTATTTCTTTAAAATCCCATTTTCAGACAGGTTTTCTGGAATACTATGGAAGAGACTTTTCAATTTAATAGTCTTTCCAACCTATTAGATATCAATTAATCAGTTTCATCTTCTCCCCCAATTTAGACAAATTTCATAATTTTATTTACCTAAGTGATCACCTCCAAAACCATAATCTTAAAACCAAAACATAATTCTCTATTGGATGTCAAGTTAATGTAGAATATTAGTTAACACAAGATTAGATTTTACAAACACTGCTAGAGTACTCCCCATCAGTCTTGGTTTGTTTAACAAATAGTTTATAACATAATTGGTGTGTATGACTGAGCTAAGTCACATACTTAATTCTAAAAAATTAACTCTGTGAGATCTAAAGAGATCTATTTTTTATCTACATTTATGTATTGATGCAATGTTTTAACAAATAAATCTATCTATCTAAAGAGGTAATTTCATCAAGGTAGAAATCCTATTACTCTTAAAATAAAAAAGATAAACTTGTTTTATAAGCTTAATTAGAGAGTTTTACTTTTTGTTTTAATTATCAGTTTTTTATTTATTCCAAGTATTACAGCAAATAAAAATTAACATAAAATTTAAATGACTAGTGACTCTTTGACAGTAGATAAGTTTTCTGCGCAAGAGTGTCAGGAATTAAATCTGCATCGCAGAGATGTTGCAGAGATACTTTTTTGAAAAAAGAAAAAGAAAAATTTCAATTCATTTAAAAAGCAAGTCTTTGCCAAATTACACAGGCACACAACTCTTATGTCTGAGTATGTGGAATGAATTGGAACTCTTGACTCATTCCAGATGCTGCAATTTCTACCTTAAACTCTATAAGTTTTCATATTTTCTCATATGGAAAATCATAAGATTGCCAATTTAAGTACAATCAAGCTCAACTTTAAAGAATAAAGGATACTATCAACCAATATGTTGGTGCCATCTGCTTTATGATCCATATTAAAAAAAAAAAATTAAATATCAGAAATAAAAAAAAAATTAATAATTTTAATCTTTCAGTTATTTTTCGAAATTTCAAAGACTATGCATCAAATATTTCTCTAAAATTTGTAGTTGTTGATAAATGTGTTACTTCGACAGATCAAAAAGAAATTTAGATGTTTTATTTAAAACTGTTTTGGTCTCAAGAATATCTAAATTGTACAATGTTTTTGTACGGTCTGTAACAATTGTACTAAATTGTACTCTTTTGTTGTTGTATGTATGTTTTTGTACTGTCTGTAACTATAGTACTAAAGCCTGTTGGTGCTGTACTCGTTTGGAAACTTGAACTTGTGAGATCCTTCCCCTCTGATTTTAGGCAGTGTTCCAGCATTAGGTATGACATTCCAGGACAGGGTCAGTGTCACGTTGTTGTTTCCCCTACAACGAAATTAAAACATTAGGTCCAGAACAGAAATCACAGAAACACATAAAACTTGTCAAGAAAACTGCTGATACTTCAGGGTTTTACATACAGTCACTGTTGAGAAACATTTCCTTAATGGGAGATTGTAAAGTAAAATATCGTGTTAATAATTAGAGTAAATGCAAATGATCAAAAACGTTTTATAAACAACATGGAAACACATTATATGCAGGAAGAAGTTGAAGACAGCAAAGAATCATTTTCTTTAGAAAGATAAGCCCTAAATTAACATAACATTTAATTTGTATCAAGATAAGGGGGACCATCACCAGAGATTACAAAATTTTAAAAGATTGTGCTAAATAATTTCTATTTATTCCTCAACCTTTTCAGAAAGATTTTTTTATTTACAGTAAGGAAAGATTAAAATGCTAAGATGGAGTCTACAAATAAAATGTGTCATATGCATTTATTGCACAAAATGTACTGGAATCATTTAACATCTTAGATAATATCTAGCTTTCAGGTAGGAGTCATCTGTCTTAACTATTTCATTAACTTGCTAACAGCTAGGAATTGAGAATCAAATCAAATTACTTTCATTCTCAATACAGATATACTATAAGTTGGTCATATAAAATGCTTACTTCAGGCCATTGCCATAGTCCCAGAAATAATATTTGGTATTACTGCTGCGGTAATCCAGCACGGAGTTCTCTCCCCTCTTAATGATTTTATCCCAGATCACTACCTGGTTTAAAACCTGTAAAAAATACAAAAGAAAGTTTTAAACACTTAGAAGGAAATGTGTTTGTTTTTACTGAACCACTACAACTTCTCAACAATACTCTTTCTGCATTTCAATGCTGTAAAATGCCAACGTGAAAATTATTTGATGAGTATTTTAACTTGTAGATTCAGCAGCTTAATTATACACCAGTACATTTATGTACAAACTATGATACTGCTGTCAAAATTTCAGGAGAAAATAAATTCCCACTTTTTTATATAATAAATATCACATTTTGTTTGAACGAAGAGCAAAGGTTTGAAAACCATTAAAAGTTGCAGGCATCATTGTCATCAACTTCGATTTCATCATCCATAAAAGCTCAGGAAGAAGTTCCATTAGTAACTTTAATTATACTTACATGATCTTTTGTTTCATATTCAGCTGTCAGATACAGGAATAACTGCTTCACATTCCAGTTAAATATCCTAGACAAATGTTTGTTTGTTAAAGAAAATATCTTAATGCTTTAAATAAGTCACATCATTTACTAATATCTCTGGTAAAACCAGTTGATTGTATGCAAACCCAAATTGTATACATGTTTGAAAATGAACAAATCCAATATTTCTAGTTACTGCAATGATAAGCAATGTATACAATACATGATATTATTCACTGTTTAAAGGATATCAGCCTGCATATCAAACACTACAAATCCTAGGTCATTTTTCTCTCTCGTAGCACTGTAATCTGGAACATTTTTCCTGCAAAATAAAAAAGAATGGAATGAGATAATGCTACATTTACAAGATACAAATATGAAACATGTATATTTAACATTTGTTTGTGATCATTGATTGATATCGGGTTAAATAACATACACAGTAGAGTACATTTCGAAAGACAAAATCATAATCCTGTTGGTTATGCTAAATTTGACCATAATAAACAAAGGCTTCATAGGTCACTTGTTATATATTGTCAGTGATATACTGTTCTAGATCCATAAAACATCAAAACTGGGGACAGTGATTTTGAGAGGTTTGCTAGGGAAAATATTAATACAGTTGAACCTCGTTATCACAAAGGAAATCAATTGACAAAAATTCTAGTGTTTTATAGAGCAGTCGATTGCTGACCATAAACACAGACAACCGATCAGAATACGAAATCTATATATGACTTAGGCCAAAAGTACTACTGCTTTTTGTAAACAATATTGGGAGCGGGGGGGGGGGGGGGGGGGGTGCCCAGTACTCTGCTGGAAAATATAGTGGTGTGGTACCGGGTAAACAAATAATCATTCGTTCAATCAGCCTTTCACAAACTAACAAAACATACACAATAACAATCAGGTCGTATCTAAAACGAATAGATACAGAATATCCAATTGTGTGTAAAAAGACACAGATGGCAGATGGGCAGTCGACCGGTGTTCAAGCCGGTATGTACAAATTCCCTTACACGATGGTTTTTCCTGTTCCAATATATACTGGTGCTTTATGTTCGTTGAATGCTGTTGTCAGGAAACAACAGAACGTCAACCCCGCCATCACACTAAGTGTGAAAGCGAAAATTGTGTTCAATCTGGACAGAAATGTGTTCATCTTTCCTTGTGGCTTGTTGGCCGGAAGTGATCGTCAGCTATTGGAGTAGAAAACAACAAACGGGCCTGGATGAAATTCCGTAAAATATTTTATTTTGTTTTGACGCTTCAAAATAATTATAAATATACAGTAGGCCTAGATGAATATGTGTAGTTTATTATTTTATCAACAAGTGTTTTTATGCCTTAATAAAGTATTATTATTATACACAATCATTAAATGTTTATCATTTACCCGGAATTATAATTCTAATTTTAGTTTATTGAAAAGTCACATGATAAAATCATGGCGGCTCACTTAAAACATCAGTTTCAGTGCGGTTTAGTTTTGTTTTGCCTTTATTTTGTTAACGTTGAATCGTTACGTCCAGGTTTCCCATACCGTAAACACCATAATGCAAAAGAGGTAAACAACGCCGGCTACGATTACAAGACAGCATACTTTGAACAGAAGGTTAGTAAATATCGCTCGAGATCTCCCAGCCACTGTCTTCGGCTGATCGGGGTTTCCTTGGTTCTGTCACAACATTATTATCTCAGATTGTTAGATGTCCGTTTCATGGTTACATGAGAAAGATTGGTCACTGTGTAAAGATAACAGATAAAATATTATATGCATTGTCGATGATATTTAGTCATTCAACCTCATCTCGTCTGATGCAGTATATTATAACATTGAATGGCTGGTGGGTGTTATTTTCTGGAGTTATCTCCCTTCGACCATGTCATGTACATGTGGTTACCAGCTTAAGCTTGTGATCATGAGTCAGCCTCAATGTATTTTATTTGTTTAAAAATACTAATTACCTACCTTAAACTGAACGGTTATCAAACTATTAAATCAATTGGTCTTTAATAGATTCAGATCTCAGGATTGTTAGATATTTACAACTTTATAATGACTGTTGCATTGCAAAGGGAAATACACAATTTCTTGGACTCTACAGTAGTGCAGTAATACATGTACAATTATATATATATTTTTTTTTAAGATTGACCACTTTGGATTTGCTAATGATGACACTTATAAGCAGAGATATCTAGTGGCGGACCAATATTGGGACAAAAATGGTGGACCCATATTTTTTTATACTGGCAATGAGGGAGACATAACCTGGTTCTGCAACAACACTGTAAGTATATAGAACTGGTATATAATTATATCCCAAAGAAAAATTCCCTATTCATTTATACAAAGTGCTTTTTTTAAATGATTCTTTTTCTTTTTATTATTCAAATAAAACAAGTACTAGTCAAGTCTATTGGAAGATTGGGTGAAAAACAACATCTAAAAATCCATTTTTGTTCTACTTAATGAATTTATACATTTTTGTATGCTATCAATCTGATTCAAATAATGTGTTTTAAAACATGACTTTTGTAAACTTTGTACTACAACTGTTCATACTGACCATCATCATGACAGAATGGCACAGTACAAAAGTAAGGAATTCAAAGTCAATATGTAGCAAATGGTTTTAATGAGATTGCAGTGATATAATTATATTCTTATTTTAATTGTAATATGTTGTGCATTTATACATGAATTTAACACACAATCCATTGAATATCGCAATAAAGAATACAGTATGACACCATTAGTATAATTACAATACATATACAAAATGTACGTGTTAACCTCGAGCTCTGAAACCTCCAATGAGGGAGATCTCCTTCATTCCATATTTCCAATGAGGGGGAAAAAGTGCATGAAATGCAACTGAAACTGCATTGCCCAATTTGTCTTTCCCATTTAATGTATCAAAATAACTTCCAAAAGTATTCATATGATCCAGACACACCTGCTATGATAATAACACACACCCAGCAGTAACTTGGAGATCATTTGACCACAGGATTTTGAGTTTGTATGAGTATGGACTTGCATGAGGGAGATTTCAAGGTAGATTGGTAAAATTTTGTCAAAATGAGGGAGTCTCCCTCATATTGAGGGAGGGTTAACGGGTATGCAGACACTAAAATTCTTCATTTACATATGCATCTCTCATAATAAAGAAACACATATGTACATACAAAATACATTGATGTATTGATTAAAGACTTGTAAACAGTGTTTATATAGCTTGAGATTACAAGTAAATTTTAATTTGTATTTAGATCTTACTACCCGGTAGTTATTACTTCTAACAGAAATGAAAGGATTTTGTCTTTTTTTTCTATCCAGGGATTTATGTGGGAACTGGCCCCTAAGTTGAATGCCCTCCTGGTGTTTGCTGAGCACAGATATTACGGCACCTCCCTCCCTTATGGTCCTGATGCTGTCAAGGTAATGGGCAATATACTGTCAACTATACCATTGATAGACTGACAGTTACAGTAGAGAATCAATATATGAAATGTTAGGTTCTATAAGAAAAAGACATAAGACATTATGATTGAAGAGTGAGGGTTGTTTAGGAGGAGACAAAGACATGAGGATATCTTTCATTGAATATCATATATAGCACCAGCTAACAGATTTAATACTTAAATATGGCTGGTACATGTATGTACATGTCCATTTAGAATCTGACCCTATTTTTACAGGATCCTCAGAAGTTACAGTACCTAACCTCTGAACAAGCCTTAGCTGACTTTGCCATACTGATCCAGCAGCTGAAGGCCAATGAACCAGGAGCGCAGACCAGTAAAGTGATCGCCTTTGGGGGCTCATACGGGGGGATGTTGGCTGCCTGGCTCAGAATTAAATACCCCAATGTTGTTTACGGGTAGGACACATAACAGACACATAACATTTATATTTCTTATTATTGAATCTACTGTCTTATTATACAATGATACTTTTTGTAAGCTTGTATTTGAATTTTTCATATTTATCTAAATTTATGATTGGGAGTTATATGACATATATTAAGAAAAATTGTCTGTAGGATGATAATTTCCAAGTAATGAGAGATTGTTTATTTCTGTAGTATGTACTACTTGCTATATTTATTGGGTGACTTTCTGCAGGTCGCTGGCTGCCTCGGCCCCTATCTGGAGTTTCATTGGCCAGGTCCCATGTGAGGCACAGCTACAGGTTGTCACCAACTCTTTTAAGAGGGAGTCTCTTGCATGTGTAAAAAACATCAGAAAGTCCTGGGGCATAATCAACACAATGGGAGCCACAGGTAAAGAGAGTGTGCTAGCTAATAGACTCACATGGTATCGTGTCAAACCCAAGCTTATAATGCTTATATTATAATTTTATAAATCCAAGTTTATAAAATTATAATGGTGAAATAGTGTACTCGAGGTATATTTAATATATGTATCGCCATGTGTACAGTGTGTTGGAGAGAACAAATAAAAAATTCTTTCCCTCATCTCATTTTTAGGGAGTGAAAAATAAGCCTCCCTCCCCATCTTTTTTTTCAAAATAATATGCCTGAGAAACAAGATATTAGTTTTGTTTGACCTAATTATGATAACTTAAGATTATAGACCAACAATCCCTATGTGTATAAGCTTATACAGAAAGATTTTCTTGAGTTCTTTGTTTTGTCATGATTGAGATATATGCATCGTCGTAAACCCATGGTACACTTCTCTGACGTTTGCATACCGTGGGCCAGAATCGATATAAATCTTCGTTTCCCCAAATAGAAGTTGATTCGGAGATTTCGACCAATCAGAATGGTCGTTTCTCGTGACACTTTGTTAGATCATTTTACCTTGACCACGACCAGTATATTTCTGTAGGCATGACGCCGATGTCAATCTCTGTCCAGTAGGACCTTATATTCTAACACAATCGACACAATTATAACACAATCGACAGGTTTTGTTGACAGGCGGTGCTACAAATTAAATGGGATACCCTGGCGGGATGTCCTGGCTGTATGTATTCATGTATGAAACTATTGATATGATTGGCTACTATCTTAGTACGAAAATGAAAGTTTCCACCAATGTTAGCCCACGGTATGCAAACGTCAGAGAAGTGTACCGTGGGTTTCCGACGATGAGATAAATGAAGCTTTCTAGAAAGGTTTTCATGAAATCTTGATAAAATTGAAACTTTTGATCTTGGTTCATAAATCCAAGTTTTTATATCGATAATGGTGAAATAATGTAAAACTGTTTGTCTTGTTTTAATGCCATCAATTAAATCTTAAATTCAATGAATCTCTCCTTATCAATGTCCTGTTGTAATACTTATTAATATTATAGTTATAGTTTACTATCAAAATATTTCAGACTCGGGAAGGGCACGCCTCTCCACCACTTTTGACTTGTGTGTTGTTAAATATTTCAGACTCAGGGAGGGCACGCCTCTCCACCACATTTGACTTGTGTGTTGTTAAATATTTCAGACTTGGGGAGGGCACGCCTCTCCACCACTTTTATCTTGTGTGTTGTTAAATATTTCAGACTCAGGAAGGGCATGCCTCTCCACCTCTTTTGACTTATGTGTTGTTAAATATTTCAGACTCAGGGAGGGCACGCCTCTCCACCACATTTGATTTGTGTGTTGTTAAATATTTCAGACTTGGGGAGAGCACGCCTCTCCACCACTTTTGATTTGTGTATTGTTAAATATTTCAGACTCAGGAAGGGCACGCCTCTCCACCTCATTTGACTTGTGTTCGTTATTGAACTCGACCAAGGATACGGAGGCGTTAAAGGCGTGGCTGGTAGATATTATGTTTAACCTGGCTATGGTGGATTACCCCTACCCAGCCTCCTTCCTCGAGCCGTTACCTGCCTGGCCTATCAAGGTGTGGTTTATATATACAAGCTGTTTAACACTTAAGTGACATGTTCCTATTCACACAGCATCTGATCAGTAATGGAACAGAAGTTACATAAGGGATACTCAATTTACTAGAAACTACAGTACTGTTAATTAAACAGCCTCAGTAGATTTTGTGAAGTCAAACTTTTTATGTTCCTTTATCACATAACTGACTCGATCAGTCATGTCGTACGGCCATGTCATTAATATGGTGTTACACACGTGTAATAACACTATTGTGAAGTCATAAACAAATGATGTCATATGATTTTCTCGGTACATTACATCCTCCCGTCAAAGTAGAAATTTGCCTTTCTTATAGAGATTAAATTTGATAGTTGTATTTTCTCATAAATATAATTATAAGTTATGTGATAAATAGAATCTTACAATCGTGTCAATGTAATATGGTATTTATTAAAATTGTTAAATAATTCAATATGTCACGAGCCTTTAATTATTGAACTCGTTTAATAAAGTCCATATTACATCAACACTCGTGCAAGATCCTCTATGTATTAACCACTTACAGTTCAGTTTGCCTTTTTACACAACTGTTACATTCATTATCCGCACAACCTAAACATAATGACATTTTGGAAGATTTTTTTCTCTCCTCCGTTAGGTGCCATGTATAGTCTTTGTAGTCTTGTTTAAATATGTACAAAATTGATTGGACAAATACTTATTGATAACAGTATACTTTCAAACAACCCATCCTCTTATTACAGGCTGTATGTACACCTCTGTCCACTGACCTGGTGGATGAAGTGGCCTTGATAGAAGCGTTGTCCGAGGCGGTCAAAGTGTACTACAACTACACTGGTCAAGCCAAGTGTCTGAATGTTAATCAGAATGCTGTGGGTAGTCTAGGTGATGAACTCTGGGGTTACCAGGTAAGTAAACTGATACCGTTGTTAAGTGACACTGTGGGTAGTCTAGGTGATGAACTCTGGGGTACCAGGTGCACGGACTGATACAGTTGTTAGGTGACACTGTGGGTAGTCTAGGTGATGAACTCTGGGGTTACCAGGTACACAGACTGATACAGTTGTTAGGTGACACTGTGGGTAGTCTAGGTGATGAACTCTGGGGTTACCAGGTAAGTAGACTGATACAGTTGTTAAGTGACACTGTGGGTAGTCCAGGTGATGAACTCTGGGGTTACCAGGTAAGTAGACTTATACAGTTGTTAAGTGACACTGAGGGTAGTCTAGGTGATGACCTCTGGGGTTACCAGGTAAGTAGACTTATACAGTTGTTAAGTGACACTGAGGGTAGTCTAGGTGATGAACTATGAGGTCACCAGGTAAGTAGACTTATACAGTTGTTAAGTGACACTGGGTAGTCTAGGTGATGACCTCTGGGGTTACCAGGTAAGTAGACTTATACAATTGTTAAGTGACACTGTGGGTAGTCTAGGTGATGAACTATGAGGTCACCAGGTAAGTAGACTTATACAGTTGTTAAGTGACACTGTGGGTAGTCTAGGTGATGAACTCTGGGGTTACCAGGTAAGTAGACTGATACAGTCGTTAAGTGACAGTGTGGGTAGTCCAGGTGATGACCTCTGGGGTTACCAGGTAAGTAGACTGATACAGTCGTTAAGTGACACTGTGGGTAGTCCAGGTGATGACCTCTGGGGTTACCAGGTAAGTAGACTGATACAGTTGTTAGGTGACACTGTGGGTAGTCTAGGTGATGAACTCTGGGGTTACCAGGTACACAGACTGATACAGTTGTTATGTGAAACTGTGGGTAGTCTAGGTGATGACCTCTGGGGTTACCAGGTAAGTAGACTGATACAGTTGTTATGTGACACTGTGGGTAGTCTAGGTGATAAACTCTGGGGTTACCAGGTAAGCAGACTGATACAGTTGTTAAGTGACACTGTGGGTAGTCTAGGTGATGAACTCTGGGGTTACCAGGCACGAAGCCTGATACAGTCGTTAAGTGCCACTGTGGGTAGTCTAGGTGATGAACTCTGGGGTTACCAGGTACACAGACTGATACAGTTGTTAAGTGACACTGTGGGTAGTCTAGGAGATGAACTCTGGGGTTACCAGGTACACAGACTGATACAGTTGTTAAGTGACACTGTGGGTAGTCTAGGTGATGAACTCTGGGGTTACCAGGTACACAGACTGATACAGTTGTTAAGTGACACTGTGGGTAGTCTAGGTGATGAACTCTGGGGTTACCAGGTAAGTAGACTGATACAGTTGTTAAGTGACACTGGGTAGTCTAGGTGATGACCTCTGGGATTACCAGGTAAGAAGACTGACTGATACCGTTGTTAAGTGACACTGGGTAGTCTAGGTGATGAACTCTGGAGTAACCAGGTACATAGACTGATACAGTTGTTAAGTGACACTGTGGGTAATCTAGGTGATGAACTCTGGGCTTACCAGGTAAGTAGACTGATACAGTTGTTAAGTGACACTGTGGGTAGTCTAGGTGATGAACTCTGGGGTTACCAGGTAAGTAGACTGATACAGTTGTTAGGTGACAGTGTGGGTAGTCCAGGTGATGACCTCTGGGGTTACCAGGTAAGTAGACTGATACACTTGTTAGGTGACACTGTGGGTAGTCTAGATGATGAACTCTGGGGTTACCAGGTACACAGACTGATACAGTTGTTATGTGAAACTGTGGGTAGTCTAGGTGATGACCTCTGGGGTTACCAGGTAAGTAGACTGATACAGTTGTTAAGTGACACTGTGGGTAGTCTAGGTGATGAACTCTGGGGTTACCAGGTAAGTAGACTGATACAGTTGTTAGGTGACACTGTGGGTAGTCTAGGTGATGAACTCTGGGGTTACCAGGTAAGTAGACTGAAACAGTTGTTAAGTGACACTGTGGGTAGTCTAGGTGATGAACTCGGGGGTTACCAGGTACACAGACTGATACAGTTGTAATGTGACACTGTGGGTAGTCTAGGTGATGACCTCTGGGGTTACCAGGTACACAGACTGATACAGTTGTAATGTGACACTATGGGTAGTCTAGGTGATGAACTCTGGGGTTACCAGGTAAGTAGACTGATACAGCTGTTAGGTGACACTGTGGGTATTCTAGGTGATGAACTCTGGGGTTACCAGGTACACAGACTGATACATTTGTTATGTGACACTGTGGGTAGTCTAGGTGATGAACTCTGGGGTTACCAGGTGCACAGATTGATAAAGTTGTTAAGTGACACTGGTGGTAGTCTAGGTGATGAACTCTGGGGTTACCAGGTACACAGACTGATACATTTGTTATGTGACACTGTGGGTAGTCTAGGTGATGAACTCTGGGGTTACCAGGTAAGAAGACTGATACATTTGTTATGTGACACTGGTGGTAGTCTAGGTGATGACCTCTGGGGTTACCAGGTACACAGACTGATACATTTGTTATATGACACTGTGGGTAGTCTAGGTGATGACCTCTGGGGTTACCATGTAAGTAGACTGATACAGTTGTTATGTGACACTGGGTAGTCTAGGTGATGGACTCTGGGGTTACCACAAAGTATTTTAATATGGTTGTAATGTGACATCTTTCATCTTGAACGCAACTGCTTTATTGAAACAATTACTCTCATGTGAAAATGTAAAAGATAAATCTTGAATAGGGGTGATGTAGGGAAGCAAAACACCATGTCACTTTTTTATACCCTACACAGTTTTATGCCCTACAAATGTTTATGCCCTTCAAATTTTTATGCCCTACACACTTATATGCCCTACACACCTTTATGCCCTACACACTTTTATGCCCTACACACTTTTATGCCCTTCAAATGTTTATGCCCTTCAAATTTTTATGCCCTACACACTTTTATGCCCTACACACTTTTATGCCCTACACAATTTTATGCCCTATACAGTTTTATGCCCTACACATTTTTATGCTCTACACACTTTTATGCCATGTTTAACCTTTACTCGTCTAGGCCTGTACAGAGATGGTGATGCCGTCCTGTTCTAACGGTGTGACTGACATGTTTGAGCCTGCGCCGTACAACTTTACTCAAGTCTCCGATGAGTGCTACAAACAGTTCAAAGTTCGGCCGAGGAAGTCCTGGGTCGTAATGGAGTATCTGGGGAAAAATCTCTCGACTGCCAGCAACATTATATTTAGGTAAACAACTTGTGAAACCTCTTAATAAGAGTTACATATCTCCTGGATTTCAGACACATTGATGGTATAAAAAAATTCTCTTTATTTTGAAAGAAATTTTTTCAATTAAAATTAATCATAATTGATGGTGAAGCTGTCAACAAATACTGAATGAAATAGATTATATTATGGTTATTACTATATATTAAAATGATACTCTCATGATCAGTTGTAGAAATGCTTTAAATGTATTGATTTGATTTTATAATTGAGGGTATGGTGTAAATTCAACAGATATGTGGTTTCAAATTTCATAAAGATTTGAATTGTTGATAATTTTTTTATCAAAAGATTTTCATACAAATAGTTGTCCCTCTTTTTGTCAAGACATTGTAATGACTATTTCTATAGAGATTCAAACACCATGTTGAAAGTGTATGCAATTTAAAAATAACAATGTTAAAAGACTGACGTATAAACCTTTTCCATCCCAAAATCAAGTTCTTTAGCATACAAAGTCAAGAGAGGATGACATTTTTTTATTTTTATAAAGAAATTGTTAAACAATTTATTTGTACTCTTGCTAGTTATTCTTCTGTTTTGGTTTACATGTACATTTGTAGTTATTATTATGATGTTTTTTCAGTAGAAAACTTTGATTTACTTGTTGACAGTAATGGTCTTCTTGACCCCTGGTCATCTGGTGGCGTGCTGAAATCTATCTCGCCGAGTCTTCCAGCATTTGTTATCCCCAACGGAGCCCATCACGTGGACCTTCGTCGCTCGAACCCCGGGGACACCCCAGATATCACCAAGGCCAGGCAGGCAGAGGAGTACATCATCCATAAACAATGGATCAAGGGAGACAACCCATGATTTCTTATAGGTGTACAGAAAAAGTCTGCTTTTGTACAGGATCAAGGGAGACAACCCATGATTTCTTATAGGTGTACAGAAAAAGTCTGCTTTTGTACAGGATCAAGGGAGACAACCCATGATTTCTTATAGGTGTACAGAAAAAGTCTGCTGTTGTACAGGATCAAGGGAGACAACCCATGATTTCTTATAGGTGTACAGAAAAAGTCTGCTGTTGTACAGGATCAAGGGAGACAACCCATGATTTCTTATAGGTGTACAGAAAAAGACTGCTGTTGTACAGGATCAAGGGAGACAACCCATGATCTGTTGAACATCTTGTACATCCCCTCAGCTCACTCATTTAACAGCATTAAAATGTTAATTGTTTAATACTCAGATGTAGCGGAACTGGACTGCATCGATCATCGATGACTAGGTAGCTCAGTGGTAGAGTGTTCGTTTAGTTTTCAGAAAGTCCTGACTTTAAACTCCAGTCTGGCCGCTACTTTTTCTCCTTCTCCTGTTACACATATTCGATAGTCGATAGTACGTGTCCTTAATTTTTGTTTTGTTTGGACGTTTTGAGTTTGAATCATAGTGAAAGTGCTACGAAACAGAACAACAATCTCTAACAAAATGATCTGATATAAACATGATATGTTTTACATAATCATCATACATACTGTTAACAATATGTGACTACCATGGTAGTTGTATACCTAAAGGATCTCAATAATCCATTAATATCCTCAAACCACCCACATGGGTGTTAACATCTGAAACCTCCAAAAAAATTCCATATTTCCAATGAGGGAGAAAGAGTGTGACATTTTAACTTCAAAAAGTATTCATTTGATCCAGACACACCTATTATGGTCATTACACACACCTTACATTAACTTGGATATCATTTGACAACAGGATGTAGATTTTGAGTTTGTGTGAGTTTGGACTTGGAGGAGGGACATTTCGAGGGAGATTGGTAAATTTTGGTCAAAATGAGGGAGTCTCCCTCGTAATGAGGGAGGGTTAACGGGTATGCAGACACTTTCTTCTACTTTCCCTTTTGCCTACTATTCTGATGTATTTCCCACCCATGCACCCCACCACTCATATACTTATTTATAATTTTAAAGGTGTAGTTTGTTTTGTTACTTGCTTTGCATGTGTTTTTATGATCTGTAATTTTAATTGATGGCTGATTTTTAGTGTCCTCATATACATCTAGTCCTGTTTGTGAAACTATTTATACGCATTATTCTATTTGGGAGTACCCTTAAAGGCCCAGTATACGTAACTTTCGGCAAAACTTGAAGCGAAAATCAAGCCTTAGAACTGATTATATTTATAGATTTATAGGTCAGCAATATTGAAGATGGATTTTTACGCGGTTACCGGTACAGCAGCAGTTGAAACTTGGTATTTGTAAACAGGCGTCCATTTTAAACTGTCTTCTAACTTCGGCTTGTTGTTGAAGTGGGCCACACCTGAATTATTTTCAATTCTTTGGATTTTTCTGTCAAGAGTTTCTTGTTAGTTACCGCTCAAGTTGACTTCGTTTTAGACTTATTGTTGCTTGGCTATCAACTGGATTGTTTTTTCGGAAATTTTCAGAATCAAGAAAAATTTCCTGAAGTTACATATATTGGGCCTTTAAGTATTTGAGGAGCATGGAATGTTTGGTACTGGTGTATACTTGATCATGTGTTATAGTCCCTGACCACTGGAGACAAAAGGCTGTTATAACTGGCAATACAACTGTGATACATGGACATGTTTTATAAGTATTTAACCGTAAAAACTGTTCGTTTTTATGTCTTAAGCTTTACTATTGAGGTTGGTCTGTGTGAATGAAAATTTTTTATGTCTTAAGCATGACTTTTAATGTTGATCTGTGTGAATGAAAATGGTTAGATTATGACCCAAAGTATTTCAGGGATTTTCCTGCAATAACATTTGTAGCCAAACAATGGCCCCTTTCCCCTTAATAAAATTGGCTTTATTTCTGAATTTGTTGTCATGAGATTCCCAATTAAAGGGGCAATTAAGTTTGATCAATCTGATTAAAATCATATCTTGATCTCCGCGCCGATCAAGATATGATTTTAATTAGATTGAAATTTGATTGGACAGCTTTTTGAAAAAAATGGAGCAATTTTGCATATTTTCACTTAAATGGAAAACTCCCAGTTGCTGGGACCCTGAACCCAGGAAAATAGTTGTAGAAAAATCCCTATTACATTGCATCAACAATATAAAACAGGATCTTATTCTAGACAGTGAAATAGATCATGTTAAATGAGATCAGAGAGATCACCCAGCTTTTACAATGAAGTATTTTAAAGCATGATTTTGTGATACAAACTGTTCATATATTGCTTTTTAAGCCTTAGACGTGTGTGTCTCCATGAAAATATACATATATAATACATAGTTTAGTTATGATATCATATTGAGATATATGTATGATATCACTTCAAAATATTCAATAAGAGTACCTGTAAACTGATTCTGAAATGTACTAGCTGTCACCACTGCAAAACAAATAGCTAACTCAAGTCATCTGAACACAAGATTTATGGATCAATGACAGAAAGATCAAGGGAAAACTTGAGTTGTTAATATAGATATTTGTGTTGCCTACAGAGGTCCCCCTCAGCATAAATATCAGACACATTCCTTTTGTGTACTGTTTTAAATGATCATCTAGTAATTTTAATTATGATGTTGTATACAAATTATGTTGAATAAAATATGTTACGAAATTTATTTGTAATAAAAAAAAAAAAAAAATATGTTACTGTGTGTTGTATGTTTGAGAATCTCACCCTCAGTAATATAGGAGTCTCGCTTACTTTCGCTCTCTCTCTCTCTCTCTCCTTCCCTCTCTCTCGCTCTCTCTCTCTTTTCAACCTTGCAGTACCACCTTGCTGATGAGACAACATGGCTATAGTTTGATCATTTTATAGTTTGATCCTTTTACTTAAATCAAACGAATCTCGTAGTCGTACTGTTTTTGTAAAGTCCAGAGATTCTCCTATGTTATATTCAAAGGACAGCTATTGACCAAAGTATTGGTCTGTTGTTTTCACCCGAGACAAATGAAATTGCGCGTGCCTTCAATTTTGCTTTTATGTATTCCATAGATGCCGAGAGAGTGAAAGTGGACGAAACCACAGTAACCTGATAATTTGTTACATCTAGTTTTGGACCTAAACTACGGTGTTTAGATTATTTTTTTTCACTCTTTAGGGGTTTAGATCAATTTTTGATGAAAACGGCCCCTCTATGGTCATAACAGTTTATGACCATTGAGGGGGGGGGGCATTTTTATCGAAAATTGATTTAAACCTTATGACCATTGAGGGGGCATTTTTATCGGAAATTGATCTGAACCCCCAAAGTGTAAAATTACTCTACACTAGTTTAGATCCCCCAAAACTAGCTGTAACAAATTACCATGTCCCTGTGGACGAAACCACTGTAAGTATCGATAATGGCGTAATACTAAAGTTGTAAATTATCATTTGTGATCCATTTATCTGTGCATAATGAAATAAGTTAAATCCAAAATGCTTGATGCAGTTTAATTGATGTTTTCGGCCTACTGTATCTATTACTAAATGTAAAAAAGTTCAGCAAATGTGTGTGTTACGTCATCTTCAAACTAAGCGTGAAATATATTTCTTAAATTGCTTTATTGTCCCGAAGTCCCGAAAAATGAGGAATGCCCTTCCGATTTTTATGAAAAGCTGTTTCATTTTCTCGCATTTGATTATTTCGCTTAAGGACTAGGTACAGCCATATTGGTTGTTACCTGGATGAAAATGGTAATATTGAAATGTTAATGTTTCCTTTCAATACATGGCATAAGCTGTATCCCATTATGTAAAATATTGATATAAAATGCAGTTTAGCCCCCAAAATTAAAAAAATCTGTACTTAGGAAAAAAATATTCAGTAAATAATATCAAAATGGGAGTGCGCAAATATGTTTCATATAGTTATTTGAAACATTTCAAAAAAATTATACAAAGTTACTGCAATGTTCATAGAATGATAACCCAGTGTTAAAATTTCGATATTATTCTGTAAATCAGAGTATCAGGGAGAAATACACAGGTACCCCCTCTAAAAAATGTCGTCCATTGCATGCTGTTTTCAGTTCAGGTAAAAGTAGTTACCTGTATCTTGTGGGGGCAATATAGGGGCATTATTTTATATTAAATAGGTGATTTATCATGTAAATGTAAGTTTCGTGTCAAATAAATGTATAAAATTAAAATAATACCACGGACATAACGTAATTTACATTTACGATACGGTTACCTAATTAATAATTAAGTTTGAGAAATGTATTTTGATACCAATGTGCCTCAATTGCCACACATGTTTACGATGGCAACAATTTACGCTAGCGATGTTTGACAGGTGCGAAGCCGAGAACGAATCGGTATAATCAGTGAGTTAATACTGTCCGATCCACGCGGAAGTGTATTATATATACGGATTCCATCAGAATTTATACAACACAAATTAAACTTTGTTGACAATTCTTTCAAAATCAATAAATTACCTAAAAAAACACTGCCGGAAGTGCCAAAGAACACCTTTTCACGTGCTATACGTTCGCGCAAAAATGGAAAACTGGCAATCGCTAAAAACAATTTATCGTGATAGGAATGGGCAGTTTTTGCTTTGTGACGATATACCAAGTAACATTTACCTTTACTGAATGCTTGAATCCAATTTAATTGTCAATTTTGTCGATGTTTCACCATGCCTCTAAGTCAGGCATATGAATATCTAAAAGGGTAAATAGTTCAAAATGGAGGGCAGGGTAGTATATTTCGCTATATGCAACGGGAAGATGTTTGATTTAAGAGATCTGACATAATGTCATAACTCGTCATATCGCAGACGGTAAGATTTTTGTTTTGGCTATGCGGAGTACCACATAAATTTGACGATCGCCGTTGAAAATTTTAAAAATTTGATCCAGATGTGATCGGTGTCAGAATGTACGGACATTGCCATTCATGTGACGAGTGCGTTCTCTTATTCTGCGGTTTTCAATTGAAAGAAGGATTTATTCAAAAATCGAAGGCTCGTCTATCATTCTGTGTATATTAAAGTAACAAAAAATGATATTCATTGTTTTTATTATGTTTCGCAGTATTCTGCAAACGTGCACGCGTTTTTAGACATATAACACAAAATATCAGAAAAACTACAAAACGTACCAAAATATGGTTGAAAATGTCGATTCTCCATCACAAAATGTACTTTGTGGTCTATTTTGGTCATGTATTTTGCAGTATTTAATAAAATAACAAGTTTTGGTAAAAACACCTCCGCCATATTGAATTGTCCTGTACCTAGTCCTTAAATAGTGAAAAATTGAAAGAAGGAAAAGAGATACTGAGTGCTGCACCAGGTATGCTGTGAATACGTTTATAGATTTATTTCAAAATATCGACCCGTCAGTGTAATTTTATGTAAAATTGTAAAATCTTGTTCATTAGAAACTTGTAAATGTAGCCAAGGAATTAGATTATCTTTAGATAATCTTATTTCGAGTTTCGATATGTCAGCAGAACCTGTTGTTGGGTAATTATCATATACTGGACAGAATTCAAATATCATATCTCCACCTCAGAAACTTTAGTTAAGGTTATATATTACAGCAACCCAACATAATGCAATGTAAAATTTGACGACCTAATTGACACTTTAAGGGGAACACCAGGTGTACATCGCATTCAAACTACACTGTATTCACTTCCTCGGGCTGTAAAACGAACTCTGGAAACTATCCAAACCAAAACTGCTCCAGATGACCTTTGGAAACAAACGTCGAAACTTAATAATATAAATGATTTGGCAGAACGTCGACTATTTCGTACGAACAGACAACCATATGGCAGAGACTCAACATCTTTGCCAACAAGTGTATTGATACAGTAAAAATCTTAAACCAAAATTCTGTTCGAGCTATAACAATCCATCTTACTTCCGATATACAAGTACACTTGTACACCTGTCATTTCCTACAGCTATTCTGTACCTATTTCACGCAAGTATTTCAATCATAAACGAATGCTGCAACAATTGAAAATCTTTATTTACCAAGTTCGTTTATTTAATTTTTCAAACTCAAGTTTAGAAAAGAAAATTTGAAATGGCTCCCGGAAACAAAAACAACTACATTTGGAACACTGCATTTCAGTTATATCAGAAGTAATACGTATATGCCGTTGCCGTGCATGTTTAATGCTCTGTCGCTGTTCGTGATTAATTACTCGGTATCAATTTCGGAGGGACGCATTTGGAATACAAATAAATGCATGGGACCAACGGCAAAAAAAAAACCCAACATCACCGCCACTTAAATAAAGTTTATAACGTAACTATCATGTCATTTCTATTAGTTCATTCATCAAAGTGTCAACATGCTTGATACGGCTGTTCGTCACTCGCCTGGACGTTCCGTCACTACCTGGTGTGAGATAGCACTCGTCAGTACACCCCGGTACACCTGCCAGATAACTTGTGCAGTGCCATTCACGCGGCCGCCTCGGTTCCAGGTACGGGTCGGTACTCCTGCTGCAGATTTTTTATACGGCTAAATACAGATATAATTAAACCAGTAATAGATAATTCACAGCAAACAGAGACTATAAAACAAACAGGGTGCTCGGTGTAGATACTTGAATGGTAAGACGAGACTTCTGATATTATATACACACTCATCTTTCCGTGTATTTTATTTGTAGGTATCGGGACGACCCGAGAGATATGCACAGGTTGCACCGCCCCATGATTGGCATTGTCTAGTTGCGGTGTTCTTTGACGTCCTACATGGCTCACACCGGTACGAAATCTCCCGGTACCGTCCTCACCGATGCTCTAGACATGTTTGCGAAACTTACATTGTACACTCATTAAAATACAAAGCACCTGATATCTAAACAGAACCGAGATAAGTGCAATGAAAAAAAGCATCGTACCAGGTGGCTTCTCTTTGGAAAACTGATTAGATTTGCACGTGGATGTTATATAATGTAGTATAGTCAGATGAAAATGTATTTTTATGGTAAGTTGTCCAACATATTTCTAGTGCACACAAACCTGATTCAACATGTATGATTACAATGAACTACATAAGAAACTTTATAAGTTGATCTACTTTGGTGAAGCAAAAAGAAAATAATAACAATATAATAAATGCACATTTCGTAAATCTTTCCTTATTGACTGATTTTAAGTGAATACTTCTTCATTTAATTTATAATTAAAATTATAATGAACTTCATACTCCGTATAATTCACTTACAAGCTACTTTTTGTTTTTGGCGAAACCGAAAATATAAGATATTAAGTATACGTAGCCATATCTTTTTCGTTGAAATATTTAATGCTTCTACTTATGAAGAAATGAAAAACGCTTGTGTTTCATTAAGTTCTCATTTTGGTGAGTGGCATGTAGTTGGACGTGACTTTGGTTTGTCGTTACGGGTGTCGTCGATGAAATAAAAGACGATTACCCCAAAAATACATTCCAGTCTCACGGAAGATCGTGCAATCAGAAAGCCCTCAGCCAAAGGGGTACCAAGATTTCTGAAAGTTGATCAGAATCACACCAAGCGGATTGTATCGCGTGCTTATATGAACATTTGAGAGACAGATACTGTTACATTAAGGCAGAAGTTTGTGGATTAAACGTTGGTCTATTATTTCACCACAGAGGCCAAAGAATAGTCTAAACATTGGAAGCACCCTGGTTCGTCCCCGCCAAAGGAGGCAAAGACTGTTCCATTAGCTGGAAAGGTATGGCCTCGGTTTTCTGGGATGCTGGTGCTATTCTGATGGTTCATGCAGATCATCTGCTAAAGGAAAACACGATTAATGACACTCAATGCATCACTTCTTCATCATCCGAAACCCACGGTACACTTCTCTGACGTTTGCATCCCGTGGGCCAGAATCGGTATAAACCTTCGTTTCCCCGAATAGAAGTTTATTCGGAGATTTCAACCAATCAGAATGGTCGTTTCTCGTGACACCCTATTAGATGATTATACCGTGACCACGACCAGCATATTTCTGTAGGTATGACGCCGATGTCAATCGCCGTATAGCAGGACCTTATATTTTAATCACAATCGACAAAATTATAACACAATCGACAGGTTTTGTTGACAGGCGGTGCTACAAAAGAAACGGGATAACCCGGCTTGATGTCCCGGCTGTATATGTAGTCACGGATGAAACCATCGATAAGATTGGCCACTATTTTAGTACGAAAACGAGAGTTTCTTTCTATTTTTGCCCACGGGATGCAAACGTCAGAGAAGTGTACCGTGGGTTTCCGACGATGCACTTCTTAGGCAATTAAGAATATAACATTGATTAAGTCGCCGTGGAAAACTAAGGAAAACTGTTTTGTTCCACCAGGACAATGCCCCTGTTCACAAGTCTGTCATTATCATGGCTGTCATTAACGAATGTTGCTTTGAATTTACAGTGTATTTAGCATCCGCCTTATTCGCTTGATTGCGCTCCATCAAACTATTTCCAAATTTAAAAAAAAAATCATTCGGTTAGACGATGACGTCATACATGTAGTATAAGTCTTTCTGAATGGTAAAAAAAAAGACTTCTTTAAAAGTGGCACTGGGACCCTAAACATCGCTGGTCTATGCGTATAGATACTGAAGGGGATTAATATGTTAAAAATTAATGCAATATGTCAGCCAAAAATCAAAATATTAAATGTGAGGCTCACAACTTATCAGCCCCCGTACATGTCTACACCGACGATGAAATATTGCGACATAAATATTAAGATTTCCTTTGTAGATGTTGTTATATATTTTCGGACGAGTTAAAAGCAGATTTTTATTTCATCTATTAACATTCTGTCCAAGTTTTATGTTAATGTTTTGATGTGTGTTCCTCTGGTATGAAGTGTTTCCCGTTCAATATGAACCCCTTGTCAGGTGGTTGGCTGGTTATATGGTGTATGGCTACAATGATGTACAATAGGTACCTATTTCTCTATTGTATATTCGATTTAAGTATCGCGATTTATCACCGCGATACCGGTTTTGTAAATAAGATACGCCCCTTTTTCTTTATTTGAATTAGTTTTCTCTTCTTTAGAACACAAAATGATTTCTGTTTTTATTATCGTTTGAAAGCAGGATAAATTGATTGGTTTGTTTCTCCTTTACGCCCTACCAACAGCTGTAGTGCCGGGGGATTTATTGGTGGGGGGAATAGAAGTTCAGGGAGAAACAAAAATAACAGTACCTGGTGACTGTTCCAATGTAGCCCCGGACCCTGAAATATTTACCATTTACTGGCATTGCCACTATATATCCCTACCAAATTCAGTTGGCATTAATCAGGCCATGAATGTCAATGATCGATTGTTGACGTCATCATTATTATGACGTCATAATTGTTACGTTTGATACCATTGATCGTCCCCAGGCGATGGCTGTTCTTTTCATTTAACAAGCATATGCGACAAATACATTATTTAAGAACTTGGTCTATTTTATTAATGTACACCAACTACGTATACTTGTGATACTGTTTTGAATGTTCTTATTAGAGATTTAGACTTACTGAATGAAGCCAAGTTACACTATTAGTTGTACCATATTTAAGAAATACAATTACATGTAAGTATATGTACTATATGCTTAATGAAGACTTGATTTCTGTTGTTTTTTCTTTATCCAATGTTAATGAAAACATTAATACGACTCATTAATAAATCTTCATTTGATCTTAAATAGCTTATACTGGACCTGAGTTGTCAATACTCTTATACTTCAATAGGCAAACCTAAGTCACCCGAAATTTCATCCAATCATCAAACTGTCTTTTTAAATAGAAATACTTAAATCCTCTGTACTAGGAAAGTAGGTGTCAAATGGTTCCGTTCCTTCAGGACTTGATGAAGGTTTTTTTCTGTTGATTTTTCTAGAAAACTCACAGTTGGTTATGGGTAGGGTGTAAACAATGTGTGTTACCATATTATTGTCAAGATCCTTTCTCCACCACCGTTTTATTCAGTAGAAACCATCCCTTAACACTGGATATTTCCGTTGTCCAATTTAAATAAACCCAAAATATGATGACAGTTTCAGTTGTCTAACTCAGTAAATTGTTTAAAATACAGGAAATTGGAAGGTTAAGACAGAAAAAAGTTTTTCCCACTATGCCAATATTGTGTTGAGACGGGTTTCAATTTGTATAGCATGTAAATCAATTCCTACATATTTTATTCTTAAAATTAAATATCCAAACTCGGCAATATCTTGTTTTGGTGAAATTACTATTTTGTAGCTAAAGGTTTCAACAAATGTCCAGAACAAATGTGATTGATCCTACCTGAATGTTGGTCTCCATCATTAAAAAAAAATACCTAAGCGTCAACAAAACCATTTTCTAAACTCAAAATCGATTAAACTAGGATAAAATATGAGCAAAAAAAGATTTACATGGAAACCCTTGTTAAAGTACAGGAGAATAAGCCCAGATGTTTTGGAATAGTAGGGTCTTCTGCTTAATTGACGACACCACCAAGAAAATCTTGCTCGCATCTAAGCAAACATAAAGTCCTCAAAGTGAGAACCGAGTCAATCACAACAAGTAAGTACACCAATAACACACTCAAAACTTCCATCTTCATATCACACAACGACAATAAAACTTGCTCATAGGTTTCAACCTGCAACGAGCCCGAGTCCCTGACTCCCTTTGTAGTAAGTTTGTTCGTCAACAGTCGACATCTTTCACGAAAATCTAATTGTAAACACCATAGGTTGGAGAACAAGGGATGCTACTATCGAGAAAGGGAAAATTCACAATCGGAAAATTGAAACCGTCCAGTGTATCGTATAGCTTAGTAGTAAGCTGTCCATGTTGATCTGATGCTTACGTCAATCTTAAAATTGATGGTGGCAGACTCTTAGCTGCTGGTGGATTTTTTAGTCACCGAAGTTTGCTGTGGCCTCCATAGCCACATTTAATCTCATTTGAGTAGTGACACGGTACATAATATACACATTTTCGCAGTACACGATTTGAAATTATATAGAACTAGTTTAAAATTACTTCTAAATTCATAAATAAAAGGGGTTTTACCCACCTGACCCTTTTGCCGCTACATTGATTTAGACATTTTGAATTTCCACCTTCTGGCCCTTAGCATCACTGAAGAGTCCTAAGAAGACGAAACAGCTGTATGATGCAGTTCAATTAATCTTTTCGGCATACTGCATCAAATGTTATCTTTCTAGTACTCCATGGAATTCAACTCTCAGCTTAATATAACAATATAACAAAAGGCTATTTGGAAGCCTCTTACTTCCTGTCGATTCCACATTCGAGTAAGGTGTTAAATTGATACTTAACTGTAGGTAGCTACATTAAACATTATAAATTACTACAAATATGATAGTAATCAATATATAATAAATAATGTGATAGAGATATGGGTAGGACTGCAATGAAATGTATAATAAAATGTCATTTGTTGTTGAAACAAAATGCCAACATGGCTTTTTCATTCACTAATGGTTCCTATTTTTATCCTGTCACTAAATAATTGTATTTTGTAAATACCACTAAGTACCAATCGTCCCAGCCCCTCTAAACTTAATATTAACAGTATTTGATAGGATTAATTAAAACAATATCATCACATATTTTCATCAATATCTTCAAGATACGACGTTCTGTTTATTTTAAACTGTTCGTGGTATTTCTCGATCAATCATTTTCTCACACTGTTTATATATGAAGACGTGTTAAAACTACAAATGATGACGAGATATCCCCTAGAGCGCGACCTAGGGTCACATGGTGATTGTATAGGGATTTTATTGGTTAGATTTATGATAGTGATACCGGAACAACGCCTAACTTTTTATTATTTGTTGTTATAGCCAAACGGTTTAAGCTATAAAATGTGCACTTAGATATTGAGTTGTAAACACTAATATTTTCAACATGAAAGGGTTTTGAAAACATCGCTTCAAAAGAATATGATGGAAAATGGACGTGTGGTATGATTTATTTATGTGTTGGTGCGTTCAAACTTAATGGCTGAAAACTTAATTTCTTCCTTCCGTTAACAAATCATTTAATATAAAATACATTATGTACAAATAATTTTGGAAGCATAAGAGAGGGAGGTACCGGGTGATATTTTCCTCTTTTTGATGGTTTATTTATATACATTTATGATTAAATGATTGAGTTCATGTAGGCACAATAGCTGCACTTATTTCCCAAATATTAAGTCTTCTTAAAAGTGGGACTTTTAGTCAGTGATTAATTCATTTATTCTTATATATAAGTGTAATATAATGAATGGCAAACTGTCAAAGCTGGGGTATTTGAGTAAAACTATAAATTGCGTAGACAAACTACAGTACAAAATCTGAATCTTCTATATCATATAAATTATTAGCTAAACAATGTAAGCATATAAGAATGTTTTCAACAATGATGTTTAAAGGTTTGAACCAAATGACCATATCATGCCCAATATATACCTACCTCCCAATTTATCTACATTGTATTTGCTTAGTAATATACTTAATATAGGTCAAGGATTACTGTCAGTTCAGATTGACCAATCCGTTAAAAAAACGTTTTTTACAATAAGCTATACACGATAAAAGTGACGATTTCAATTTTCCGATAGTGAACTTTCTATTTTTTGATAATAATATCCCTATTATTCTCCAGCCTATGGTGTTTACATGTACATTTTGCAGTTGATTCGTTATTCTAGGGCTTGTTCAATTTAAGATTTGCAACATATGTGTGTGTTACGTCATCTTAATATTGCGATTTTCGTGATCGATATCGACTGCTGACAAACAAAATAACAACACAGGGATTAGAGAGTTGATCAGAACAAGAGCAAGTGTTATGGTCGCCATCGTTGTCTCATTGAGAAATATTCTGTATCTTCGTGTGATATGAAGAACGTTTTTGAGTGTGTTTATTTGTTAGGACTGACAAAGATAACTCGGTTCCCATTTTGTTTACTTGATGTGACTAATATTTCCATGGCGGGTGTCGTCGATGAAGCAAAAGCTTACTCTTCTGGAACTCCTGGACGTATTTTCTTGTACTTTTACCAGGGTGTCATTGTAAATCTTTTCTTTTTTCATACTTTGCCCCTTGTTCAATCGATTTTGAGTTCATATCATGACTTGGTTGACGCTACAGTATTCTCTAATTTTGCTTTTTTACAGAGATTTGCATTGTTTGACTCGTGAACCTGTTTCTCAGCCTTAGGGGTGATCAGTCTTTTTGGTGTCTATTATCAAGGACTTCGTTCATCCAATGTTGGTCTAAATTCTTTTTGAACCTCGACATCATGTTTGCTTTGTTTTGCACTTCATAGTACATTTTGTTTTGCACTTCATAGTACATTTCAGTCCCCGGGGACACATTTTCTTCAGTATGGGTTTTCTTATTCGTTATCTAAGGAATATTATATAAATGAAAAACAAACAAAAAAATCAACAATGAGTTTCACTAGAAATGTCATTTGGGGATTTGTATTTTGTGATCCACTAATAACTTAGTTCCTCGTATTATGGGGTTGAGGTACGGGTCAACGCCTAAAATATGGATTGTGATCCCTGTCATTTACATGTAAGGACACAATAGTGTCTTTACTCTTTAATGTGTTGTAGGTATTGATGCACAAGTTCTCACTTTGAGGACGTGACATTGATTTTGATTTTAATTGCGGATGTCGTCGATGAAGCAGAAGACTCTTAATCTTCCAGAACTCCAGGTTTTATATCTTGTATGTTTGTGTGCGTCTCTGTGTAAATCTTTCCTTTGTTCATAGTTTCTCATTAGTTCAATCGATTTTGAGTTTGGATTAATTGACTCCATGGGTTCCAGCCCACTTTCGAGTTTATGAATAACCCCAACTTTTATCTCTACGCATCATGAATCACAAATATTCTTCAACGGCTTGATCTCAGAGTCATCTCAACTTTCAAACATGAATTTCGTTAGTAATCATCTTTGGATTTGTTGGTTAATAAGTTATATTTATTTAGCTTATGGCTTGGCACTTGTGTCACTCTGATATGAAGAAGAAAATCTGAGTACATATATTGCATGACGATGAACAGGAGGCAATGCAATAGGTTGGTCAAATGACTTCTGGTAACTGGTGCGGGACATGGCATCATAAATATTAACCATATGTCAGTCAAAACAATAACAAATTAAACCATTTTTCAAAGACTTGTATTTTGGAAATTTATAACATATTTGTTACAAATATTTTAATACTATTTATAAGAACTCAAATATCGTTTTACAATTGATTTCAAATAATACAATTATAGCATACCAATAAGACATTCAAATGTGATCTTGATACTATCATTTGAGTAAGTTTTTTTTCTTCTTCTGATAAATTTAAACCCGTATAAAATAGTCAAATTTTGTTACTTTGAACTTGTATAACGTTTGTAACTCAATTTAAATGAGCATTTTTTTTTAATCTAAGGAAGTAACTATTTCTGGAATTATACAACCAATTTCTAACAATGATATAATGATAAACATAACGATAATGGAACTGTATGAAGCCATCAAAAACAGTGCTACTTAGTTTGTAGCTACAAGTTATCAATCATGGTGGTATACAGCAGGTCCAATCTGACTTATCCAACCCTGAAATATCATAATGAACTATCCCAAACTTTGAATAGGAAGGGTTCACATGTATCCCCGGGGGTAAAAGAGTTAATCAGGATGACATTTCTAGGTAACTAAACATACAATGCTTTGGAGTTAATTTGTTCCAAGTACACAGATGTACATGAGTACAAGACACTAATTAACAATAATGAATAATTTAAAGATTTTCATTATTTTTTCAGAAGTCCGAACAAATAAAATAACAACAGAGAAAGGTCTCAGTATGGGCTGTCGTATCATTAAAAATACAAGTGAATATTAATATAAACTTTGAAAATGTATGTGAAATAATTGCCAGCCAAATTTAAATGATCATGATTTTACATGCCTGGTATATGTACCCGGTAGCTTATGGCTGGTGATGGATAGAACAGAATCAGACTAGAGATAAAATAATTACAAAACAATACAAAACCTAAATACATATCACAGGTGCTAGAATTAATTGATCACTCCCTCACTACATATTGGTTATCAAACTTCAGTAATACAATATCTGACTTTAGTGCTATACTGTCGGACTTGTACATGTAGTACCAGTATACGCTGAGTCATTCCACTGAAGTTTGACAATTAATGTAGAGAGGGAGGCCAGTCAAATGAAGAACCTCTCATAATATACCAATGATTTCAATTTGGCGACGTACTGTATATCTACATATATAACCAACTATCAGAGAGCAGCATAAACATAGCCATACATGTAGTCGTTCAAAACAGTGAAGAACCAGACACCAATTCTCTATTTTTCACTGTAGCTGGGAATTGGAAAGCTGTACAAAGCATATGCAAATAAATAATGAAAATTTTACATCTCACTGAAACAAGTTTGTTACTGCAGTAATTTCAATGTAGACATCAATATTTTTATTGCAGGTTTGTGAATTTAAGATCATAAACACTAAAAAAAATTGCAGTTATCTCCCCTGTATAATAAAATCCATCCAAACCAGGGAGGTTGTTAGAAACATTTTTTTTGCAATGTTTCTTGATATTTTCATTTAAATTTCAGGTAAACCTTTCAATTTACTTTCACAATATTTTAATCTATTTCTTTTAGCATGTAGTTTCAAACTTTACAAAATGATATTTGAAAAGTTGTTATTTTAACCATTTACAAGGATACATGATTTTTTATGGTCATACTTGGTTGATCATAGTAAAGCTGTATGATAATAATAAAGAACCAAATAACAAATACATCTTATACTTCAACAGGTAAACCTAAGTCACCCCAAATTTCATCCAATCATCAAACTGTCTTTTTAAAAAGAAATACTTAAATCCTCTGTACTAGGAAAGTAGGTGTCAAATGGTTCCGTTCCTTCAGGACTTGATGAAGGTTTTTTTCTGTTGATTTTTCTAGAAAACTCACAGTTGGTTATGGGTAGGGTGTAAACAATGTGTGTTACCATATTATTGTCAAGATCCTTTCTCCACCACCGTTTTATTCAGTAGAAACCATCCCTTAACACTGGATATTTCCGTTGTCCAATTTAAATAAACCCAAAATATGATGACAGTTTCAGTTGTCTAACTCAGTAAATTGTTTAAAATACAGGAAATTGGAAGGTTAAGACAGAAAAAAGTTTTTCCCACTATGCCAATATTGTGTTGAGACGGGTTTCAATTTGTATAGCATGTAAATCAATTCCTACATATTTTATTCTTAAAATTAAATATCCAAACTCGGCAATATCTTGTTTTGGTGAAATTACTATTTTGTAGCTAAAGGTTTCAACAAATGTCCAGAACAAATGTGATTGATCCTACCTGAATGTTGGTCTCCATCATTAAAAAAAAATACCTAAGCGTCAACAAAACCATTTTCTAAACTCAAAATCGATTAAACTAGGATAAAATATGAGCAAAAAAAGATTTACATGGAAACCCTTGTTAAAGTACAGGAGAATAAGCCCAGATGTTTTGGAATAGTAGGGTCTTCTGCTTAATTGACGACACCACCAAGAAAATCTTGCTCGCATCTAAGCAAACATAAAGTCCTCAAAGTGAGAACCGAGTCAATCACAACAAGTAAGTACACCAATAACACACTCAAAACTTCCATCTTCATATCACACAACGACAATAAAACTTGCTCATAGGTTTCAACCTGCAACGAGCCCGAGTCCCTGACTCCCTTTGTAGTAAGTTTGTTCGTCAACAGTCGACATCTTTCACGAAAATCTAATTGTAAACACCATAGGTTGGAGAACAAGGGATGCTACTATCGAGAAAGGGAAAATTCACAATCGGAAAATTGAAACCGTCCAGTGTATCGTATAGCTTAGTAGTAAGCTGTCCATGTTGATCTGATGCTTACGTCAATCTTAAAATTGATGGTGGCAGACTCTTAGCTGCTGGTGGATTTTTTAGTCACCGAAGTTTGCTGTGGCCTCCATAGCCACATTTAATCTCATTTGAGTAGTGACACGGTACATAATATACACATTTTCGCAGTACACGATTTGAAATTATATAGAACTAGTTTAAAATTACTTCTAAATTCATAAATAAAAGGGGTTTTACCCACCTGACCCTTTTGCCGCTACATTGATTTAGACATTTTGAATTTCCACCTTCTGGCCCTTAGCATCACTGAAGAGTCCTAAGAAGACGAAACAGCTGTATGATGCAGTTCAATTAATCTTTTCGGCATACTGCATCAAATGTTATCTTTCTAGTACTCCATGGAATTCAACTCTCAGCTTAATATAACAATATAACAAAAGGCTATTTGGAAGCCTCTTACTTCCTGTCGATTCCACATTCGAGTAAGGTGTTAAATTGATACTTAACTGTAGGTAGCTACATTAAACATTATAAATTACTACAAATATGATAGTAATCAATATATAATAAATAATGTGATAGAGATATGGGTAGGACTGCAATGAAATGTATAATAAAATGTCATTTGTTGTTGAAACAAAATGCCAACATGGCTTTTTCATTCACTAATGGTTCCTATTTTTATCCTGTCACTAAATAATTGTATTTTGTAAATACCACTAAGTACCAATCGTCCCAGCCCCTCTAAACTTAATATTAACAGTATTTGATAGGATTAATTAAAACAATATCATCACATATTTTCATCAATATCTTCAAGATACGACGTTCTGTTTATTTTAAACTGTTCGTGGTATTTCTCGATCAATCATTTTCTCACACTGTTTATATATGAAGACGTGTTAAAACTACAAATGATGACGAGATATCCCCTAGAGCGCGACCTAGGGTCACATGGTGATTGTATAGGGATTTTATTGGTTAGATTTATGATAGTGATACCGGAACAACGCCTAACTTTTTATTATTTGTTGTTATAGCCAAACGGTTTAAGCTATAAAATGTGCACTTAGATATTGAGTTGTAAACACTAATATTTTCAACATGAAAGGGTTTTGAAAACATCGCTTCAAAAGAATATGATGGAAAATGGACGTGTGGTATGATTTATTTATGTGTTGGTGCGTTCAAACTTAATGGCTGAAAACTTAATTTCTTCCTTCCGTTAACAAATCATTTAATATAAAATACATTATGTACAAATAATTTTGGAAGCATAAGAGAGGGAGGTACCGGGTGATATTTTCCTCTTTTTGATGGTTTATTTATATACATTTATGATTAAATGATTGAGTTCATGTAGGCACAATAGCTGCACTTATTTCCCAAATATTAAGTCTTCTTAAAAGTGGGACTTTTAGTCAGTGATTAATTCATTTATTCTTATATATAAGTGTAATATAATGAATGGCAAACTGTCAAAGCTGGGGTATTTGAGTAAAACTATAAATTGCGTAGACAAACTACAGTACAAAATCTGAATCTTCTATATCATATAAATTATTAGCTAAACAATGTAAGCATATAAGAATGTTTTCAACAATGATGTTTAAAGGTTTGAACCAAATGACCATATCATGCCCAATATATACCTACCTCCCAATTTATCTACATTGTATTTGCTTAGTAATATACTTAATATAGGTCAAGGATTACTGTCAGTTCAGATTGACCAATCCGTTAAAAAAACGTTTTTTACAATAAGCTATACACGATAAAAGTGACGATTTCAATTTTCCGATAGTGAACTTTCTATTTTTTGATAATAATATCCCTATTATTCTCCAGCCTATGGTGTTTACATGTACATTTTGCAGTTGATTCGTTATTCTAGGGCTTGTTCAATTTAAGATTTGCAACATATGTGTGTGTTACGTCATCTTAATATTGCGATTTTCGTGATCGATATCGACTGCTGACAAACAAAATAACAACACAGGGATTAGAGAGTTGATCAGAACAAGAGCAAGTGTTATGGTCGCCATCGTTGTCTCATTGAGAAATATTCTGTATCTTCGTGTGATATGAAGAACGTTTTTGAGTGTGTTTATTTGTTAGGACTGACAAAGATAACTCGGTTCCCATTTTGTTTACTTGATGTGACTAATATTTCCATGGCGGGTGTCGTCGATGAAGCAAAAGCTTACTCTTCTGGAACTCCTGGACGTATTTTCTTGTACTTTTACCAGGGTGTCATTGTAAATCTTTTCTTTTTTCATACTTTGCCCCTTGTTCAATCGATTTTGAGTTCATATCATGACTTGGTTGACGCTACAGTATTCTCTAATTTTGCTTTTTTACAGAGATTTGCATTGTTTGACTCGTGAACCTGTTTCTCAGCCTTAGGGGTGATCAGTCTTTTTGGTGTCTATTATCAAGGACTTCGTTCATCCAATGTTGGTCTAAATTCTTTTTGAACCTCGACATCATGTTTGCTTTGTTTTGCACTTCATAGTACATTTTGTTTTGCACTTCATAGTACATTTCAGTCCCCGGGGACACATTTTCTTCAGTATGGGTTTTCTTATTCGTTATCTAAGGAATATTATATAAATGAAAAACAAACAAAAAAATCAACAATGAGTTTCA
The DNA here is from genome assembly GCA_947623455.1 of Mimachlamys varia. Lineage (NCBI taxonomy): Eukaryota > Metazoa > Mollusca > Bivalvia > Pectinida > Pectinidae > Mimachlamys > Mimachlamys varia. Next base: position 13,068,867 of record OX392537.1, on the reverse strand, counting down.
CTAGAAATGTCATTTGGGGATTTGTATTTTGTGATCCACTAATAACTTAGTTCCTCGTATTATGGGGTTGAGGTACGGGTCAACGCCTAAAATATGGATTGTGATCCCTGTCATTTACATGTAAGGACACAATAGTGTCTTTACTCTTTAATGTGTTGTAGGTATTGATGCACAAGTTCTCACTTTGAGGACGTGACATTGATTTTGATTTTAATTGCGGATGTCGTCGATGAAGCAGAAGACTCTTAATCTTCCAGAACTCCAGGTTTTATATCTTGTATGTTTGTGTGCGTCTCTGTGTAAATCTTTCCTTTGTTCATAGTTTCTCATTAGTTCAATCGATTTTGAGTTTGGATTAATTGACTCCATGGGTTCCAGCCCACTTTCGAGTTTATGAATAACCCCAACTTTTATCTCTACGCATCATGAATCACAAATATTCTTCAACGGCTTGATCTCAGAGTCATCTCAACTTTCAAACATGAATTTCGTTAGTAATCATCTTTGGATTTGTTGGTTAATAAGTTATATTTATTTAGCTTATGGCTTGGCACTTGTGTCACTCTGATATGAAGAAGAAAATCTGAGTACATATATTGCATGACGATGAACAGGAGGCAATGCAATAGGTTGGTCAAATGACTTCTGGTAACTGGTGCGGGACATGGCATCATAAATATTAACCATATGTCAGTCAAAACAATAACAAATTAAACCATTTTTCAAAGACTTGTATTTTGGAAATTTATAACATATTTGTTACAAATATTTTAATACTATTTATAAGAACTCAAATATCGTTTTACAATTGATTTCAAATAATACAATTATAGCATACCAATAAGACATTCAAATGTGATCTTGATACTATCATTTGAGTAAGTTTTTTTTCTTCTTCTGATAAATTTAAACCCGTATAAAATAGTCAAATTTTGTTACTTTGAACTTGTATAACGTTTGTAACTCAATTTAAATGAGCATTTTTTTTTAATCTAAGGAAGTAACTATTTCTGGAATTATACAACCAATTTCTAACAATGATATAATGATAAACATAACGATAATGGAACTGTATGAAGCCATCAAAAACAGTGCTACTTAGTTTGTAGCTACAAGTTATCAATCATGGTGGTATACAGCAGGTCCAATCTGACTTATCCAACCCTGAAATATCATAATGAACTATCCCAAACTTTGAATAGGAAGGGTTCACATGTATCCCCGGGGGTAAAAGAGTTAATCAGGATGACATTTCTAGGTAACTAAACATACAATGCTTTGGAGTTAATTTGTTCCAAGTACACAGATGTACATGAGTACAAGACACTAATTAACAATAATGAATAATTTAAAGATTTTCATTATTTTTTCAGAAGTCCGAACAAATAAAATAACAACAGAGAAAGGTCTCAGTATGGGCTGTCGTATCATTAAAAATACAAGTGAATATTAATATAAACTTTGAAAATGTATGTGAAATAATTGCCAGCCAAATTTAAATGATCATGATTTTACATGCCTGGTATATGTACCCGGTAGCTTATGGCTGGTGATGGATAGAACAGAATCAGACTAGAGATAAAATAATTACAAAACAATACAAAACCTAAATACATATCACAGGTGCTAGAATTAATTGATCACTCCCTCACTACATATTGGTTATCAAACTTCAGTAATACAATATCTGACTTTAGTGCTATACTGTCGGACTTGTACATGTAGTACCAGTATACGCTGAGTCATTCCACTGAAGTTTGACAATTAATGTAGAGAGGGAGGCCAGTCAAATGAAGAACCTCTCATAATATACCAATGATTTCAATTTGGCGACGTACTGTATATCTACATATATAACCAACTATCAGAGAGCAGCATAAACATAGCCATACATGTAGTCGTTCAAAACAGTGAAGAACCAGACACCAATTCTCTATTTTTCACTGTAGCTGGGAATTGGAAAGCTGTACAAAGCATATGCAAATAAATAATGAAAATTTTACATCTCACTGAAACAAGTTTGTTACTGCAGTAATTTCAATGTAGACATCAATATTTTTATTGCAGGTTTGTGAATTTAAGATCATAAACACTAAAAAAAATTGCAGTTATCTCCCCTGTATAATAAAATCCATCCAAACCAGGGAGGTTGTTAGAAACATTTTTTTTGCAATGTTTCTTGATATTTTCATTTAAATTTCAGGTAAACCTTTCAATTTACTTTCACAATATTTTAATCTATTTCTTTTAGCATGTAGTTTCAAACTTTACAAAATGATATTTGAAAAGTTGTTATTTTAACCATTTACAAGGATACATGATTTTTTATGGTCATACTTGGTTGATCATAGTAAAGCTGTATGATAATAATAAAGAACCAAATAACAAATACATCTTATACTTCAACAGGTAAACCTAAGTCACCCCAAATTTCATCCAATCATCAAACTGTCTTTTTAAAAAGAAATACTTAAATCCTCTGTACTAGGAAAGTAGGTGTCAAATGGTTCCGTTCCTTCAGGACTTGATGAAGGGTTGTTTTTCTGTTGATTGTTCTAGAATATCCCAGTTGGTTATGGGTAGGGTGTAAACAATGTGTGCTACCATATTATTGTCAAGATCCTTTCTCCACCACCGTTTTATTCAGTAGAAACCATCCTTTAATACTGGAGATTTCCATTGTCCAATTTAAATAAACCTAATGGTGACGGTTTCATTTTCCTATAGACCCGACTCTGTCTCTGGGTATAAGTCTCAACTCTGATCCATGCTTCAAAAACACATTTCCTGGAATAAAATAAAAACACGAAAATAAAATTAATCAAACATCAGAAATAACATGTTAAGTACACTAAAAACAAAAATGTTACTTAACCAATCTAATTAAAATGATAAATCATTATCTGCTTAATAAACATCTCCTGTTTTTAGCAATTACATCATCATGGCACAAAATGAAGTGATACAGTAACATTGTTTATGAAATCTTCTCGTAACAATTTTAACAGTTTAGAAGGCTGATGAAGTTATTATAATTTTTTTTTTTCAATTATACATTGTATGACCGTGATTATCCACAGCTTTATTTTTAACAATCAAACTACATGTAGTTTTAACTTTTGTTTGGTATTTCAACAAGTTTAAAGTAAAAAGTATAAAATTTTTGAATGCCCACGACTAGTACATTTTTGTTTGGTCTTGTGGAAATTCCTTCAATTTCAATATATTTGTTATAATTAATAAACACTGCATTTTGCTTGTTCGGACTAGTGCTTCAAAATGTTAATGCCACAGACTGATATTTTTGCGGTCTGGAGCAAGTCTATAAGCCCGAGTAGGTAAATCACTCAGGTTGAGAATTGTTGTTACTGTCTTACCCGCACTCTGGGCCGGGTTAATCCCAATTCCATCATTTGTTATGATAGCACTGGTCGCTGCTGGTACCTTGAACTGGAACAAAAAATAAAATCTTGTTACAGAGAGTAAATAGTTACAATTATTTAGTAGTTGGTACCATATGTTTCAGAACCATAAGACATAATCGTACATTATTTGTACTCACAGATAATGACATACAAATGTATTTCTATTTCTGTTTCCTAAATAAAATCCTCCATCATTGGAACAAGTAAACACAGTAGCATTCAAATCATCCAAACCTTCATTGATTCAAATACACACATGTATATAGCATTATAAGCTTTGACCTACAAGACCCGACTTCAATTTTGTCTGCATATTGTGCTAAGCTTTAAAAGAGAAACTTTTGACATTCTGACATTAAATTACCCAGGTAACATGCATATATTCATCCAAAAAAATATATATAGATTACATACTATATGTTGTAGTTGATGTTCTGTTCTATTAAAGATTCTATATAATTTAAAAATTCAGACATATAGTAAGCAGTATACTTTTTTTCTGATATAAGAGAAACATTTCACTGTGAGTTGTATATTTAAAGTGGAAAGAAGTACCTAGAGGTGCTTAAATATGCTTTGATCATACAGAAAGAATGTACCCGGTATCCAAATGTTATCAGATTGTATTTTACATTAAATTGGTTACACAGATTTATTATTTTTCTGATAGTACCAACCACTGAATATAAAATTTCTATCCATTCCAAACCCTAGTGAAAACATTCTCTATGGTTATTGGCATATCGGTTAGGATTTGAAGACATTTCCTGAATTAAAACATCTACCAGAGACAAAAACAGCGATACTCTATTTCTGCATTGCAATACGATAATTCCTGATATATTTCTGTGCATTTTGATACATATATATATTCATTGCCAGTTTTCCAATATATTGTGACATTCCTTGTTAATTGTTTTTATTAAAGGGCAATAAAGATTAAAGGTCAAAATAATTTTTCAAATTATCTTCAGTCACTCTCTAAAATAAAAAAATTGTTGTGCTCTTCCCATTACTTAAGCTCATTTTAGCCCTATACATCCTGCAGATCTTCATATTTAAAGTTTCCTCCAATTTGTCTCAAAAATTCATGAATATCCTTGATTTCTCTATCATTGCTAGACCATTTTTCTTTAAAAAATTCAACTTAAATTATATGAAACATTTCAAATATAAGTGCAAAAAATTGGATTAAGCGAAACTAATTGACTAAATATATTGAATTGATGACTTGGTGTACATATGATCCTGTAGACAATATCTTACCTCCTCTGCGGCAAACTTGAGTACAGCTGTAAAAGGTGTTCCCTCTGGTACGCTTAGACTGCAAAACACAATTTACAAATTAAACATTTATTTTTCACATATTGACTTTAATCATAAGCGAACTATCAGCACTTAAGAGTAATAAAAAGTTGTGTCTATCTATGCGTTATGTAGTCCAAATTAAACATTTATTTTTCACACATTGACTTAAATCATAAGCCAACTATCAGCACTTAAGAGTAATAAAAAGTTGTGTCTATCTATGCGTTATGTAGTCCAAAGAGTTCTGACTCTGACCAACAAAATATAACATTTATAGTGGGTCGGAAAGTCAAAACCCTTCGGACTTTATTACCTTATGCTACAGCTACACAGCGACCAAAACTACTTTTTAACGTGTTGTGATAACAAAGACAATGGAGCAGTATTTATATCACATTTGTAGGTTATATTATAAGTACATCACGTATAAAGTAAAAACTTCTATGTAGGGTCTGGGACACTTTTGCATACGGGAGAGATAGGCCTACTTAATTGCAGCTCTCCAATCTAGTAAGCCCTGTTCTAAAGACCTTTACATAATTATCAGGCAATTTCAACAGATGTTTTTGTTTCAAACAATCTGGGCCTGTGGCCTTGTGTGGATTTAGACCTTGTAATAAATTCTGTACACATCCCTCAGTGGTGTCAGATATTGGGCATTCTAGGATAAGAGTTACACGGACGATTGTATCTAAATAATTACAATATGACAAGTTTCTGTTAGCTTTCTAAATTTCAGTAAGATAAATACAGTGCATATTTTTAAATATCTAAGTCGCGTGATACTGAAGCATTATTCAATTTTTGATAATATTTGTTTCAACTGTGATATATATATATATGTTTTGCATGCCTGCTTTCTGTGTATGTACATAGTATGTTATCTTATATTGTTAATTCTAATTTTGTCTGTCGAATAGCTCTACAGAGCTGATGTTATTTTTTATGTTAAAAAATGTGTATCTTGTACATCATAATAACAGAACACTTATTATCACGCTTATTTTCATACTCAACGCAAGCAATTGCGTTACTGTTTAACAGATCATAATATTTAGACGGGGTATAGAGGGACATTTAAGAAGTAACAATTATTCGTTAATTATTGTGCCATTGGAGTGACATACAAATCACCATATGGAGTAGCTTCCCATGGCTGTAAACTTACACTTTGTATGGTAGCTTTGGATCCGAGGTCAAAATGATCTTGAATGTAACTTTAGACCTGGAAATAAAAAAATCCAATAGCATATTTAGAATGATCATGGAGATACAACACCGATAATGAAGGATAATATAAGCTCAAAGTGTTCAACATGCTTACATCTTGACAACATTCACCGGCTTTCCTCACTTCCTGACACGCAATACCGGAAGTGGAATTCCCTAACGTGACGTCAAAATTAACATGTGAAAAGAGGAGGCGACGATTAATTTCGCTTTTCATGGAAAGAACAACTCCCGATATTCATATAGGCCTAAATAAGCGTCGTCCAATCAAATTTAAGTCACATTTTGTTTTATTTTAAAAACAGAAGATACTGTGGTGCCACCTATCGGGAACACCACCTCATATGATTCTATATTTAAATGCCTGGATCATGTGACAGGTGCTAGTTGGATTTTCTATACCGTAAAGAGCAGACGGTCCGAAATGGCAAGATGCCGAGTGTTAGCTGTTGTGTGTTTTCTATCAATATCTGTGATATCTGCAATGGACAATCTTAGTAACTTACCTATAACCGAAAAAGACGTGGAAAAGGCAGACGCAGAAGAAGCTCTACAAACATGGCACGAACAAGGTAAGGAATGTTATCTGTCACATGTACAGTAATCGGGAGGTGTGTCAGTAAGTTGTAAAGTTGCTCGTTGATGGATTTCTAAATTGATAATGATGGTAACATTTAACGCGTTTACGATTTCTAAAGAAACTACTTTTACTTGTGCACTATTTTCCTCTATGCAGCAAAAAATGGACGAACTAATTAATTATATATAATATAATAATTATATAGGTATACCTATCGACATAAAAGTATACCAAAGCAGACATGAACGTTGCACTAATTTGACAATGCTGAATGTTTAATAATTTGACTGTATCATATAATTTGCTTTGCATCAAGTCGACTTCACATTTAAATATAGATCCGTAAATAGGTGATATCTTGCAATCATGATAACGATAAGTGAATTCGAATTAATCCTAAGAGTCAACTTATTAACAAAATTTACATAGTTGAGATAGTTTAACCATTGGCCCTACGAAGACTAAATTTCTGCCTTCCCCCGTACAGTTTGCATTTGTATTATAATTTGTTATAGAATAGCTCGTATGTATCGGCTCCAGATCTACTGTAAGTGAGAAATCACCTCTGACCCCCGGAAATATCTCCCGTCGGTACTATCTTGTACTGATAACCATCGGAAAGGTCACGAGGTACCCAGGGCCCGTACAGATAGACTCACAGATCCGCTCTTTCTGTTTTTACTTTCAGTAAAAAAAAATCTTTTTATTTATTTCTTGACACGCAAAAGCTAACAATTTCATCACATATATATAGTTATACAAAGTTTGAACGGTCAAGTTATCGCTATGAAAAAAGTACATTTGTTTTCTGTAATAAATTCTCATTATGCTTCAGCAATGATTTATAAATCTATGACCTAGACAAAATATAATTGATTCGAGTAAAACTTCTATAATTAATTACAAATGGCATTCCCGTTGACCAATGTTTCAATAATGAAAAATTATCAATGCAGTATCTATGCTCGGACCAGCGAGGAAAATAAACTTTAATCTATTTGACATAAATTTCCATAGCGGATGAAAGCCCGGATTTCTTCAGGCCCTGACACCAGACTTTGAAATTTTTCATATCGCAGTGCGCTCTGTTTCCACACCAGACTTTTTGACACATCGGTCTTGTCAAAAAGTCTGGTGTCAGAGTTGAAACTTGGGCTACATTTAGATGGATGTCTACCGGAGTCCTATTTATTTTCTAAAGATTGTTTGATATATTGTCTTTATGATTAGGACCAATTAACATGATTTGACCCCTGTTCAAAAATCAAAGCTATGATAGATCAGAAGATCGTCATTTTGAGACGATAACTGACTCTTCCTCACTCTATTAGGGAAAACCGTTCGCTTATCTGCCCTGGTTATATGAAAATGTTTACGTTTTGTAATTCTGTTAATTTCACAAATTTTTTCCACCTCTAATTAAAATTTAAAAAGAAAATATGATAGTTTAGTCTGTGAAATAGATGCCGAAATATCGGCGAATAGTATAATTGAAACCACTGATCCTATACATAAGATATATATGGACGGCACTGGATGATAATGTAGGTTTCTTACGATGCGACTAGTCAACCATGTATAACGTACATTGGTTTAATGTGTTAAATACGTGAAAAGCAATTCACATCGGTTTTTTTTTCAAAAACATATAAAAATCGGACTTTGCCAAAAGTTCGACACATCGAGAAATTCGAATCATCGAAGTTCGATTAATCTAGGTTTGACTGTACATGTATTATATTATCCTCGGCTATCATCGATTCATCGTCAATAATACTGAACTATATTGATCGAGGGCATGGAAATATGTGACCTTGTTTTAAGCCATGCAATATGATTATAACCTTGATCAATACGGCAAGGCCCACACTGTACCTGTATATGCCTACCCACTATCACCACTAAATACATAGCTTTACTCTCTAAACTTCAAAGTCCACAACTGATTGATTCCTCCTGCCAACAGTTAATGACTTTATGTAAATAGACGGTACAGGGTCAAAAACTGTGTAGTTTTAGTATGTTTTAAAATCTCCTTTATATTAATATGCCAGTTATAACGGTTTACAGTGCATGTTACAGTCAAAACCGTACTACACAACTTGTCCGAAGGGTTCTGACTATTGGAGCCGCTGAATATTGGTGTTGCTGCTAGCTGGCGGGATCGATCTGATATCAATATTTATCGGGTCAAATTGCCAGAACCCTTCGGACAATATACTAAAAAGGTAAAAAGAGATCTCAGTATGAAGATTTGTTTCTACGATTCCAGTTTTGTATACACTTTTCATCCAATAATTGCATGTACTTGAAATTCTGTAGTTTATTTCTTAATGAGTATATATGATGAAGAACACGTGCTATCCTATAAAGGTACACTAATACAAATTCCAATTAATTCCAAAGAAACCTCACCGAGTGACTTCTAGCTGTTATTTCCTCGCACCTTAATATATGTCCGTCTGAAGAGATTTCATAAAATAATGGAGACATGGCGTTTCTGGTCAAATAAAGTTTTAACACCACAGACCACAATATTACCTACCAGCCTTATCAAACGGGGCGAGACTTGAGAGTAGGTACAGGGCCGTACCTATCACCTGTATGTGTTTCCCTAGCTAGTACATCACACCTATATTGGGACAAGGTGTGCTCACCACCGACTGGGTAATCAGCGGTACGCTCCTCGTATGATGTACGACAATTCTCTGTCACTTTTTAGAAGTGAAACTATATTGTCCCATAAATCTATTCAATGTATCCTGTTTATTTTGTTTAAGATAAACTAAAAGGAAATATTCCAAAAGGTAGATAATTATCTGTATAGGTGTATATATATACCCACCTACCTGGGTATATTTACACTTTTGGCTCTAAGTCGATAATCAAATTGAATAACCATGAATTATTAATGTCGTTGATTTTAAGACTTGTGTAGACTTTTAAGATGACTCATTTAATTTATATTGAAATAAAATAGCGTATACAAGTGTTAAGGTCTGTTACCGTTTAAGTTATACACCGAATTCGGTTTTAGGTCGAATAATCCGAAAAGAAGGGAAACACTTACACTGTTACTACTCGCTCTAAACCATTTGTCAAACGATTCTCGGTCTTCTCATTAGTTTTATCGTCACATAAACAGCTCAAGGTAAAAGTTAGCCCGAGTTTGTTCTGGCCCTACACCATATCTGGTTTGCACACCAGACATCTAGCTGTCAAAATCTGTCGAAATCTGGTGTTAGGGCCAGAGGAAACTCGGGCTGGGTAAAAATCGGAGGCATTAGCGATACACTAGCATCAAAACTTACTCGCCTAAAAGTAAATGCTTAAATTTGCCTGAAATGCTATCTGAAATGCAATTCTATAAAAGTAAGATATATAACACGAATAGATACAAAAGAAGTGAATCCACTCAAAAAATAAAAAAGAAATTAAAAGTAACCTTATGAAATGTGGATCATGGCAGGACAAGCGTTTCAAGAGATTCACGCACGTGACATGTACAGTATACCCTTTATTGGCTCCATATCCAACGGGAAACAGCTTACATCAGCACAGCTGTAAGGGAGCTAATGAATATTGAATGCGTATATTAAAGTTACTCTGGTAGATAACCTAGTGTTAATTAGACATTTATTGATCAACGCACCGAATCGTAACACATGCGAATCGTTCGTGACACGAGAATGAAAAGAAACGATAGCGAACGGTACACTGGAATCGTTATATATATATGTAGTTATCATTAGAAGTTTGGTTTCCACTTAATCATATCACAGTTGCTTGAGTTTCTGTCAGTATATCAAAAAATGTTTATCTATATGGAGCCGCGGCCCATTACATTACTCATTTCACACATATATATTTATTAGTTACTGACAGAAACTCAAGCAACTGTGATCATATTAGTTTCAGGTATGAAAGTGACGAAAAGAAGAGTTTGTACATAATGTAGCTATATTTATATATATTTATTATTCAATCACACGAAATCAATATGATGATTCTAAAAACGATTCATGTGAAAAACATACAATAATAAGAATCGAAGTTAAAGCAGCTTGTCAAATATCCATTTGACGGTTATTGACAGATAATATGCTATCATACAGACGCAATACATAGATTGGTGATAATTACATACAGGCGCACTCTCTAGCACATAATATCACGTATTACATAAGGCGCACTCTCTAGCACATAATATCACGTATTTTCCCCAGTGTATATGTTGTATCGATACTAACAGGAGATAGTAGATCTAGAGTTAAAAGGGTGTTTAGGTCAGGTATCAGACTTGTGTCGTTACATAATCCCACACGTACACCTGCAGCTTTGATCATTGAAATCGAAACTGATATACATTGCTAAAATATCTAAAGAATAAGATAAGTAGGTATTTCTTGAATTTTCATAATGTGGCATTTTTTATCAGTTGTATTCAATGAATCGTTGTAAAGAAAACCCAGAATGGCCAGGTTTGTCGGTGATGACACCATGCAGGCAAAGGAGGTCGGCGACCAACAGGAAATGTGACCTTCAATCCCAAAAAGAAACGTCGTTTTTGCTGCAAAACAATCCTAGTAAATAAGGGGTTTTTTTCGTTATTCATTATGCTTAAGTCCGATCACAACAGTTATGCAAAAAACTGTGCTAGGAATCACAATGGGTTTCATGGTTGAATGAATATTTTTTCCTGAAAAAAAGTGGGAGATAAAAAAACAACTTGTTCGTGTCCATTTCATAAAAGTGATATATATTTCATAGTCATCAATGCATATACGCTATAATATGAAAAGCTTGTGTTGCCCTGCATGTAGGGCGTGAGAATTGTACCTGCTGCCCCCATTGCATGATCGTAGAAGGCGACTAAACTTGGGATCTTATCTGTTCTATTCTTTCTAAACAACTTTCTCCTTCCTAATGTATCCTTTGATACAACCTCACTTTTGGCCTTTATCTGAGCGTTCGCCCATGTGTGGGTTCTGTCGCAAGACCGAGACCTAGCAGAGTCGCTAACAATGGTACATGTAGTTAAATATGTACTACTCCCTGCTTGACGCTCAGCATTATGAGAATGGAGCGTAATAACGCTTAAACTTTGTTAATGACAATCTAATGTGACAAGTTATAATAATCTATGGCCCAAAAAATTGTTCAAACAATTTGCCAATAACATATGTTAATATAGAATAAATAAGGCAAGTCGCTCCGATTTACAGTGACAAAAAATAAACAAACAAGGAGCTTTTCAAATCTAATTAATAAACACGGGTAGCCAACCGGTGACGAAGCAGAAATGAAGTAATATATACAAATATTAATGCGTTACTACACAAAACACTGTGATTTAAATTCAAACTGCATGTACATGTACGTATACCGGTATTTGTTTCGCAACAATACACAAGATATCGCCCTGACTCGGTAGGACTTCTTGCAGTGAAAGAAGCAGTGATTTATTTAAAATATATAAAGGATTTTTTTTTTTATTCAAGGCAAACTGCATTATATACAAAACATTAAAATTTGGCGTATATGAGAGCCTTAGCTAACGATATATGTATAGCTAAATGTTCTGGCACACCTTTAATCTTGCTCTACCGTTACATAGAATCGAACGAACATCAGTGGTATTACGATTAATTCCTTACATAAATTCTTTAAAATAATACATTATGTACCGTCGTTTGACGATAATCGATCAATCCCACAATTGTCCATAGATTATAATAAAATATAACCATATATATCATTATGAATAATTCCTTACATAACTTCTTTAAAATAAGACGTTATGTACCGGCGTTTGAGTCGTTGGTTAGTGACTACTGAATCAGTAACACGACTGCTGGGGAAATATCACTCCACTGATTATATTAACCATTGCCCAGCTTCTGTTACGTTATAGAACATTGTATGCATTACACAACAAATCTTCTCTTATCATTGTGCAAATAAAATCTTTTGAATCTGAATTAATTAGTAAGAAATAAAATGCCAAAAGAATAATAAGCTATTGAGAAAATGACACATGTATTTATAACAATATGCGAATTTCTTTTTGATAGCATTTGTTCTCTTTATTTGTTTATGGAAGTCGGTCATATCGTGTGCAATCTAATAAAAACACACACAAGAAATAAGGTTAATCAGTATTATATGGGGATGTGTTCCTTGTTATTCATGTAAATCTTTTTTAAATCGGTTTTATGTAAATATTTTGTTTGATTGAACTTTAAGATGTGTTTTGGAATTATTGTTAACTTTCGGTAGGAAAACACTTTGCCAAACAATAGAAGTTGATAAAGTAGCTTTGAATATCCTTATAAAATCTCCTAGTATGTTATTGGGAAAGTCATATATTGATGTTTCAGGCACCTAGCAGTGGAAAACATACATTTACAGTCCACAAGATGGGTAAACCTAAAAACAAAAAGTTGACTAATCTTTCTTTATATTAATGTCGTTGTAAGGTCGGAAATAACATCATGTCTATTAACCTTTCAAGCTTCACATGTTTAATCACTTCACAAGCTATATGGTGATTGGCACACTTGTTAGTTTTACAAATATTTTCCATGATTAACAAGAAAAAAACATTGACTTATGTGTGTCAGGTTTTAACCCGATATTTGATTGTTATTTTTAATTGTTGGATACTTTATCACGTAATTGAATTCACTCACCCAAAAGAAAACCACTGGATAAATGCAAGGTTCAGCGCGTTTGTAGCACGGACCTAAGGCTAATCGTTTATTTAAACACTACAAAGACATTATTTAAGCCTACTTGACACAACGACCTGTTTCAAAGACATGACATATGTAATACTGTCATAATGATCAGGTTAGCTACTCCGATAAATTGTTATTATCTGGGAAAGAAAGTGGAGTCACGCGAAATATGTTTGTGGATACCGGTTATACCAATGGTTATTAAGTGTTTCAAGCATTGGGAAAAACGGGTAGACAGATGATAAATAATAAATTTATATGTATGAAATGAGCCTCCCATTATAGTAATCCCATTACATTCTGTAATTGGCCGCGGCTCCATATTTGTAAACATTTTTATATACTGACAGAAACTCAAGCAACTGTGGACGGAGGGACTAATATAAACGCTTTAAAGTAATTTTACAAATTGTATAGAGCGCTATATAAATATTGTATATTTTTAGTATTATTATATAACCATATACACCCGAACCATCCCATACCCCTTGTTTTTCACCATTTGCATTTCAAATTGTTAATATTTTATACCGTTCGCATGACGGATATTTTAGGGATCCATGTCAGCAATATTATACGTGATTTATTTTGAAATAAACGAGAGGAATATTTACTTGATGTATTCACTGAGGTAACTTCAAACAACCAACGCATCATATTTCTAACGAAAATAAAGAATTTAAAAATTCCGTTGAAGATAATCGAAGTAAAAATATAAATCCATGTTGGTGCCACGACCGTAGCGCCCGAACACCCTAGCCGATCTCTACACAGTCTCCGACTTGGTATCCCGGGGTCCGCGTGGAGCCACCACAATGTCACAGCGCCCAACCGGACGTTTTTGTGCAAAACCACAAAGTGAAAAATGCTAATGACCATTTCAGTCCGCGCGGTGACAGGATAGCGGAGGACGGGGATATCTCTACCCGTCTCCGTTCCAACTACACAACAAAATTTAAATGAAACAGAATATCACCTAGACTTATTTTTTTTATTTTTTTTTACCTGACTGTTAAACTGAAGGCAATTGAAAATTGGCTCCGTGACCTCTCTTCGCGACGGAACAAACCTATCTTCAAATATCGGACTTTTAACATTTTTATTATGGTCGTAAAGCAAATTTTGAAAATAGAAATTTGGTTAGTTAATTCCGTTGGTTGCTTTGTCAAACTATAGAGGTTTAGAATTACCTGTAGTTAAATGTTAGGTGTAATAGACGTGTTATGCAATGTAGCACCCTTGAGTGGAGAGAGTGAGACAAAAACGATATATTGTATCAAATCAAAGTGACATGGGACCCCCAGTGTGTAGACGTTTGAACGACTCTAAAAGTGCAAACAGCCCGTAGCGTTTAACTTGTGATTCTTAAATTTTACCGTTGTCTAAAAACCAACGAAGTCTTGTTATCAACTTATACCATGTAATGTTTCGCGACCAAGTATCGGGCCGCGGTGGCCGAGTTGTTAAGGTGTCCCGACATTCTACAACTAGCCCTCCACCTCTGGGTTGCGAGTTCGAAACCCATGTGGGGCATTTGCAAGCTACTGACCGTAGTCAGTGGTTTCCCCCGGGTACTCCGGCTTTCCTCCACCTACAAAACCTGGCACGTCATTAAACGACCATGGCTGTTAATAGGACGTGAAACAAAAAAACCAAACCAAATATGGCAGACTTCTAGTAATACCTCACTGGTACCTCATACCGTGTAATGTTTCGGTACCAAGTATGGCAGACTTCTAGTAATACATCACTGACATCCCATACTGTGTAATGTTTAGGTACCAAGTATGGCAGACTTCTAGTAATACATCACTGACATCCCATACTGTGTAATGTTTAGGTACCAAGTATGGCAGACTTCTAGTAATACCTCACTGGTACCTCATACCGTGTAATGTTTCGGTACCAAGTATGGCAGACTTCTAGTAATACATCACTGATATCCCATACTGTGTAATGTTTCGGTACCAAGTATGGCAGACTTCTAGTAATACATCACTGATATCCCATACTGTGTAATGTTTCGGTACCAAGTATGGCAGACTTCTAGTAATACATCACTGATATCCCATACTGTGTAATGTTTAGGTACCAAGTATGGCAGACTTCTAGTAATACATCACTGATATCCCATACTGTGTAATGTTTCGGTACCAAGTATGGCAGACTTCTAGTAATACCTCACTGGTACCTCATACCGTGTAATGTTTAGGTACCAAGTATGGCAGACTTCTAGTAATACATCACTGATATCCCATACTGTGTAATGTTTCGGTACCAAGTATGGCAGACTTCTAGTAATACCTCACTGGTACATCATACCGTGTAATGTTTAGGTACTAAGTATGGCAGACTTCTAGTAATACCTCACTGGTACATCATACCGTGTAATGTTTCGGTACCAAGTATGGCAGACTTCTAGTAATACATCACTGATATCCCATACTGTGTAATGTTTCGGTACCAAGTATGGCAGACTTCTAGTAATACATCACTGATATCCCATACTGTGTAATGTTTAGGTACCAAGTATGGCAGACTTCTAGTAATACATCACTGATATCCCATACTGTGTAATGTTTCGGTACCAAGTATGGCAGACTTCTAGTAATACCTCACTGGTACCTCATACCGTGTAATGTTTAGGTACCAAGTATG
The DNA here is from genome assembly GCA_947623455.1 of Mimachlamys varia. Classification (NCBI taxonomy): domain Eukaryota; kingdom Metazoa; phylum Mollusca; class Bivalvia; order Pectinida; family Pectinidae; genus Mimachlamys; species Mimachlamys varia. Next base: position 13,052,926 of record OX392537.1, on the reverse strand, counting down.
GCAGACTTCTAGTAATACATCACTGATATCCCATACTGTGTAATGTTTCGGTACCAAGTATGGCAGACTTCTAGTAATACCTCACTGGTACATCATACCGTGTAATGTTTAGGTACTAAGTATGGCAGACTTCTAGTAATACCTCACTGGTACATCATACCGTGTAATGTTTAGGTACTAAGTATGGCAGACTCCTAGTAATACCTCACTGGTACATCATACCGTGTAATGTTTAGGTACTAAGTATGGCAGACTTCTAGTAATACCTCACTGGTACCTCATACCGTGTAATGTTTAGGTACCAAGTATGGCAGACTTCTAGTAATACATCACTGATATCCCATACTGTGTAATGTTTCGGTACCAAGTATGGCAGACTTCTAGTAATACCTCACTGGTACATCATACCGTGTAATGTTAGGTACCAAGTATGTACAAAGTACTAGATATTGTTCATATACTACGTACTTTTTTAGCCAATTATATTTTGTGATGTTCAGGCACCAAGTATATTATATATTTATTTGAAGTAAAACCTCGCCGACAACTTACACCACATTAAGTATAGCAGGTAATTAGTTATACCTCGCGATCATCCTTCCGTGCCAGAAAGTAATTCAACTGTTTAACTTGTGGTGAACCGCAATTGTATTGCTGTGGTCTGTTTGTATAGAAATATTTTCTATCCTTTGAGCTGTGATGTATAGCATTGTTTTGTAAGATGATGTTATATTCAATTTCCATGTGTTTATTGAAGTAATGTCTTCCAACTTACTATGGATGCACTGTAAGCTGGGAACATTATGAACAGTACAAAAAAACCCGATCAGTTATTTTTTTTTTTAATTTGGACGATGCTTCAATTTTCTTCGTTCCTGTTAGATATTGTTACACTTTGTGGTTTATAGTTGTAATTAAATATATTGAACTTGTTACAAATCCGATGGGCTATTTTTCTGAAAATATCAGCTTTAATTCTCCATTTTTTAAGTATCTTAAATTAGAAATGTAATTGTTTAATAGCCAATGGAATGAACAAGTTCAGCACATTATTATTACATTAGTCCGGATTTTAATCAAGGTCTTTGGAAAAGACGCATTTCAGGCTTTGAAATTAAGGGTGGCTACTGCGTTATTTAAGGGTATTATTGAACCTTAAAGTGCAGTTAGTATATTTTTCATAGCAGTTATGAAAGAAAAAGTTAAAACGACTAATCCGATATCAAATAAACAATTCAAGTTCTTGATTCATTCTGGCACAATAATAGTATAAACATAAACAGTGCTTTGAAGTGTTAATTCACCAGCAAGAAGGGCTCATTCAAATACTCGTTATACTTATACTTAAGTCGTGTAAGCCAAACAGAGTTTGCGAACATTTGTTATGAGCCGTACATATCTACACTGTATATTGATAAACATTAACATCTGCTGTACCGGTCGCACAAATGAGCCTATGTATATCATGTGAATTACAATGTGTACGATATTATCGTCATTATTGATGGGAAGGTAAGGGTAGCCATCGACTGTCAGAACTCGACGAGACTTCACTGAGTGAGAACGTGTAGATACCTGCGATAAGATTTGTATGTTTTAAGATGGGGTTTATCTACCTAACCCGCGTGTCGTATACACCACGGAACGTGATATAGAGCTACACCTTGTACCCTATCATATCGCTGTGTCAATGCAATACAATTGCATCATTTTAGTTTTACTCCCTCCGATATTGTTGTGATAGATACGAATTAAGAATTACGTGTTTTCTCTTTAATGTTTATAGAGGGTGCCTCCGATACCAAAATGTCCTGTTTTGCAGAGAGCGGGTAATATAGGAGAGAGGAAGAAAGGGAACACAGGCCTAGGAATAGAGAATGAAAGGAGAGGGAGGTAGAATGAATTAACAAAGATGTGATAAAAGAGTTGGAAAATGGGGTTTAGAAAGAAAAAAAAGACGCGGGTGGAGGGGAATAAGAGTGCAGGAGGGATATGTCATTTAAATTGAAGAGAGAGAAAGAGTCCCTTCAATATATCCCATGTGATAAGCAAACAGGATAGAGATAGTAAAATATATGTGATGTTGTATTTAAGTGCAACAACGACGGTGTTCCTTTATATTATTTCTCGAACTATTTATGCGTACGTTTCAGTTTCATAAGATCCCCTCCCACCCGATTTCAATTCCGCTGGCAGGAGTGAATGATGATAAACTCCCGTTATTATTGGTTTATGTCTATTCACCGTAGTATATTTTATATCAATTTAAGATTTAAAAAGAAAACACGTCTTATATATATTTAGTAAAAGCCAAGATTGATATTCGTTGATACTGACTACTTTGTTCTGGGTGGGTTCTGGTGGAGAATGCTAGAAAAGTCAACAAAGTCGTACTTGTACCCACTTACATTGTCCTAGTAAATTATTACGTCGATATAACCTTCTCGGAGAGGTCCCTATTTGGAAGGAAATGTCTTCACCATGAAACGACGCAGATATATTGACACGGCTAGAAATTGGGAAGTTATACTTTGTCAATGTTGATATAACCCCCAGAGATGACTGAGCACGCCCGTTAAGTTTACAGAACACCTAACATATCCCTGTGGCCACATTAAAAAGTGGGCGGAGCCATTAGAAAAGGGACGATTATGTGTTTAAAAACCGTAATTGATTTCTGAAACGCTGTACCAGACTGGACCTTACTCCAATTCATAAACCAGTGTGAGTTGAAACCATTTACCAGATACAACAATCCATTGCTCAAGTTGCAACACTATACTAATAGGAAAGTGTATAGGGGTATTGTTGAGGTCAGTCACAATATGCAGTCAACACTTGGTGTGCAGTGGTCTGTTACTAACCATGCACCGTATAACAGTATGGAAGGGTCGTGTTGTGTTACAAAAGACGCCTGTGCATTGTTTCATGTCTAATTTGTAATGGTAGAATGACAAAAGCATTTGAATAAGTAGATGTCGTTTTATATTGTGAACACGTTTCAAGAGGATAAAAAATAAATCTCATTTTCCTTTTTTTGAATCTTGCTTAAATATTTCTTACCAATATTTCTTGATGCAATAATTTGTCAATCAGCTAACATGTATAAAATATCATTTTATTACATATTGTCATTTCATTTTAATTTTGAAAATACCTTGTATTGGCTAGTTTGAGCGGTGGTATTAATTTTCTTGGAAAGAATATTTGTTATATATATCGTGCTGGATTTCGACAGCGATCATAGTCCTTGAATTTTTTTTAAATTTGAAGTTTATACATTTAGTGCTGTTTTATATCAAGCAATTATAAAATCAATAGTTAAGAAGAATTCATATTCACCGATCGTTCGTATATACTCGGCTTTTCATTAATAAGATTTTAAGATTTTAAAGATTCAAAATTTCAAGTTTCAAGATTTATTTTTAATTCATTCGTCGACTTTAAGTGATTTTGACTTTCGACCAGTCGTTCGAACTCAATTGAAAGATATGTAGAGAAAGCATTCATTTGGATATATGTTAAGCTGGCCTGCTTGCAGCTGATAAGAACACGATTATCAGAACATGTAGGTAGTGCCTTTAACAATGCTAACGTATACGGTACTTAACGATAAATACACACATACGATCACTATTTGCATTCATGTAATCTTTGACGATTAACAAATACAAAATGGCAGTATTACTTTCGAAATGAAATAGTTGGAAAGGTCTTCATTGTCATCACTTTTATCTTTTTTTTTGGGGGGGGGGGGGGGGGGGATTAATACACCAACATAGGGAACAAAAGTGTTAATTTTATATATTAATCGAGTTAAAAGAATTCAGATTTTCTAACTATTTCAAGAAAAAGTGATATTTTGATATTTCGTTTTTCGACCTAAACACACGAAATACTAGGTGTAATGTATGAACGTTATACTGGAACAATACTTGATGGCACACTCCTTTAACATGTTTACCTAGTTCATCACACCTGGTGTTTCTCATGACGTCACACTGTAGGCACTAATCAGTATATTGCCGTCGATGTGACACACCTGCACACATAGGAAACACAAACGGTCATTTTGTAATACTTTTCAGTTTTATTTGGTATTGTCATCATGCTTGTCCGAGTAGTGGCTTTGGCATGTCTACTTCAGACTGCCGTCTGTGCGACAGTGCAAGGTACGTATTGGTACTAAAATGTGGAACCTTGACTTTAAAGACTTTGTGATCGAAGTTAAGGTGTATATTCCTATTTGATGATTGTGTTCTCTCATCGGCGACTGTATAAGGTGTTTGACCTTTTGCAAATTATTTGAAAAGATCAATCTGAAACTTCAGTCTGAAAACCTACCTTTATCAAATGAGTATATCGACTAAACTGGCAATACCTACTTTCTTGTTCTATATTCTTTGCATATTATTCAGTGATGCCTGACGTATAATCAGTATTACATTATGTCCTAAATGTTCATATTACCTTGCGAGCTTTTAAAACGTTAATGTTGTGCTTTTTAATTATAAAAATGGAGAAATATATTAATAAAGTGTAGTTCATATTTGGCATACTGTATCGATTAATAAATAAATGTGCGTCTTGCGTTCATGATGGATATTATATTTCTCCTGCATTTGGGCATAGGCGGAAACAACAATATACACCGTGTAACGTCCAGTCGCATAACGTTACTTAACAATGAAGAATTGCCATATCTAGGTCTGAAGAATAATTTTTCAAGGCATGAATATTTTCCTACATATAATTGAGAATATTAAATGAAAAATTCCATTTAGTTTCTGTATTAGGTTTTTCTTTTTCTTTTTTGACTTTTGGGAATACTGTTGGGTTAGGAAACAGTCTCAATAAAAGTTATACTCAATAAAGAGAAAGCATTTACCGTTTGTCACACTTAAAATGGAATGTTGTGTCAGTGTTTATTTCAATCAATAAATAACATTAAAGGTCCCATTACAATTACCCTATTTCCTCTGTCCTTACGCAGACATTCGACCGAGGTTACTCCCACAGCATAACAAGGCGTCTGTTTCATCGTAAAGGGGAGGACTGTCCGTAAAGCTTACTGACAGAGGTGCGACTTAGGAAGTGCCTTGTACCTATAGAACGAGTGGACTTCTGATAGATGTAGATATAGAGCTGTACATTGTCGGTACTGAGATATGTTTAGGGGCACAGATCCGTCTTCGTTGTGGGTGATACATTTAAATATACCGCACTATATAAATCATTTCTATCAGATAGCACTAATAGTTCATGGTTGGACTATTCAGATACCAATAACAATTTTATGTTAAGGCGGCATGGGAATTTAACTTGTTTATTATGAATAAATTATCCCACGAGTTTCCATTATCGAACGATATGCTTTAATTGAGTTCGTTATTACAGATAGTATAATATTTGTTAATGTTAATAAGAGGATGGGCACTTCCCTTCCTATGTTTTTATAGTCAGTTCAAAACGACAGTTTTATCTATGATAGCCGTTTCCTATGCACATCAGTAAAGAAATTACTGAATCATTTGTAAACAGTAGAACGGAATATTAACGAGGCGACAAAAATGGCTTCACGGTATAGATATTCTCACATAAATCCATGCAGAATTAAAATCGTTTAACAGATTTAAGCTATACAAAATACTGATCTCCTTCATTCAAGTGAACGTCATAAATTGTTTCATCACTTTATCCCAGAAAGCGTTCAGAATGTCGCTGTGATATTTTTCTGCTTAATCATTGTGTTGAGAGGAGAATGATCTATCACTGTTCGAGCTACCCCTTCCTGCCTCTATATCACAGGTTCGTTTTGTACGACACAATGTGGGTAACTCTACCCTAGTCAATTGTGACGGATCTTTAACGGGCACCAGCTACTAATACATAATATATACTGTACACAATAACACATTATGATTTCTAACTACCCTCTGTGTGGTACACATGGTATACCCGACACCCCCACCCTGGTGTTTGTGCCAGACTGTCTCGGCCAGACACTGTGATATACCCATCATTGGTAGTGTGGAAATTCACTATGCGTCCATTTCACTGGTTTGTACGTCGCAAAATAATTTAACATTTCGATTCAACTTTTGCATTTTACGCCAGTATATTCGACTGATAGATTGGCGCGGGGCTAGTTCGTTTCTTTTGACCCTTCATATGTAGGTTATCAGTATATGTTAAACAAACATAAGAAATCAGACCAATACATACATGGGCCGTTGCATAAATAAATTGCTGACGAGGAACAAAACAAAACAGGGAAATTATTTGAACTAGTTTCTTGTCTTTATTATTTAACATAATGCTAGTAGACAGTGAAAAATCTCCTGTACAGAATTTATCACTGCACGTATATTTTTTAGCCCACCATCATCAGATGATCAGATGGTGGGCTATTCCAATCACCACGCATCCGTGGTCCGTCCTTAAACAATGTTTGTTACCGTTATATCTTGGGAAGATGTGGATGGATCTTTCCCAAATTCCATATGCAGGTTTCCCTTGTTGCGTAGTTGTGATGTATTGATTTTGGGACTGATAAAAAAAATGGCTGACATGCGGCCATCTTGGATTTTGACAATGAAATTTTGTTACCGTTATATCTGGAGAAGTACAAGATGGATCTTTCCCAAATTTAATATGCAGGTTCATCTTGGTCATTAGTTGTGCTCTATTCATTTTGAGACTGATCGGAAAAACAAAATGGCTGACAGGCGGCTATGTTGGATTTTGACTATGAAAATTTGTTTCCTTGATATCTTCAGAAGCACTGGATGGATCTTTACCACATTTCATATGCAGGTCCCCCTTGGTGCTTAGTTGTGCGGTATTGATTTTGGGACTGATCAGAAAAACGAAATGGGTGACAGGCGGCCATCTTCGATTTTGACAATGAAATTTTATTATGGATCATTCTCAAATTTCATATGTAGGTTCCCCTTTGTGCCTTGTTGTGTATGGTTCATTTTGTTTGAAAGAACTTGAGGGATTCTTTCTCAATTTCATAGGCTTGTTCTGTTCGGTCCTAGTTGTACATTGTCAAATTTTTGGACTGCTCCAGGGGAAAAATATGGCCGCCAAACGGCCATCTTGTATGTTGACTATGAAAGTATATTATGGTTATATTTTAAGAAATACAAGATGGATATTGAACTGATCATAAAACAAAACTCCTTTCAACTATTATTAATTTTCAAGGTAAATTCATAGAAATAAGATTATTACATAAATGAAATTTAAAATAAGAAGGGAAAAGATCAATCTTTCCAAGAATGAATGAAAAATCATCAATGGTCGATGCCAAGATCCCTCTGGGATCTCTTGTTGAAGGGCAACCATTATACATTAAATAACACACTTTTATTTTTGTATTTTATTCCTTGGTGTGAACTCGTATTTGTGATTTAACAGCACATCTGTTTTTTTAAATCAAATGAATTTTACAGCTAAACCAACCATTAGTTTAGAAAATGTTTAGAGGATTTAAAGAGAAATTAAGTTCTTTGAAGGTGTGTAATATTTCACACAATTAATGTCTCTTTGATGGCTATAACTTTTTTTTCATTTTAGCATTGAAAACTGAGGTGGTGCATATAATGTATATTGGTTGTTAAAAGTATGAAATGTAACACTGTGAAGGAGTGTAGGTTTCGGGGCGCATTGTCCGCCGGCTGTCACTAACTGTACCCACCAGTATCCACTTCAAGGGTGTCTTAAATCTTAGATGACTATGGTGTTAAACGTCATTTGTTGTCTAATTTGATTTAGCAGATCCTTGACACCTGATGTATGTCAACCTAGGCCCTCAATTGTCCAGAACACAGTGACCATTACTCAACAATACAGATCGGGTGTAGACGATACATATAGAGAGTTAATCAGGCGGAAGTCAGTGCCACGCGCGTTCTGATCCGAGGCCACCCAATCGCCACCCTTCTACATACCTTCTTTTGTATTCAATGCAAAAAAGAAATACATGTAAAATGGCCATTTATGGTTTTCGATATCTCCTATGGTTTTTCGGGTTCGTCTCCACGAAGTACATATTCACACTAATGCGAAAACAGGCAAGTATTGCAGTTACGTAAAGGGTTGTTTGTTATTGTCGGTGTTCGCACCACTTGTTAAACACCAAGCGAATTAACAGATGTGAATAGTGCACATGCCAGCTCAAACATATCTCTTGTACTTTTATACTTTAATCAGTTTTTATGAATCTTTAAATTCCTTTCAATGCAAAGCCATATGTTCTGCGTTTAAAAATATCCTGTTTTGAGATGTTATCAGTTGTCGGGAACTGGTACCGATGTATGTGATCAAAGTGTGGTTTGCACAATATGCAGGCTCGTAACGTTAGTCAAATTATACCAAATGGATTTATAAGACAAACATTACAAATGTATACTCATTGTTTAGGTGTTGCTACAAAGTTTAGCCTTACCAACTTATTAAACTCTTACTGACGTATGAATTGAAATAAATAAATTTTGATTACTACATATCGTAACACGTTTAACGAACTTTTTGGTTGATTTCCTTGATGTCCTTAATAATCTATTTTGGTGTAAACGGTACTTGTAGTCTATGCTTATTCTAAATACTGCTGTTACATAGACATACATTCAATAAGTACGATTAAGCTGCATACTTGTTCCTCAGCTTCCTTTCTAGAAACATATTGCGATGTTCATAAAGTCCCATTACAAAAACACTTCCTTCATGGCGGGTGACGTCGATGAAGCAAAATACGCTTACTCTTCCGCGGAACATCTATTCTTATTCTATTGTACTTTTACGAGGATCTCCATGTAAGTCTTTCCTTTAATTAAATTTTGCCTCCTGGTTACGAGAATTTCTTCAGTCATGTCATGCACTTTCAATAGAGTGGCATCGTGTTTGTTTTGAATATTGCAATAGTGATATTCAAGATGTATTATGTGCCCGAAGCTGGTACCATTCACTTGATATACTTGATAATTCGCCTCGTGGAAAAGTAAGTCTTAGTTTGAAACATTAATGATTCAGTCTTGGGTTACTTTGCACCTGGGTGTTTTCTCCCCGATGTAAAACACTAGTCAATATTTGGTGGGAGGGAGAGTCCTGGTGTGAAGCCACACGGACTAGCAGTGCATGTATCGGCGTCTAGTCAGCCCTGCTCCCCTTGTTTGATAAAGTAATTATCAGAGAGGTGATGTTGACATTCGGGTTTTGAGTTCAGTTGGTGATAATTGGTTATATTTTCCTCGCTATGTGTATAGCTTTGTGAAGTGATTTGATGACGTGTATCCCACTTGGTAAAAATATATCGTGGTACTGTTGATTTGGGTGTGCCCATGATAATGGAAAAGAAAACAGGTATATGGAAATTTCATTTTTAGCTGATCTTTTCTTCGATAGAAGATTATTGTTACGATTAAGGGCCGTGTTTTATACATTTCGGTTAGTCGCAACGTTTTTACCTTTCACCTCTGCCACCACTGAAAACGTCCATCGATGTCTAAGTTACAGATTCATGTACCAGGAATTACCCCTGACAACCCCGTATATCCTATCATGATATTTACAAGGAAAACATTGCTGAAGAACAAGTGTTCACTTTAAATATCTGCGTAAAAAAGAGCTACTTTTTATAAAAATGTCTCGTTGACACATTAATGGCACGAGATCTTCAGAATAGCTATGTTGGATAGGTATCAATTTGAAGAAACCACCATAAAATGTAAAAAAAACAACAACATTAATATCTTAATTTTCAGATATTCGGGTCAACGTTTCTTTTAATACCACAGATGAATCGTTTTACTGGTGACAATGAACTCTTGAAATGTATCGCGTTACAAAGGAAAACAAGAAGACTAGGTCCAGGAATCGCATTATTTTACGGAAATAAATTAGGGTTATGGATGAGGTCGAGTAAGAGCCCCGCATAAACAGGTGGTGTCTACCCCTATCTAGTACTGAATGGTATTGACTTAACACTCATGGTAATTGAACGAACAACACTTCTTACTGAAGACTTAATACTCAAATACCACAGTGGAACACTGTTAAGAATGTGAGTATTTTTTTTCTGGTCAGGGGGAGACGTGTGATGGTTCCGCTGTGACAGGCACTGGCCTATCTACGAGTCAGGGCCCACGATCTACGCGATCCGATTTCAATTGGTGAGGGTTTTGTTGTGTCTACGGCTAATGGTGCCTTGTGGCTCAAGATACACTGTTTGCCGGTGTAGGTACTGAATCGGTGAAAATTACAGATTAAATTATCTTCAAAGACCTGAATTGTTATCACGTTACACTTAGCGCAATTGAACTGCAACACACGAAAAGTTTATCATTCATGAAATTTGAATTCCCAGTACCTGATCGGGATGTCTGTCCAAGTCAGTGGCAGAGAAAACAGAAATTATAATTACTGTTGTGGTGCCTTGAACTTTGAAATCTAGAATACTTTAATTATGTTTGTCCCCTCTCCGAGCTTCTCTGGTCAATAATTCTCACAAACATCACGGGTCTGTTAATATGCTTATACACACAGCATGACTTTAACAATCAATAAATCTGAGTGCCTTGAGAAAGCCACACAAGACTGCATTTTTTGTGAAAGGCTGTTCTGGATTTCGATAAAAATATAAATAAGTATAAATTAGTATAAGTATAAACTGATATAAGTATAAACTAATATAAGTATGAACTAATATTAGTATAAATTGATATCAGTATTAAGTAATATCAGTATAATATAAGTATAAACTAATATAAGTATTGGTTGATATAAATAAGTATAAACTGATATAAGAATAAACTGATATAAGTATAAATATATACTGTGTTTTAACTGTGTGGTAACTATTGGTTAATATATATAACTTGTAAATGATTAACTATATACAAACAGGTATAACAGGTTATAATCATGTTAAATTCGGTGAAGTAATATACCACCACCCGCAGTTAAGTTAATATTGTAAAAGTATGTGTCTCACTAGCAATGATTATAATTTCAAATTTACTTACATATATTGTATGTATACGTATGGGAGAAATGGTCGCTTATATCAAACATAAAGTCAAATATTGTGTTTATTTCTATACAAACAATAATCTGACCGCCGAAAATGTTTCTGTCTTCGAAAAATGCACAATGAGATGAGTACCACAAATGGAATCGCAAAATAAACAATCGAGAAAAATCCACTGTTTAGAAGTACAGTATTTGATGAGCAGTTCAGTATGTTATAAAACTTTATACAAAGTAGTATTCGACAAAATTGCGAATATCAATCAATATTATGTATACATAAATAAATATCAAAGACTAATTGCTTCATGATGAGACTTTATGATAAACTGTTCCTGGTCCGGAGCGATTTTTCCTAGTTATTTCTGTACTATCAATTGTGTGGCCGGGGCGATTTTTGCTAGTGTTTTCTATATTATCCATTGTGGGAAGCCTACGTACTGTGGCTCAGCACAAGTGGCTTCAACAGTCCTCAGAATAACGTATGCTTACTCTTCACTTGCTAACATGACAAGCTTTAGAAAAATCAATTGATTGAAGTACCTGTAATGTTTTGTCAAAAATAAATATAAACGCCCTTTCCATTTTTGAATACAGTAAGATATTCGAGAAAGCAAACATATTATACCTTAAGGTGTCACTCATTAGTGTATAGCCTATTCAGGCGCGGACGGGTCGCCTGGTGCATGACCCAGGATACGGTATTGAACAACATAGAACAAAATACAGTACAATATCTAAAAGTCCGTTAGGACCTCTTTAGTATAATAAAAAGTCGATATTTCTAATGATATAATAAGTGCATATAAACATAGTTATTATATTTATATGGGCCACCCATGCATCTCGTGCTAATTTGGTTCCTATAAACATTCTTCTCAACTTGCTAATTGTCCAGTTTACAGATTGTCCATTGTGGTACGCTCTTTATAAATGAGTGGTTTGTACGTAGAATTATGAATATAAAATTGTATGTTTTTAATACGGCATTTGTGTATCTGACAGTGTGGGGTTTGGGGGACCTTATATAAGTGCGACTTTCAATTAGTGGAAATTGACAGCTATTTACGAAACGCGTGACATATTTTAAATGCTACTCTTGTTACATAATACCGAATGTAAAAGGAATTGTGCAAAAATCTTGGAGACATTTGCGGTGGGTTATTTTCATAAAGACCATCATTGTCAGGATTGACTCAAATCATTTTGTCATTAGTTTCCAATCTAATGGAATCTGAAGCGAACTTCGTGGATGGCATAATGTATAAAGAAGTTAGAGTCATATGACATGTTATGAAAATTAATAATTTAAACAGATATTCAAATACTCATAAAGAATAATAAATGCTTCTACTTCTCCTATACCTGTTTTTATTATGATGACCCGGGTATAGAAGTGCAGTACGGAGAAGTACCTAGCACTGCCATACAATTGCGATTACTTGTTTCAATACATTAAAAGTTTTCAACTGACGCAGACGCAGATTTTTATTTAATTAAAAGGATAAAGTGTACCAAATGATATGTGAAATATTACTCTTTTCTCCAACATTGTCGCAATGACATTTGAAAACTTGAAAATAACTGCTAATGTGTTTAACAGTTTTATAGATAATTATAATAATAATAATTCGAGGTTCTTATATACCGCTTTATTACGACCTTAAAAGTTGTCTCAAAGCGGTACACAAATTATTATCGGTGGTTATAGGGCCTTAGCGACCAGCCAATATCGTTTTCGACTCCCTGGGGAGAATACAACCGGTGCTGCCATTTCGGCACTCACATCTAGTATTCTACTACACAATCACGTACTCATTCACAACTTAGTAGACTGGAACAAGCAGTGTAAAGTATCTTGCTCAAAGATACAACCAAGTGCCGTGACCGGGACTCAAACTCGCAACCGTTCGATCACGAGCCCGGCGTCCTACTACTAGACTACCGTGCCTCCATGATACACTACCTCCTAGACTATCGAATTCCGATGCTTTTCCAGATAATCGTTGATCAGTGCCGTAATCAAGATAAAGACTGTTATCTTACCATTGGTGAGTGATCCCACGCTATTGTCTTCCACTGCTCTACATTTGATATACCAACTATGAGGGGCGAACCACCCTGTATAGACATAAACATCACAGAAATCAAACCAAAGACATGTAATGTACAAAAGGGGACATGTCATTAATGTAAACAGATTTATAATCAAAATGTCGCTTCGTCTATCAGAACCTGCCAGAGCTATACGAATCACTTGGGTAGTATAGGTATAGAGCGCTACTGATCCAGGTCAGACAAAAGTCGCATATTTCTGTCACATAAGTCGTTAAAGTGTCAGCCATCTTCCTGTCCGTCCGTCCGAGACAGGCCCGGGCCTGGCACAACTGTCGCGCCCAGAGTTTCATTATCACCCATTAACAGCTACTCCACAAAGGGTATACACACCTGTTGGTAAACCTGGCATCAAACTGTGACAAAGGCATACTTTAACCGTGGAACATAATAATTTTATATGTGGGAATTGCCAGTCTGTGATGTTGTATGAAGATTATGAATATTTTTGATACAGTTTCCGCTGGGCTGATTAAGTTTTATGATACCCAGATGACAAACTCAGTTTATGTCCACTAAATTGCTCTCTAAAATTATAACACATGTTCCTAAACATCTACTTCCTGATCTATAGAATTGATGTAGTGGTGCTTTCCCTCTATTATTGATATAGTTGTTGTCTCAAATATTATTTTTAATCAGTGTAATTGATTTAGTAGTATGTATACTTTTATCGCATTGATGTTTATGGTTTTTCATATTATTGCTGAAGTGGTGTTTTATTTAAAGCATTACTGTCAGTGACAATATTTACCAAGCTGATTTTTGTGGTGTTTTCGTCTAGATTATACAGTGGTATTTCTTCTGTTATATGACACAATCATGCTTTATGTATGCGTTTATGTTATTTGTTATTGGTTTTGTTACTTCTATTGTTCTCATCATCTTACTGCAAACCAACTTATTTTCGCTTACAATTAATTTTTGCTGATTTCGCGGTTGAATAAAAATCGCAACAATTAATCGCCGCGAAATAGTTTCAACCAGAGGTATGCCAACTGTAGGATTGCTGTACTGTGCTTACTATACATAGAATTTATCGCGAAATTAAATCTCCGCGAAAATATGTTGGTTGACAGTAACTTGCACGTGCCGTCCTGTACACTTTCACGTCTTGTACAAGTTTATATCTTTGCCATTATTAACCAACAGAAGAAGAACACTACTATTGTCCAACACCCGTAGCACCCGCTCATGCCACTGTCATAGGCACGGATTACGAGATGGGTTCATACATTATCATACAATGCGACCCTGGCTATTACCTCACTGGAATGATGAAGATTTACTGTGTTGCGTTACCAAACCCGTGGAAAAAAATGGCTGGGTGGGATAATGTCGTTGGGCAAAACCCGGAATGCCATCGTATGTATAAAGATGGTATTTTTCGTGGTGGAGGTGATATATTCGTATGCCTTACAAATACAAACTGCCCTCCAAGATAACCCTCAGTCCGAAAAAAAATGTTTAGTTCATTTTTATATAAACAGTTAAATCCGGTTTATATTACGGAATGTTACTCCGTAATAATAAAATAAATTTGATTGCAAGATATCTTAAAACATTACTTAATAATATAATTTGATAAGAGAAATACCGTGATTGACAAAGCAGTATACTCTTTTAAAAGTAGTGGTGAAGAAAAAATAAGCTTACGATATGTTATATGGGAATTTGACAAATCGTTTATAATTGGTAGTTTTATTTCTGTACATTTCAGCAACAGAAGATAAACAACAAAAGCGTGATGAAGCCTCTAATGACAGTACCAAAAAGATCCTTCCCCGGAAGAGTCGTTCTCCCGGATTTCTAGTAGACATGGGCGAACCGAAGACAGTCAAAGGTCAGTATCAGACGTCGCGACTCTTTCAAAGTTCACCTGTTGTATTTCATACGTCAAGATAAATTATGATCGAAGACTATAACCTGTAAAATAATCTGTTTTTATGGTGTGACCAATTTTTTTATTATTAATCTGATCTGCTCATCATGATCATATTCCTTGTAATGTGTTATATACAGTTTGGTGATTAATTCATAATTCGAAATAATTCTTCTTTTTAATTATTATTTATATATACCTTTATCTAGTTTTTGCTACAAACAAAACGCCTTTTGAGCCCTCCATGATGTGAATTTACCGTTGCAATGAATATATTTAGGATCTTACATTGGTTTCCATTTAATAAGGGATGTGTAACCTCTTGTTAAACTGTTCTATCACATTATCAGATCTTGGGTTATTTCATTTCCATGCACCATTAAAATTTTAAACACGGCCATTCTAAAATCATTGTAAAAGCCAATTTAGTCATTCAATTGTCCTAGGTTTAACGTTACAATAGCAACAATTAAAACTAACAGTCAGTCAAATTTGCTCTAGGGTAGACATGTATGTAACTAGTTACGCATGCAATAATATTACAGTGGTAAATAGACTGGACACCAGAACAGTTATGTGATCAAAATAGATAACATAATTAATATATACAGTAATGAACTGTAGGTGAACTTGTCAAGAATGCCAATTAAACTGTTGGCAGCAGTTACATTTTTGGTAGAAATTCATAAGCAAGAGTATACTTGTTGTTTGTTTGTGAAATAAGGAATGTTTAATTAATTTGCAATTGAACATTTTCAGTTTATATCTAAATATTTTCCTTTTACCATTTTCCCAATCTAGACGACTTCGCAGACCTATTTGAAGAGGAACCCAAACAGGCGGATCTATCAACCATTGATATCAAAGTGATGTACGCTAACGAACTGAAGGATCGCAAGAATAACAAGAAGGGGGACTTTGTTATTAGACCACTCAAGTACAAACCCCACATACACCACGACAAGAATGACAAAGCAGCATGCTCATTGGAAAAACTCACCGGACCATGCAGATCCAGAAAGATAAGATACTTTTACAACACATCCACGGAACAGTGCGAGCAATTCATATATGGTGGCTGCCGCGGAAACGGTAACAACTTTATGACATTGGAGGACTGTCAGAACGCATGCAGGAAGTAATACATCCCAATTCATGTCTCAATTTAATGACGATTTCCTTGTCACCCATTGGAATTAAAGTGAAAATAATGATATTGATGCTGTTATCATAATTCAGGTGGTGGATTTTAGAAATAAACCTGAATACATCAATAGGTTGCATTTCATACAAAGATTGCTATCCGCAATATTGACATTAGATTGTTTGGCGAAAAATTTCTATTTTGAGAGGAGTAGAGACTAATGAATATTTGGGTACAAACATTTAGTGTGAATGATGATGAAACTATTCTTTTTAGGGAGTTCATGATCATTATTGTTTTTAAATATTATTCTTTCTTCAACTGGTGCTAGTGGTGGGATTGTACAAGACATAAGTCCTGTTTTATCCAGCAAAGTTATTTTTATTGATAAGGATTGGTTCAGGTTTATGAAATTATTCCCTTCTGTATATGGGCGTATATCTTAATACTAAGAATGCTACTACATGTATCTACAATCGTACAACCACGTCAATTTATATATTACTGTAAATATCATTTGAAGGAGATCATTCCCGGCATGACGTAAACTAGGGCGGAAACATAATTACGTTTATGTAAAAGTGCTGCTAGATTATCATTAAAGCAAAATGCGATAGTTTTAAAACAAATAAAGCAAAAATAGCATGACTAATTGTAACGCTAACCATTAATGTTTGAATGTGAAAGACAGAGAGAGAGAGTGTTTGTGTTGTTTATGTAGAGAGAGAGAGGACAATTGTTGTTTATGTAAGGGGATGTATATACAATAGTTTTATTAATATTTGAAATAATTTCTTACCGTATTTGCTAGATAGATTATATCTGTACATATCTGAATGGTAAAATTTCGAAGATGGTATTCTCCTAGATTTTGATTAAGATATGTTTTCTCATATCATTAACATTACGTTGGTGACGCCATGACAACTACACAAAGTATGGAATTTCTGTGTAAGATTCCTGAAATAGAACGTAGTATATTCTGTTTTGATGTTATGAGCAAATGTTAAATAGTGATATCTAATTTTATCAAGGCCAGTTTATACGTTTTATTTCATAACTCTAGACAATCTACATATTAAGTAATCGAAACATCCCAAAAAGGCAAAGACAAACAAATGTAATAAAACTATAAACGTCGATGGGTATGGGTCCAGAACGGAATTAATAGCATTAAAATCACTAGGTGCTCAATTACACTGATATGTAAAATCAATAATTTCACTTTTAGAAGTAAAACGACAAAGTTTTTAAGTGTTCGTAAGTATACTGCCATGCTGTTACTGATTAGATGTCATCAATTCAACTACTGCTTGAGTAGGACGAACGAAAAAGTTCTAGCCTAATGTTCACACGCAGACTCGGTATAAAAACCACACTAACTTCCGTTAATAATTTCATTCTGTCAATACTACTGTAACACAACCATATTTCCTGAATCAGGTAACCTGGTTGTGTCATTTTAAAGGTATATATTACCTACATGTAGATTATACTTTCTTTCATTCTCGGATATAGGGTAATATTGTATCTGGGTGTTTTTATACCTGTCAGGTATCGTATAGTTCTTTAGATCTATGTACATATCTGTATAGAATTTTCTGTGCCAAATTGTAAACTACCATATCATTGTATCATATAGAATTTAATGTTGTCTTAATCTATTACAAGTGTAACTCAATGTGATGAGTTGTATACGACAATGCACAATTGATGACTGTAAATTATTGTTATCTATTTTTGAAACAGTGTTCAGCTTCTTCATTTGTCACTTTAAATACCTTTCATCCACATGACAGTGGTTTCTGTTTATAACAATCATGTGTTCTGTTTTTGAATAGTAATCTGTGATAACAAGTTATATTATCAGCGTTTCGTATTCTCATAAAAACGGTTCTTTTCTCACAATTTTCCAATGGCACATCATAATTGAAATGCTACATCTGAAATTGTTTTTGATTATCTTGGAATCCGTAGATATAAGTATAAAGCAGTAAGTTGTCCAGATTTTCAAATTAAAATCGAGCAAGGGACAAACTTTATTTTCATTTTTTTTCTGAAAAAATGTCACTTTCTTTGACTTCATGCATACTGTGATTTAAAAATAGGCCTAATGCCTTTTGACATAATGATTATAAGCTCGCGGAAAGACAAAAATTATACAAACAATATCAGTCATTCATTAAGTGACTCACTCTAGCAAGAAAGTGTGGACTGAGTTTCATACGTTTTCGTTGCAGATGACACTGTCGTCATCATGGTTCGACATGTTTAGAAAACTTCAAAAGAAATTTTAGAAGTGGTGCTGTAAAAATGTTTTTGTTGTACGTTATAATCATCATAAGGGCGTGTTCGTGTATTGTAATATGTTAGCAAATATCTTCGTTATTAATCCTGACAACAACTCTTGAATCCTGATTTATACATTACACAATAATTCAGAATTAGATATTGATTATATCTGTTACTCTATTGTATGTCAAATGTATTGAAGCGGGTGTTCTTTTTTTGGGGATACGTTTTGGAACAGCCTTATGTGTATGCTTTTAGTGTTACCGTATACATGTATTTTTCATAGATACAAATATTACTTTTATTGGGGGTATATTATCACCCGGGCATTGTTCATCATGTATTACCACATGAAAATGGGAAACAACAATATTGTGATTTAACTTAGTTTAGTATTTCAATATATATATGTGTGTATCGGCATAAAATGTCTGAAAAGCATCAACGAATTTTTCAATTATGACGAATTTAAAACGAAGTTTACAGGTATTTGACATTGCACTACTATCACTGTCCCTGCTTTTACTTCTGTACTTGAATAAGGAAATGTTCTGTTTTCGACTAAGTTTAGCATACTATCCTTTACTTTTGTGATATATTATGCAAGTTCACTGTGAGCATTTTTATAGCTTTCATGTTGGAGTACTTATTCCTAAAACTAGCAGCGGCATTGCAGTTCTACCTTGAAATGCAGTTACACTTACTTGGCCGATAGGATTAAACACAATTGTATACGCATCCAGTTGTACTGAACTTCTCAAACCTTGTCAGACAATTGTAGACAATTGTATTTAACTTCGTATAGCTTGTTGATACTATACTGTAAAACTGTAGCAAGTTGTACTGAACTTCGTATAGCTTGTTGGTACTACTGTAAAACTGTAGCAAGTTGTACTGACCTTCGTATAGCGTTTTGGTACCACTGTACAACTGTAGCAAGTTGTACTAAACTTCGTACAGCTTGTTGATACTATACCGTTAGTACAACTGTAGCAAGTTGTACTGATCTTTTTAAAGCTTGTTGATACTACCGTTAGTACAACTGTAGCAAGTTGTACTGAACTTTTTAAAGCTTCTTGACGTTACTATACAATTGTAGAAAGGACTAAATAAACTTAATGAAAATAAAAGGTGCCTTTGTTCTTTTTTCCTTTGGAATGTTTCTTGTTTATATATGTGTACACAATTAGTCGTTCGTGGTTTGTCGTACTGGTATCAATGAAGTATGCATTGAAATATTTCAGAGCATACATAAATACGAACATAATCTGTAAATCTGTAAGTCTGTTGTGGTTATTTAATGAAATAATAGCATTACTCCTTTAATTAAGAATGTTCGTTGAGGTTCTAGTTTAATTTTTAAGCTTTAAGACTCTGAAAAATCTGAAAACAAATGTCAATAGCCATGGTGATGATGTGTCGATAGGCATGATAAACATCGCGGGTTTCGTCGATGAAGCAGACGACACATACCCTTCCGAAACACCTGGTCTTTTGTTGACGCTTTGGTATTTTCTGATTTTATTCTCTTTTCCTTGCACTTGTGTGGATTTTGTCGTGGTAAATGCGTATTCATATATGTAATAAAAATATATAATTCTTTATGTCATGTGGTTAGATTATTACTGCATTGTATGCTCAGCATGAAAAACAAAACATGTAGACTTTAAATCGTACACTGCAGTCCTAAAAATAAATCGTTCGACAATAATTCATAAACATTGTGAACAGATATTAATTAACGTTATCGGGAGTTGTATAAGCACGGTATGGTACCGGCGCTCGCTTCACGTGTATAAATTCGATCCCTTACTTAGAGATACGGGAAGGCCTGGTGCAGGCTGCGATATCTCCTGGTGCCCAGTGTTGTATCTACCTGGGCAGATAACACTGGCGTATCACTAGATAACAATGGAAACAGGTCAACCTTTTGGTGCATGTGTTACATTTAATACCTTAGCTTAATAATGTAAATATAAATATGTCGGTACGTAGGTATTCTTATGGGAGAATAAAGTCCAACATCTGTAACACATTCACTATTTACAGTTAAACAATTTACCGATAGTTATGAAATATGGAAAACAATAAATAAGGAGCTGTATCACGTAATATTTACACACTTAGGGTATACAGCATTTAATCAAATAGTTAATAATCTGATATATACAAGGCATACATTTTTTTTTTATTTTGCCTCCAGATATTTAATAAAACAACACAGTATACCGAAGCGTCAACGAAACCATGATCCGAACTCAAAACCGATTAAACTAGGAAAGGTTTATACAGAGATTCTTGAAAAAAATAATATATATTGAGATTAGATTGCCCTGAAGGGTAAGCGTTTCCTACTTAATCGACGACATCCGCCATGTCAATCTACGTCACATCAAAATAAATGTCACGTTCTCAAAGTGAGAACTGAGGGATTTTTAACAAAAATTACAATATGGCATACTAATGAGCATATATTCAAATATCACACAAGCAGACATAGCTTTTTCAAAATGAGATTATGATGCTGACAATTAAATTTTGTCCATAGTCTTCATCAACCTTCATCTCTCGAATCCTTGTATTGCACATTTGGTCGTCAGCAGCCGACATCTTTCACGAAAATCAACGAATCAACTGTAGACATTAAAAACACAACATGTTGCAGAAGCGAGGGTGTTACTATCATGAAAGGGAAAGTTCAGAAGCGAGGGTGTTACTATCATGAAATGGAAAGTTCAGAAGCGATGGTGTTACTATCATGAAATGGAAAGTTCAGAAGCGAGGGTGTTACTATCATGAAAGGGAAAGTTCAGTAGCGAGGGGGTTACTATCATGAAATGGAAAGTTCAGTAGCGAGGGGGTTACTATCATGATATGGAAAGTTCAGTAGCGAGGGGGTTACTATCATGAAAGGGAAAGTTCAGAAGCGAGGGTGTTACTATCATAAAATGGAAAGTTCAGAAGCGAGGGTGTTACTATCATGAAAGGGAAAGTTCAGAAGCGAGGGTGTTACAATCATGAAATGGAAAGTTCAGTAGCGAGGGGGTTACTATCATGAAAGGGAAAATTCAGTAGCGAGGGGGTTACTATCATGAAAGGGAAAGTTCAGTAGCGAGGGGGTTACTATCATGAAAGGGAAAGTTCAGAAGCGAGGGGGTTACTATCATGAAAGGGAAAGTTCAGAAGCGAGAGTGTTACTATCATGAAAGGGAAAGTTCAGAAGCGAGGGTGTTACAATCATGAAATGAAAAGTTCAGAAGCGAGAGTGTTACTATCATGAAAGGGAAAGTTCAGTAGCGAGGGTGTTACTATCATGAAAGGGAAAGTTCAGAAGCGAGGGGGTTACTATCATGAAAGGGAAAGTTCAGAAGCGAGGGTGTTACTATCATGAAAGGGAAAATTCAGTAGCGAGGGGGTTACTATCATAAAATGGAAAGTTCAGTAGCGAGGGGGTTACTATCATGAAAGGGAAAGTTCAGAAGCGAGGGTGTTACTATCATGAAAGGGAAAGTTCAGAAGCGAGGGTGTTACTATCATGAAAGGGAAAGTTCAGAAGCGAGGGTGTTACTATCATGAAATGGAAAGTTCAGTAGCGAGGGGGTTACTTTCATGAAATGGAAAGTTCAGAAGCGAGGGTGTTACTATCATGAAAGGGAAAGTTCAGTAGCGAGGGTGTTACTATCATGAAAGGGAAAGTTCAGAAGCGAGCGTGTTACAATCATGAAATGGAAAGTTCTGAAGCGAGGGTGTTACTATCATGAAAGGGAAAATTCAGTAGCGAGGGGGTTACTATCATGAAATGGAAAGTTCAGTAGCGAGGGGGTTACTATCATGAAAGGGAAAGTTCAGAAGCGAGGGTGTTACTATCATGAAAGGGAAAGTTTAGAAGCGAGGGTGTTACTATCATGAAATGGAAAGTTCAGAAGCGAGGGTGTTACAATCATGAAAAGGAAAGTTCAGTAGCGAGGGGGTTACTTTCATGAAATGGAAAGTTCAGAAGCGAGGGGGTTACTATCATGAAAGGGAAAGTTCAGTAGCGAGGGGGTTACTATCATGAAATGGAAAGTTCAGTAGCGAGGGGGTTGTTATCATGAAAGGGAAAGTTCAGTAGCGAGGGGGTTACTATCATGAAATGGAAAGTTCAGAAGCGAGGGTGTTACTATCATGAAAGGGAAAGTTCAGAAGCGAGGGTGTTACAATCATAAAATGGAAAGTTCAGAAGCGAGAGTGTTACTATCATGAAAGGGAAAATTCAGTAGCGAGGGGGTTACTATCATGAAATGGAAAGTTCAGTAGCGAGGGGGTTACTATCATGAAAGGGAAAGTTCAGAAGCGAGGGTGTTACTATCATGAAAGGGAAAGTTCAGTAGCGAGGGGGTTACTATCATGACATGGAAAGTTCAGTAGCGAGGGGGTTACTATCATGAAAGGGAAAGTTCAGAAGCGAGGGTGTTACTATCATGAAAGGGAAAGTTCAGTAGCGAGGGGGTTACTTTCTTGAAATGGAAAGTTCAGAAGCGAGGCTGTTATTATCATGAAAGGGAAAGTTCAGTAGCGAGGGGGTTACTATCATGAAATGGAAAGTTCAGAAGCGAGGGTGTTACTATCATGAAATGGAAAGTTCAGAAGCGAGAGTGTTACTATCATGAAAGGGAAAGTTCAGTAGCGAGGGGGTTACTATCATGAAATGGAAAGTTCAGAAGCGAGGGTGTTACTATCATGAAATGGAAAGTTCAGAAGCGAGGGTGTTACTATCATGAAATGGAAAGTTCAGAAGCGAGGGTGTTACTATCATGAAATGGAAAGTTCAGAAGCGAGGGGGTTACTATCATGAAATGGAAAGTTCAGAAGCGAGGGTGTTACAATCATGAAACTTAGTTGTAAGCTGTCTTAGTTTGTCATATTATTATATTGTCAGTTAAAACCGAGTAAAGCGACTGATGTAGACGAATCTGTTGTTGTCTTGATTTCAAGTTCAAATGGGTATGTACACGTTCGACTTGGTCAGCAATATTCTGGTTATTAATAGTTAACATATCGTCAATTATATCTGAAAGTTAAAGCGAAAGATTTGTCAATGTTTTCGCTAAGATAACACATTCAAATCAAACCAATAGACACACTGAAAAGAAATTGTCTGACTTACCACACAACACATGTTCGTTTTACTTAAATAAATTACAAGTCTGTCTCTAAAATTGTCTTATAACATAAAACCTTTCCGTCATATTTACCAATCTGAAAAAAAAAATCTTGAAATATCGTTCGTGGAGCGTGAATGTGATCAATATGGTTTAACATTTAACATGATTAGCAGGAAAGGATTCACACAGAGGGCGTATACAGCGACAAAACAAGCGTGGTGGATGTGTGTATCGTACTATGGGGTATACCTGTCTGTGTTAGCTGGAGACACTAGAGATTGGTACCTACAAAAACAAACTTATCTTACAATTGACCATCGATTGACGCTCACACAGCAAGGAAAACATTTTGAGATAAAATCGAAAATATAGTACTCGGGAACAATTCAGTAGCATTATAATGACAGTAAATGAAGTGTTAGTCAATTGGTACTGTCCCCGAACATAACATAGATCACCGGTACCCGCTGACACAGAGAAGCCACGGACATATCTGAAGGTTAATTGTCACATTTGTTTAACATTTTAAAAAAAGGTGTTGTATTTTACAACAAACTGGCTATAAGCGTGTTTAATTGTCATAACCAAGTAGAACCGGTAAGCTCGAAGCTGTTCAGTTGAATATGTTCGTTGTAATTTAAAGTTATTTAAAATCACAACACAAGAAAAGCCTTCTGGGGACCCTAGACAAATGGATTATTTATGTTTGTTCGTTAACAGTCGTTAGAAACTAAGGATTTCAAAATAGGCTCGGGTTTTCTTTTGCTGTTTTTTGTTTTTTTGTTTTTGTTTTTACATCAGTCTGTTATTACAAAAACAAACAACACAATATTAAATACAGAACTGAAGTGCATTGATCATAGTTTATTTCAAACTTGTTTTTGCGACAAAAGATTCAGCATTCAATACAGAGGATATATAAAATTATCACATTTTCCGTTATATTTTATGTTGAGTTGGTCGGGAGGTGCCGTGGTAGCACACTTGCCT
This sequence comes from Mimachlamys varia, assembly GCA_947623455.1. Lineage (NCBI taxonomy): Eukaryota > Metazoa > Mollusca > Bivalvia > Pectinida > Pectinidae > Mimachlamys > Mimachlamys varia. Next base: position 13,028,325 of record OX392537.1, on the reverse strand, counting down.
TTCACCAAGCCAGGAAGAGTTCGACTTCCAGATTGGACGTGAACAGGTATAGGTCACCCACCCGACCACGTGGGTTTTCTCCAGTGGCTTCGGTTTCTTCTGCAAAAATAGGATCCCCGTGCGCTAAGTAAGCATGGTTGAATTACGTTTTTTTTTTTATAAATGATGTAGTTGTATACAGATTTTGTATTTCATTCGATAAAAGAACATTTGAGTATCTAATGGTTCGATATCAGAGAAATATTATTTGTCCATCTATTATAGCGTTAAAATGATTTAGTGAACTCTTGCAAAGCAGTGAGGTATATAGCTCATAAATGAAAATATCGTATACATGTACTAGGTTTATTTTGCCTTGACAGTTTGAGAAGATGAATGTCGTAATCAATAAAATAAAATCGTCAACGTGTCTGTTATTCATTTGAGGTGGAAAACATGTTCGTTAATAGGCTAGCGCTTAACATTGACTTCTATGCACCATTTAGAAGTGTGGAGAAGATCGTCCACTGTTTAATGTAGATGTAATACACTACAATATATCTGTAATAAAAGGCAGGAACGAAAATCTGTACATGCGATTATATGAAGTGCATTGGCTCCTGGTTTCGCGTTTACAGTGGAAGGGAGAAAACTCGTATAGAAAACTGTTAACAATTGAGTGTAAAAGGAGCGGGTCGGTGCGGCTTGACACACCGGACACACCCGGGTTCGATTATGGTCGACAGGAATTTTCCCTGTTCTTTTGCAAAAGAATAGGAATCAAATTTACTGTCAGGAGGGTATGGACAATCATACATCCATCTTCATTATTGAAGAAAGAGTGAAAAAGATGTGAACTGCCAATTGTAAAAAAGGAGGAAACCACACATCTTAAGGGATTTAAATGGGAAATTAAAAGAATTAACATTACAGCAAAATTTGGGAAATTGGAATAATTCCTCCTTTGGATAGAGGATTTACGTCTTATCTTACTCTAAACGGATTGGTCGAGAGGTGGAAGTCTAACAATGTCAATATATTAATAGTTGTTACACACCTATAGGGACAGTATAGCCTAACGATATCAATATTCAAATACTTTGTTGCGTACCCGTGTGTTTCAAGTGAGGTGACACCTTAAAAAAGCCGTTGGAAGCACGGTCTCACTATCAACCAAAACACAATACATTTTCAGTACACACGCAGGCAAACACACTTGGGGAGATATTATAGCTATGGCATAAGACCATGCAGAAGCTAGTTATAGCACCTTGTAAGGCAGCTCGTGCGAATTCCCCAGAATTTTCTTGATTGTTTTTTTTTAAATGTATACGTGTATATAATATATGTTAGTTTATTAATTGTATAAATTGTATATCTATGTACTGTACTGCTGTCAGCGTTTTAGAGTGGTTTATGCTTTTATATCAAGCGTTGTATATCTATTTATTTTTTATTCTCTAAAGTTCGAGAGACAGTGGCAAATTATAATAAAGGCCCCCAAAAAATGTATGTGCATACGCCATCCGGAATAGAAATTACATGCATATTTTCAAATATAACATTTTTAGGGCAGAAACAGTTATACTCTCTGGTTGTATAGTTATAACTCCCCGCCTATAATCTTATAGTCGTAATCTTTTATGACTTTCGCGTGAATCCATTCAAAACAAGATTCAAAGTATTTACTCAAGACCTAACAGTAATTATTTGAAAGTTTGAAACCAACACAATATCAAACAAAATTGATGTATAAAAAATACAATTTGTCCGGAAATAGTGACCGTTATTTTACCTAAAACTATATATTACTTACAAACGTTTAATTGAGTACGATTTCAAAGTTCAAGGTCAACCATACTTGTGGGGCACATGTCATCTTGCGTCGTTTTGTTAAAGGTTAGGAATCGCATTCTATAAACGAAAGATGGCGAATTCGGGTATGGTAGATCCGTCACTGCAACAGTTTGTAATGAAAGAGCAACAACGACAAAGATTCAACCAGCTCGTGCACGAACTGACGGAGACGTGTTGGGACAAATGTGTTGACAAACCGAGTAATAAACTAGACTCCCGTACCAGCAACTGTTTGGGGAATTGCGTCGAACGATTTCTGGACACTGCTAATTTTGTAAATAATCGGACGATGGCAAATGCTAGAGCACCAAGTTCTGGTTTCCTGCAGGACAGTGAAATGACTCTGGATTGAGCGGGATTGCAAAGCGTGACAGCTGGACAGTGTTTACAGAACCAACATGTAGAGCTAGATGTCTATGTACAGTGGGCTAGTTCTTGAAATTTTAAGTCCAATTAATAGCACCATTCGATGTCGATGATTAATTTTGGAGTTTTATCGACTTTTTAATGGTGAAAATGTCAAGGAACTTGATATATAAAATACAGGATACTCAGGACGGGGGGGTATTCTGCAATGATGAAATCCACCATGGGATACCCGAGTTGAACACAGTTTAATTTGAAACTGGACTTGTGTGTGACAGGCTGACAAGCACATCCAGCATTAAGTGACATTGTTATGTTGATTACAATAAACTGTATTGTATTACCATTTCTTTGTTCACTGTGTCATTCAGTGATTTTGGTATGAAATAGTGAACAATTCATCATAACACAACTCATTTATCATGCTATCCTAATAAATACAATATGAATAGAATTCTTAAACGATTCATGTTATATGTATTTTATCACATGATGTCATGTTGAAATAGGGATATCAAAATGTATTAAAATCATATTCTCCAAAACCAAAAAGCCCAAGGTACGTATACTGATATGGGGCATGTAATAACATTCTAGGATGATGGGCTTCCCTGTTCAAATGAATGACCTTTATCCATTTTCAATGTCACAACGGTCAGCCATCTAAAAAGTGTCAACCAAAAATCACACAAATTCTCAATAACCAAAAGGCACAAGGTACTGATATTTAGTCTGTAGCATTATGGGGTGATGGCATTGACCCATTTGTAATGAAGGTCATAAGGTGTCAAATGGGACAAACACTTTTTCTTAAACAAAAGGCCCAGGGTACTGCTATACTAATCAGGAGTTGGTAGGGGAAAAGGGCTACCATTAGTTTGTTCAAATAAATGACCTTGGCCCTCTTTCAAGGTCACACACATTAAAATCATCAAACAACCTCTTTTGAGACTACCAAGCTTGTTCAAATGAATAACCTTGATCATTGTTAAAGTTCACAGGGTCACATTTAAGTAAGCATCTACTAAAAGGTTTCAATATTTAGATTATTTTTTAATCAAACACCAATAGTTTGATATCCTGTAGCCATGTGTTCTGGTCCAATTTTCACATGTTGGATCAATAAAATATGATCAAAATCATATCTTGATCTGCATATTCAATGTCACATGGGTCAAATCTGTTAAAACCGCTAAATGACTTGTTCTGAAATACCAGATGGCATAGAGACCTTATTTTTGCTCAGTAGCTTCCTTGGATGTAGTCAAACAAAGTTTGTGAAAAGAAATGACATTAACCCATATTTAAGGTCACAGTGGTCTTTTTCTGAAATATCAACAGGCTTAGAAGCATATTTGGCTGAAAGATTCCTTGGATGAAGCAGGACATAGTTTGCGAAAAAAATTACCTTGATCCATATTCAAGGTCACAGGGGTAAAATCTGTTAAAGTTTTTTAAACATCTTCTGATTACTCCAAAAGTCCTAGAAGTATGATATGTGGCTGAAAAGTTCCTAATATGAAGCCCGGCAAAATTTGCGAAAAGAAATGACCTTGACCTATACTCAAGGTCACAGGGGTCAAATATGATGAAAACCTTCAATGACTTTTTCTGATTAACCAAAATGCCTAAAAGCATGATATTTGGCTGAAAGGTTCCTTGGAAGAAGCTTGAAGGCCCAATATACGTAACTTCAGGAATTTTTTCGTGATTCTGAAAAATTCAGTTAATAACCATGCAAAAATAAGCCTAAAACGAAGTAAACCTGAGCGGTAACTAACAAGAAACTCTCGACAGAAAAATTAAAAGAACTGAAAATAATTCAGGTGTGGCCCACTTCAACAACAAACTGAAGGTAGAAGACTGTTCAAAACGGTCGCATGTTTACAAACACCGAGTTTCTACTACTGCTGTACCGGTTACCGCATAAGAATTCATCTTGAATATTGCTGATATCAGCTAGTCTTAACTAAATCTATAAATATAATAAGTTATTAGGCTTGATTTTCGCTTCAATATTTGCAGAAAGTTGCGTATATTGGGCCTTCAACAAAGTTTGCAAATGAAAATGGCCTTTGTCTTACTTTTTAGGTCATAGAAGTAAAATATGTTTTTGTTTTGTTTTTTTTCTTAGTTGCAGTCTTCTGATTAAGCTATATTTATTTTATCAAACATATCTGAATATAGTTTAATTATAGCTATTTTCATGCAGTTTCTATCTGAAAGAAGGCTGTTGTTTTACTTGGATTCGCTTTATCTTCATTAACTAAAATTGAAAAAAATTGTGGATCTACAAGTATTTAATGCTAGATAACTCAACTGGCAGTGTCAGACATGTTATTCAAATGAAGAAATATCAGCAGACACTGAAACAAAAGTCCAAACTATTTTCTTTTTAAATGTTTATTCATTTGGTGTATTTCACAGACCTTATATATAACATGGATATTTTATACACATGGAAAGTGTGAAAGTAGCTATAGATTCTGAAGCGTCTATATAAATACATGTACAGCACAGCAAAGTGAGTTTTATACCAGCAGAACCAGAGTACCCCAATAAATAAACAACACAAGTGACTTGGTCATAACAGTTCCATACACAGATTTGATACATTTTGTATCGCTGGCCAACAGTAATCAGCTTGGAGTACTACTGTTGAACTTACGAGGTAAAGATCTATCAAACAAAAGCTGATAACTTCTAGTCAACGAAGCTTTCTATAGTACATTACACTGTGAATTAAACCTCACTGAATACAATATTTAGATCTTCTAGAAAAGTTTTGTTCTTTATTGGAAACCAGTGAACCAAACTGTTCTGCCACATTGATATACAGATATCACATTTACGTGTATATATAATTTGAAGACAAAGACACAAAAATAATAATACATAATGTAATTCCATATACTGAAGCCTACCTTTATTTATTTGTACAAGTATGTTATCTTCACTTAATTCTATCCTAGAGTTAGAAGTTTAAATCATTCTAACTGTCACATTCTAAAATGTACCACCAATTCATTATGTGACCTTTTTGTACAATGTTATGATCTACAAGAAAATATGTTTTGAAAATGTCTGCTTATTTTTCTTTGAGATTGTTGAAGGACCAAACTAATTAAGAGAATTGAATTGAAGGACCAAACTAATTAAGAATGATTATGCCTATTTAACTGTCATCCTTGGTTTGAATGGTCTTGACCAACACTACAAACTAAAACTCTGGACTAGTGTAACAGTGTATCACTATTTGTTCCAATACATAAATACCCAGGCCCATACAATTACCAACACTACTAACTAGGACATTTAGAGGTATATATACCACTTATTGCATCACCAGTTCTATACAACTAAATTACACATACAATTTTTAATTTTATACTATTTTGCAAAATTCTATGAAATCCATTGAAGTATTATTGCATTTTCCATATTTTCTTAGCAATGGGCCATAAACCATCACATGTGTACACATAAAGGGTCATATTGTAGATCGGTGATTGATTAATTGAAATAATCTTTCCCTACCTTGAAGGTGCAGCACACTGATTTCAACCAAGTGATAAGATTCATACTAAAAGGGGTGACATATCATTGCCGTTCTCTTAGGACAGGAAAAGATTTGTTTGCAATAATGATATACTTTCTACACCAATGGCCACCTATATTATGTCATTCCTAGCTAATAGCATAAGGTCTACTGAAAAATCACAGCTAAAACAACCACAAACCAGTGAAGATTGGCTTTTTTGTTGTTGAAAAGACAATTCGAAACATCTACCAAAAGCAATCAAAGTTTACACATAATTTAACATACTAGTACATATTACACAAGTACAGTACGTCAAATGGTAAGGGGGAGGGGGTAGGGGCTGTATAAATTCATGGAATTCATGTACACGTATATATATATACACAAATATTTATGGAAAGTGTATTCCTTTTTAAAAGGAAATGTAAAGATAGATTGGTATACTCAACATATTCTGTGGTCCCATGTGACATGCTAATGAAGCAGTCAGCAATTTTAATTTGATATGGATTTAAATGTGTTGATCAATGACGTTACACAAAGTGATAATGGAGTATCTTGGATACATATTCAAGGAGAAGTTTGTAAGGTACAATACCTGTAATACAGAACACAGTCAGAGTGTCCATAAAATAAAATAAAATTGGTTGTCGACATAAAGGAATCATGATCACAGAATAAATTTGCCATTAACATAAACCAATTCTATAATAAATGAAGGAAACTACATTGGACTATTGAAATGACATTCAAAAAAGTTGACTGTTCACCAATTGTTTAATATTTACACTGTACACAAGAAACATCCTATCTTAAGCTTTAATAAATAAAATTGCAGAACTGATTACTTAAATTGAAAACACCATGATTTTACCCACAGAAATAATATTAAGAGTTTTGCAATGGTATCAAAGAAAACAATTGCACAGAGCAGAGGAAGTTGTGTTGAAACTAACTTTCACAATGTACATCAGGAAGAACTCAATTTTCTGTGCATAATAAATATGAAATAGGATAATACAAAGCATTACCATCTTGTACATATGGTTGACATCAGGAAACTGTAATAACAAATGGTAACTGATTCAGATGAAATATATCATGAAATATTGCACAGGACTGTATGATGCAGATAATCTCTATTAGCTGTGATATAAAAGTCAACTGCAGGGTAAAATCATAAGATATTTAATAAGCTCTTCTCAAATGAATCACAGTCGTTTGAATAATGACAAAAAGTATACATCTTGTTAAGTTTTCAGAAAAAGTATACATCTTGTTAAGATTTCAGCTAAAATCTCCTAAAAAACGAACGAAAACTAAGAATCATTGTCAAACTATCAACTAGTAAATGATTTGTATCCAACATATACAATTATCATGGTTGAATGGTGCATTATGTTATTGATGCCTGGCCCGTGTGGTAGTCTTAATATTATATTTGTTATAACTACTCTTTTTCACTTTTGGTAAACCATTCAAGTTTTGCAGCCTACAATGTAGCTGGTATTATTAGGCCTACAGGAAATGATTTATGATACAAAATCGTTTGTGAATATGAGAAGACGCTTGTATTTTTACTATAAAGTAATTACATAACAGTATTGAATACACAGTTATGAAAAAGATGGAGAAATATAAATGACTGCAAAAACTGTAACAATAGCCATCCGGCAAAATGTTGTGAAAACTAAGGCAGCAGATTTCAAAATAACACACAGCTGAATCAAAATGAACTGGACCGATACATCCTACAGTATCACAGATACACACTGCCTGTGGACCAATGGCAGTGACTGGGAATGCTCCAGGAGTCTACGTTTGTGTAGGCAGTCGCCTACCTGTGAATGGGGGGAGCCCTCTCTAGGGTATCCAACGACTAGGCAAACTACATGTAGTCAAATAATGAGAAGCATACAGGTGGCCAGTGACAAGAATGTTAGTAGTCATTGGGCCAACTGCCTGTGACTAGGGAACCAACAGGTGGCCCATTGCTGTGAATGCGATGCCTCCTGCAGGTCACTTGCTATAGTTCACTTTTAACAAACTAGGAGATTCGGTATTAAACCTAATCTGTAGCCAACAATTGATGCATTCTACAATCCTGAGCCTACACAGGATCCACCACAGAGTGACGAACAAGCTTACAGATGTTCCCCGTCACACGAGGAATCCACTGTAAAAGACAGGGGTGTGTGCATGTGGCATGGTGAATCTAATTGGTCCAATGACAGCTTAGTCAACAGTCAGGGCCTGCTCCACTTAACTAACATGTCTAAAAGTGCATCACTGCCAATGACAAGTTTATGCCCAGGGACACATGATGGGGAAAATCCACTCAATCTGTGTAAGATATTGAAACTCTGACTTTCAGACTTGAGTCAGCTCTGTCATGAAAACTCTGAGGGATTCACTGCCAGTGACTGGGTGCCATACATTTCAAGGGTTACACAGCATATATTTTGCAACTTCTTATTACGTATACAGTATCATAAATTTAACAAAAATACACTCAAAGATACACAAGCCAATCATAAATAGAGAATACATTTCTTACTAGTGCGGACCATCAATCCGTACTCCAGACAAGGTTAGGTTTCTGGTACTAAACAAATGCTGACAATACACCAAATCTACATAACAAAACAATAGATAATCTGACAAAAACAAAACAAAAATCTCAGTCGTCTCGGGCACCTCTCACACTCTCTCTTTCCCATACTGAGGAAGACCTGAAATCAACCAAAGCCAAGACTTTACATACAAAAATGCTTTTTCATTTATAGAGGATTTCAATCTTGCAAATATTTATGTAAAATGCACTTAAAATGGATCATAAAGATCGACCTATATCTTAAATCAGTATTTTACAATGAACAGCTTTAACATGAGTAAAAAACATATTATTTACATAAAACACAACTGTGCCAATATATTCATGAATCACATCACAAAATTAAAATCACACAACCAGTTTTTTTTAATTATTACCTATATTGGATTTCAAATAATTGGTACCTAATCTAAAACTGGCAATATATCTAAACATTAGTTCCTTCAAGCACTGAACACTAAAGTATCGAAGTACCAAATAGATTTTTCTTATCAGTATTAGTCAGAGTAATGATTTTTTTTTTTGTATAATCTTAACAATAACAAAATATTCCATATTAAGTCTCTAACAAAAGATCTATAATAGCTCTTCAAGCTGCTGTTTGATAGATATTAAAATATAGTAACTAAATGGAACATATTGGAAAAGGTATCTCATGATATGCCATTCTTTTTTTTCTTGTGAATTTAGTAAAAGAGATCATCAAATTAACATGAAATGCAGTATTAAAACCATATATGATTCTCTTTTAACAAATACTGATGTGCTTCTTGCTTTGATGCAATGAAAATGGACGCAATTTAAAAGTTGATTATGCAAAAAACCTGAGGTGCAAAGCCTTAAATTCAACAATTCTTGTATGTAATCTGCACAACTGGACAAAAGCAATCATTTTAACAGCAAATGATAGAAACACAAGTAGATATGTATGATAACAATAATCTACTTTGTTAGGCCTTCTTGTATCCAGGTTAATAAATACCACCCTATGGCAGTATATATCCAACAACATCTCCAGAGAAATCCTAAAGTTATTGAACATACCGGTAGGTACATTAATCAAAGGTGTGCGCTTTCTTACAATGGATGTACTTCTACATTGTACCAACAATTAAAACCAAATATTCATGTAGGTAAAATACCATGTCACCATTTTCTTATATCCTCTGACAAGGGATTTGTAAACAAAAACAGCTTTTTGTTGTAGTAACTGTTTTAATATGGTCTATCACCATCAACACATATATAGATTCTGATTTTGGTCATGAATTTCTATAATAAAACTATAGTTTTGTGTATAATTTCACTTGTTATACAGTTACTGACAGAGCTACATCACCTGTATTACCATAAACTACAATCACAAAAATACTAAAATCCAGCATCTAACATTTCAAGTAATAAAAATTTGAAATTTTCTTTTCCAAACATGTAATATTATTAATACCCTGGGTATTATGTTTTGTGAAAAAGTTTTGATAATTTTTTTTCTGACTGACCGAAGAAAACTTTGCCTAATTAAACAAATACTGTACTAAGTAACATTTCTATAGGAGTCCTTCACACAGGTACATCTTAGGGAGAACCTTATATATCTCATCAGAGGCATTCATTATGTCTCTGTATGGAAAAACATTATAATTATTATGTCTAAATATTTATTAGTTTACATGCCTTCAATGACCATTTTCAGGTTTTTGTTGCGAATCAGTACAATCGTTTGCTGCTGACGAGCGTTTAATATTATGATGAAACTTTTTACAAGTGCCTAGTAACGTTTTTTCCAAACTATGTTCTGGCTTCAAATCATTATAGGGAAAAATCATGACTCACATTAATTTGGAATTTGAATCTTAGCTGGTTTCCTCCAGAGGAGAAAGGAAGTTTGAAATGAAAATGAATAACGTTCAGACTCAATAAATAAAATAAAACAAAACAATGAATTTGTGGACTACTTCCGTAGACTTTTGATGATATGAAGCTGTATATAGGCATGCTGGGCTCCTCACTGCTCTAACCAAGACGGCTTTTCTGTGTTAGCTCCCTTCAGTTTGATGTTAAACTGCTTCAGTGTGGCTTCAAGGGCGGCATCATTACCAGTAAAATATGCAGACACAGCGTTGTGGAACAGCAGGAGTTGTTTGTGCATCACTTTAACCTACAATGACAAGGCCACATCAACTATTTATCATTAAAGCTAATTTTACAGAAATAGTTTGGAAGGGAGATAATCCAAGGCTTACATGATTCAAGTTTCATAAAACACAAGTTCAAGATATATATTGACCAATATAATTCAAGTGGGATAAGTGAATGCCTGTTTCAGGAATTACAAGAAAAAACAATGTACACGTATGTACCTGGGATGTAAACAAATGAGACATAGAAACGACAATCTAAAAGTTTTCTTCACACAAAAAAATAAAGAAGCGTAAGTTTCCACAAGGTCAAAGAAGTTATGATGCAGAGTTTCACCGTAAACATTACAAAGGAAAAATCAAGCTGTCATCAGAAAGATAAGAGATCTTTATAGACAATTGCAAGTTGAGATAGAGGCAAATTGAGATATAATTAACCCAAGGCATTGTACAATAAAGACAGGTGGCTTCTAAGGTAAAGCATGATTAAGTTTTACAACTTATACAGTATATCATTTTATTACATGATTGCCTTGTTATGCAGTGAATATACCCATGTCATATTTTTGCGGCCATGCGACTGGCAGAAATATTTAATCGTTCTATAAATGCGGCATCATACATGACATCATTTATGTCCACACTAGAGTCAAAATGGTTGCGTTTTACAGTACAATTGTGTATTGACATTTTACACAAATAAATTAGACAAATTTAGAAACATTTTACACAAATAAAGACCACAAATTTAGACAAACAATGCAGGGTTCACCCTAGACCTTGGGCACAATGAGAGAAAAAATCTCCCTTACCTAATTTGAGTGAGATTTTTCATATATGGATGGGATTTTTGGTATTATGACACGTAATTTAGTATGAATTGATAGGAATGCTATAAGTTCATAACAATTACATTTATTAAGTCAATAAATGAATAACACAAGGTACAGTAATTGGGTTTCCTGATCTTTTGTTTATTTTATTTCCTGGAGAAAATCGTCCTTGTTTGTGATTTTAACTCTGTCATATGCAGGCCTAATTAAAGTTAAAATTCCTCCAAAATCAACATTTCCTAATATAACATTAAAATTGCTACTAAACATCAATAGCATTGACATCGTCACGGATACAGTCAGTACTATTGGCCTATTGGCCCCAGCACCGGTGGAGTCATTTCCTCTCTCAACCATTTACTTGTTTTCCATGGATTCATCATTGGTTAATGTTAATTTAATGAACTAAGACATCCCTGGCTGTTTGATCAACTTTCAATACTGTTTCTGGAGGCATTAACTACATACATTTCCCCCCAATCGCAACCTGTCACAAATTTACAGACACCTGCACCTTTGTGTTTGCGTGGTGGCTTTGTCATCTAAACATTTGAATTGCAAGTGATTGAGAAACAAGCGTCCTTGAGACTATGACTGGTACACACTATCATTAGGATTTGCAGACAGGAATACTTCTGGAACTACGATCAGTATTATTGATCGATGTAGGTATCCACTATACCTGAATTTTGGCATGCACGATTTTTTCTCGCTTTAGGACAGACTTTAACGCGATTTACATGAAAATACAGCGAGAATCTCGCGAAATTGCGCCCAAAAGTGAACCCTGCAATGCGATGAAAGTTCATGCACAAGTTTCCAATTAATATGAGATTAAAGAAACTCTGCCATCACAAATTTTTCAATTTAGCTTGCAAAAGATTCGTAAATTGAAAATTTCATAAATCCCCTATTTTGTAAACTAATTCAAAAAGATCCACTGTATATGTTTTTATTTCATACTAAATAGTTTCTAGTCAGAGCAACACATCAACAAAACATACCCTATTCTCATCTAGGAATTTCAGTTTGATGGTAACATCTGCCCTCAATTGTTCAAATTTTACTTTGTAGTCTTCAAACTTGCGCTTGGACTCTTCTATCTTGGCCACAGTGCCCCCGTCTCGTGGCCCAAGCTGTAATACCTCAAGATCATTTCTGTAGGCATCATATTCTAACCTGGAGAAAAGCAATGGTGAGGAAAGCATTATTATATTATGTTTAACAAAACAACATGAGACAAATGGAAGGTTGAATATTACTTTAAACTTGAAATGTATAGAAACCTATAGATTGAACAGTATATATGACTGTTGAGTGTTTCTGAGTGTCTCCTTGATAAACACATCTTTCACAACGAAACCTTGATTAAGACATCTTTCACAATGAAAATGGTCGTACCCATGAAACATTTTGTGTTACCTGTACTATTCAGTGTTGTTACATGAAATATAAAAGATAGATCAGAAACTTACAACAAGGCCTGTAAACATAACAAAGGGTAGGCCTTGATCTATATAAATAAAATACTAATTAGATTGTATTGATTACATGTATTTTGTATAAAAGACACTTATACACAATAAATCTAAACAAGCTAGTTTGTAGAATTAATATCCCTCGCTTTCCACCTTTTGTAAGGGGTTAATCATATTGGAGGTAAAATCTTTTGACGTAAGTTAAAACATGTAATTTTCATGGCTACCAATCTTGAGCCCTTTTGGCATTTAACTTTGTTGCTGTTATTGCATGGAAACAGCAGAAAATTATGACTTTTTTGGTTAATCAAGGGGCCATTAGTCCACAAAATAACCTACGCCAAATGTGGCGATTGAACTTGGCTGAGCCCTTTAGACATTTTGCTTTGCTTCCAAGTTTCAAGTATGTCAGATAATATTTGTTACCATTATTGCAAGGAAAACAGCAGAAAATGACATTTTTTTGTTAATCAAGGAGCCATAACGTCCTCTAAATGTGAAGATCAAACTTTGTCAAGCCCTTTAAGCAATTCACCTTCTTACCACGTTTCAAGAAAATCAGATAGTATTTGTTGCTGTTATTGCAGAAAATGACTATTTTGTTAAACAAGAGGCCATAACTCCACCAAATATAGTCCTCAAAATGTGGCGATTGAACTTGGCTGAGCCTTTTAGGCATTTAACCTTGTTACCAAGGTGGCAGTGTACAGAAGGCGTATGTGGCCATGGGTGATATTTTTGTACAATGAATAACCCCTATAATAGCATGCCTATGAAAATCTAAAAAAAAAAAAATAAGGAGTAAAATTGGCTTAAGCATGATAAAGTGGACTTTGTGGACTTCACATTTGTCAAAAGAGAAAAAAAAAATTTTGGTTAGAGATTAACATTTTGACCCTTCCGTAATGGGTGTCTACACATAAAAAGCTAGCTTTACAGGAAGTGAAATTTCGACAACAGCACATGAGGGAAAATAGCGAAAAATCTAAACATACGACCTATGCTGGGACAGATATAATTCTGCAACCAAGTTAGTAAGCTTTAATTTTAGATAGAACCTAAGAAAAAATTCCTATCTGCATAGGTCAAATTTTGTGTCAAAAACAGTGATATTTTGCATTTTTTGGTAATTTTTGATGTGGTAACCATGGTTTTCACACCAGTGCCATACATAGGATACATCAGTGTATACACTTCATAGTTCTTTTTTTGAATTGGAAATGATATACAATTTACAAAAATGTGTACATTTACATCTATGCAGTGTACGGTTAAAACTCTGTGTTGACAATTCTCAGGCATTGGTCTTTTTTTCCATGAATCTCTAGGTCTACTGTACACAGCTACCCAAGTTTCAAGTAAATCGGATAATATTTGTGGGGGTTATTGCCGGAAACAGCAGAAAATGGCATTTTTCGCTAATCAAGGGGCCATAACTCTGCTAAATGTGGCAATTGTGAACAATGCATTTTTACCATATACCCAATTGACAATAAAATCAGATGAAATTTGTTTACCGTAATTTCTCGCGTATAGTGCGCACTTTTTTAGGGAAAGTGTCAAGAAGGGGGTGCGCACTATATGCAAGAACAAGCAAAAACCTTGACTTGGTCGCGATCATGTTTCGTTAATTTTTCGGAGATTTTCAGAATGACCTGAAATATCCTCGCGGTAGTTAACAGTTGATAGTTTGTTAAATAATTCCTGATTTGCATTATCTTTTTTCAACAACAAAAAGTTGCAATTATAAGAGCCATAAAATACGATAGAATCTGATAAATAAACTTGAGGAAAGTAGCCTAAACTTTCAGGTCGAGATTGTATCGAAGCTACATCATCACAAGGCATATGGTGAAATATACCGAAGAATTAGATCGTTGTTAGCACTCTGATGTTAAAAATGCTGTTCTTGTGTAAAATCATACTGGACAATTCAATCCTGACGGTAGAAATGTGTCAAGAACATCGCCGGTTTGTGTATTGCAAAGAGTGAAGGTCGCGTAATATTAATACCCGGCAGTAACAAACAGAGTCGCAAACAAGCGAGTTGAACTGGTAACAATAACAGTTAGAGTTTGGAAAATAAACATTTAGAGACTCAAAACAGTCCAATACATATCCATATTTTCTTTTCAAAGAAAAAAAACTGAAATCACAAAGGATTTGTGTTTTTATATCAAACATATTTGGCTGTATGCGGTCCTCGTCGGCCTAATTGAGTGACTGCTTTTAGTACACCCGTCAACCCAGTACACTGCCGACTCAATCGATGTCTAGACGCACAGAGACTTCCAAATTGTTTATTTTACAGAAAACCTGGAAGATTAAGTCTTATGTAAGATTTAATTGAATAATTTATGAATGATCTTGCCGTGAAAGCATCGTTTATTTCAATTACCTGTATTGGGCCTGTGCCTTCGCTGGTGTCAACAGATCTTCATCGTAACTCGCGCGAGGTGTCAATCAATGTCAAGTCTAATTAACAAGGCATTGTGTTATGTTTTCAAAGTTTCCTATTCAAAGGTGTTTGTTTATATAACCTTTAATTGAGACTTACCTGGTTGGTGCTATCATTCCGGCTTGACGTTTTTTTTTTTCAAAAAAAAATTTTGTTATAATTTTTTTTCCCAAGATTTTTTTTTTCATTTTTGGACCCCAAAAAGTACCTGCGCACTATACGCGAGTGTGCACTATACGCGAGAAATTACGGTATGTCATTGTGCAGAAATGAAGCTTGACAGATGGGCAAACCCAAATTAATATCCCCGGGCCCGTTTCGGTGAAAGCGGGGGATAATTAACACTTTAGCTCCATGTTTACTAAGGCTTAGTCAGGGTATTATAAGTGACACACAGACAATGTATAAAGCTGTATGGAGGTCACCTCACCTTGCATGTTCGTACTGTCGGACTGTCAACAGTGAATCTTCCATCGTCTTATTACACAAAGTGTTGACACTTGATGTGAAGAAGTTCATGGCACCTAATAGAAAACATCAATTTTTATTATATAACATTTATGAAATATGTATAAACTGAACAAATTTAACTATTTTGATATAATTTTGCTTCACTGTTACCAATCACTTGTTTATGTTCAGTTATAGTTCAAATATGTTTTATCGTGCATCAGTTATTTTGTCGTCAACAACAATGGATTAATTATTCAACAAAGGATTATTACATAACATAAAAAACTCAACACTTCAAATACTATCTGATATCAATGCATAAAATGTTAACAATTTTTTATTTAAGTATGATCTTTGTGATGCAATGATGAGAAACTTCAGAAAATATAAGGTCACATACATGTAGGTCAAAAGTGTAGGCTTAAACATGCATAGCAATGTATATCAGCCATACATGCTTGTCATACTCTATAAGAGGTACGTTAGCATATATTTACATTCTGTGTTGCCTTCGCCTATATATCATTAGTAAACCAAATTGTAGTATATCACACTGTATACTACAATTTGCAATGCCACATCACATGACGTTATTCTGACGCCATGTTGGACTACGTAATATCAAAGCTTTGCACTCCGCCTCAGATAACATGTATAGTGGCTTTGAATCAATCTCTTAGATGACATTGATTTAAATCAGGCTATATATGACGTCATTTCTGGTGCCATGTTGGACTACATTGTACGTTACGTCAACGCTTTGCACTTTGACTCAGATAATATGTATAATGGCTTTTGAAGCAATAGCGTACATGACATCGATTAAAATCAGGCTCTTCATGTAAATGAATAAACACAGCGAAAGGGAGAACGTTTACCGACTTTATCCCAATGAAATTGACACAGGCATATATATAAAAAATTATACTTAATGTAGATATAAGCATTGAACTGTTACCAGATGTAGTATACAGTCCATATATGAATACAATTTTGGTGAAAGATAAATAATCATGTTGCCCTAACGACATTCTATTTATCTGTCACCCAAATTGTATGCATATCGACTGTATACTACATCTGGTAATATAACAGTTCAATGCTTAAATGAAGTTCTGTCAACTTCTGTCAACTTGGCTTCAATGCTTGAATAACTTATACAAAGTATATTTAATAAGTGAAATCAGAGAGATCACAAAAATATTACATAAAATAAGACAACATACTGGTAATGTCAAAACTTGGAAAACTGGAAGGACATAATATACAGACAAACGTATTGTTGTTTGTTCCCTGAATCAATGAATGTCAAAGTTTACAATTGGGCTTAATTACATTAAAATAAAATTAAATCATAAACTAGTTATGTTAAAACTTCCAAACTGGTACAAACCTAGTAGCGTTTCTCCATTCCTGACGAGTGCACGCTGCGTCTCACAGTTGTAGGAGAATTCTTCGTGTAGTTCGGGGTTGCGCTGCCCCTGCTCTCCGAACGCCTCGCCCAGGGCCCGTTGGGTCTGTACTACTTGGTAGAAGTGAGTGGTCAGGGCCCGAGCCAGACGTAAAATATTGGCATATTTGCGCTGCATGTCTCTAAGAACCTCTATTTGTGACTCCAACTCCAGATCAACAGTCTTGGAACCCTTCCCTAATCTCTCGGCCAGGTACTGCTTTGTACACTTAAAGGTGTTCACACTCCAGTGTCGTATAGACTCCAGTTTGGACTGTGCAGCTGAGACCGTCTTAGGAATAAAGTCTCCATTACTCTGGACTGGTGATTGACTAGATAGTGGTACGTTACTGGTAGCTGTAAAATAGACCACAAATATTAAGTGAAATTTTATGATATAAAAGAAAATATTTGAAACTGTTGGTATCATAATGATTGAGGATCTCTAAAATGATATAATCCAATAGCATACCAATGTTAAGTTACTACACAATCAACATCAGCAGCATGAACATTTTCATAATCTTTATTATTATATTTTTACTTTAAACTCAATGGTAAAATAAAATGTTTCCCCTTAAAGGCCAAATATTACAGATCAGTGGATAGAAATGAAGTGTAACAGTAACACAGATAAACGTTATAAATTATAGTAGTATCATGATCGCCAGATGACAGGATGATGCTTATAAAATATGAAATTTCATTTTAATCAATTATAAATTGGTCCATTTATTTCATTTCAAAGTTAAATATTACACAGAATATGCTTACATTTTGTGTACAACTGACAATGAAAAAGAAATCTAGCAAGCTTTAAAACCGTATAAATCTACGTTTACTAGCTACATGTAGCTGCTTGTATGAGTGTGTTACATTTTTTGTACATATCCACATAATTATGCACAACATAATTTCATGAACATGACAAAATGCTATTATAACCTGCATGATTAGGTTTCAACTGTAACTAATATCACTATACCTGAGCATTTAATAATAAGTGCACCTGTAAGTTATGTTGACGTATATCACTCCTAATAAATGTACAAGTTTTGTATACACGTAATGTGTGTGTGTATGTATGGGGTTGCTTCTGTATTATCAGACAGGTTGATAGATACACTGGCAACAGGTTGAGGGCACTAGTACAATATTTAATTACACTGTATATAAAACATTAACCACAAGTTGTCCCTCACGACTACCGTCTGGACATGTACAGAGACCACTATATACCGTTACAGTCTCCAATACAATCTAATTGCTATATCTATTTCACTTGTACTATATATACCTGTATATATATATTAATCATGACAACAGTGGCCTAGTATAAAAGTTCTGACATATAAACAGTGTTTTTTCTTGTTTTGGGGGAGGAAAAAGATGATTCAAAACAATATTGCTATCTTGAGTTATTTGCTGAAATTCCTTTCTGAAGGATGACAAACTATTACTTGTAATCTCTGAATACTGTGTGCAGTGATTGATAATATATGCAAATACAGAAACAAACAGAATGTGCATGTATAATAATAATGTTTACTCTAGCTGCTACAGGATATAAATAGATTTAGATCATCACAAGGGGAATATGCATTGCATAGAAAATGATTATATGATATATAAAGATAATTCAGAAAGTGCATGAAGGAAAGGTTGTACAAAAGGAAAGAGTGCATTTACTTTTCCTCCAGTCTGTGTCAAAATAATTCATAAACCAATAGTTTACAACATTTATCAAAACCAAAACCCCAAAAAATAAAAATAAAACCATGATATCTATAAGAAACTAGGTGTTTTAAAGTTGTTATTTTCAGTTTCCTGACAGATAAAGAAGATCAACTGATTTTCACACTTGACAGACTGACAGTCAAGAAATCTTTCTTATCAGTTAATATTCCAGGTTTGAAATTTCAATTTTATTTATTACTCAAGAAACTGCAAACAAAAGATGCAAGGAACCAAAATCTAAATTCAAACAAAACAAATCAAAGCTGAAAATCAATTTACCATGGCTACACATAT
This sequence comes from Mimachlamys varia, assembly GCA_947623455.1. NCBI lineage: Eukaryota > Metazoa > Mollusca > Bivalvia > Pectinida > Pectinidae > Mimachlamys > Mimachlamys varia. The sequence continues at coordinate 13,009,127 of OX392537.1, read as the reverse complement.
CTATGTAAAAGAAACAGAACTTGTGATTTAAACAACCAAGCACACAGGTTAACATTTAAATTAAAGGTGGAATTGAGTAGTTACACTAAATTCACCATCAGTGTCCTTCAATTAATTAAACATATTTGTAAATCTGGCCTTTCACCAAATACTTTTGGTTTCTTCATGATATTGTTAAACCCAAAGGTACCTTTCTAACAAGGCCAACAGATTTTCTAACAAGTTTAAGGTCAACAGAATATATATAAGTCCATAAAGTTTGTTTAATAATTTTTGTTTTAACTTCAAAAGTATTTTTATATCAAAGTGTACCCTTTTCTCGAAATCTAATTCATACTTAAACAGGGAAATAAACCTATCTTGCTTCTTTTTTGTTGAAGCAGAGATTATCTGTGTTAGTGAGCATACAACTCAGCCCAAGTACCCATTCTTAGTTTATATCAAACAATGATAATGTCCTCATCTTTCCTTTTCTGATAACATAAATAAAAATATCCTTTACACAGGTTTGCGTTTAATTACAATCATAATTAATCTCACCTTGTATTCAAAAGATGAAAAAAATAATTTCATTTTGTAAATTCTAGCTAGTGTTTTTTTTTATTATCAATATGTATTAAAAACTTGAAAAACTTGAAAGAAAAATAAATCTTCCATGAGAATACATGGTTTGAAGTGCTGAAGCTGTCCCAATATCTTTTTCAAGCATAGAAACTGAAAAGGACCCCACTTGTTTTCCTGATTCCCATTTATTTAGGAAAGGACCCCATTTATATACCCAGCGCGAACCCTGATACTGAAATAATTTCTCTAGCATCAAATTGTTTTAATACACTAGTCAAACCTTATTTGTTCATCCAGTACTGCATATTAGCAAAAATGTATTATATATTGATTAAGTGAAAAATGTAGTGAGAAGAACACACCAGGAGGCATAGTAAATGAGCGAGTTAGTCGTGGTTCAGTGGCTCCAAAGCTAGCAGCAGACACAGAGCTCCCACTGTAAGACCTACTGATAGTTTTTTTGGGCGAGCCACTCTGTACTGTGTTGCTCATGTCATTGAGGTTGGGGCCATCCTCCAGGATCTCTTTCAGGTCCATCTCGAACGTGTCGTCCTGTATAGGGTCCCCGCCTCCATTTGGCACTGCATTCTGATCAGCCATGGTTTACCTCGTACTGATAGACTGTAAATAGAGCAAAAAAATAAATATTAAAAATTCCGCTGTCTGACATAATATAGAGTTCCTTGAAGAGCTGGTGTGACTCGTAAACAATTTGTATACATGTACAATTTAAATAGGTAGTTACATGAAAGTCCAGTTTAGAACAGACCTTTAGTTATTTGCCAGTACAAGTTAATTACATGTATAAATATATAGTACTCAAATCATCTCAATACAAGAATATGCACATTTTCTAGAAAATTATTGGAAATAACTTGAGTTGATAAAGGCTTTATAACTGTCACTTCACTGTATGCTTGGAATGAGACCAATATAGCTGTACATGCACCAGCATTCATATCGTCACTTTTCTGTAAAAACGGACAATGCTAGCACTAGCACATGTTTACATTTGTACATCATGTACACGAATCCTATAAAGTGACCAATTTCTATTATATTGCTATATTACATTGATTGCTAATAATGACATTCCCATTGTTCCAACAGAACATTAATTACTGTAATTGCCCACTAATTGGAGACTCATTTCACACATATATATTTATTATTTACTGACAGAAACTCAAGCATCTGTGGTTCAACTAATTAAGTACTGCAATCTGACAGATAGCATTGGTCATTATAATTATATGAGTATGTACATGTATATCAGCAGATAAATAATGTCATTGACCTATTACAGGGATCACTTTGGGGCGAGATTTGAGGATTTTTACCCATATTTTTCCTGAAAATCTCATTGAAAATTCAAAATTGTATTACTTTATATAGAAAAATCTAATAGATATTTTGCTGATCCCATAAAATCCCTTAAATTCTCCCATAGGTTTTAAGAGTAAGAATAATCCCTGTATTATGTGTAATATCTTCTAAGGATTTTGAAATGGTGACGATGACAGACAAAGACAAACAGTACCAGGTAGTCAAATGTCTGACACCAAAAGCTCACTGTCATGGATAGTGTATACGTAACATGTGCTGTACATGTCATGACAGTTGATGCAAATACATGCTTCACCATCATTGACTTGACATGTCATTTGTATATTGTTTGAGCTTTTATAAGATTAGACATTGAAAGGCTTCCTGTATATACATGTAGCTGCATTGATGTTGCCGTTAGATAGGGGTTCAAATGGGTGTCACTAACCAGAACATATGTTACACATCTTTATACCTCATCTACTACAAATTACCTGCATTTATACATCTAGGATCAGATAATATTGATCACATGACAGGAATATAAAACATATCTTCCTCTCACAATCCAGTTTTTCCATTCATAATTAATATTCCTTAGTACAATATTTCGGTATATCTGCCCCTTGTAATAGATTTACCACTGTACTTTTGATTAAAGGTAATTCATAAAGTTACTCAAAAATTGATTTCCTTTAGTTTCGAGACAATTATATCATATGAAATTATCAAAGTATATCAACCATAGCTTGACCAAAGAAAGTTATACAGACATTAAGTCACAACCCAGGTTTTGTTTAACTCCACCTGTCACCACATTACTCGTAGCTATAGGGAAAGCCATAATCTGACTTACATGTACCTCTAGCCCTAATTAACACTACTTTGACAGATAGCTGTAAAATACATGTCTGGTGTGGGGTCAGATTGCATTCCTATTATATATATGAAAATGTGGAATTATCCGACACCATTTGGTCAAATACTCTACCACTGATTATGAGCTAGAAGGAAATTTAATCCCTAATGGAATTACTTAATTCTCAAGACTCTTTAATTATCGGACGTTTGATAGATTTCTCTTGTCAGATGAGGGACATCTATCAAACGTCCGATATTAAAATAAAAGAGTTTCGAGGAGGAATTCCAATAGGGATTAGAGGAAAATTCCCTCTAGCTCAAAGCTAGTATAAACCAGAACCCTTTCTCTGGCTCTGACCAGCCTCCCTTGCTGGTTATAGGGCATGTACATACACGCATATGTTCAAAAACGGATACTATTTTGTTCCCTATTCCTGTATTGATTCCTATCTCAGTAGGCTCAGAGTCATGATCAGTACTGTAGTCTACTGTATTTGTTTTGTGAAATTATGCTCCAAAATCAAAACTAACTGTGAAGGCATCTGTAACGTGCCAAAACGATCTTAGTTCAAAGGAAATGCTGATCATGCAAAAGCGTTAACCTAAAAATGTGCTTATTGTGTATATGATTATATCGACAAACAGTATTTGTTTCTGTAAATTAAAGTTGAGGATATATCGTTCCCAGGCAAAGCAAAATCGATATGCTTTGCAAAATCGCGAGTGCGAATAAGTCGATGTGAAGGTAATTGGTGTGGTTATTTCGCAAAAACAGTTCCACAAACTAAATACTAGCTATGCACAACTGTAAATAAACGGCATATGCACATGACGTGGGCATGTTTGCATCGCGTCAACTTCGCATTTTGCCGAACACGTATTCTTTGTGCCTAAAGGGGAATGGCACAAAACTGTGACTGCACAGAGCATTTACAGGTGCTCTAGTTCCTTGACAACCATAAAACAGTAACTTGATAACAGACCTTTCGTAGTAAATTCCTCCGGGACATTTACTTTCTGCTACCTGTCTGTCTGTGTGTCCCTGACAAGTTGTCGATTCTGACGTCATCACCGACACCGAAAATATTATACGGAGATTGTAAAAATAAAATCAGAGTGAAGTAAGGAACAAAATATCCGGAAATATAAATTTCACGGCAGAGAATTCCAGATCCTTGCTGCTCTCACAGTGAAATACTTTCTTCTGAGAGAAAACATTGCTCTTTGTGGAAAATGTTTTTTTTAGAATTTCCTCAAACACTGTTCTTATCTGACATTTTTCACCACAATTTTATGAGGGTACAGCATTCCTGGTCGTACACTCGACTGATCATTTGGTATATTTCGATCATGTCTCCCCTCACGCGCCTGTATGATAAAGTAGGTAATTTCATTTTTTTAATCTTTTTCATACGTTGAAATATGTAGACCAGGTTGGCATCGTGCGGCTCTTCTCTGGACGTTTTCAATAAGATCGATATATATGTTTATATTTATGCTAATCAAGCTGAGATCTGACGAGAGATTTATATAATGGTATAAATAATTTCATGTCCATAAAATGGAAAGTTCTTATTATTATACCAAACATTGAGTAAGCATTTTTTAGTTTTCAAAAAAATCTCCAACATTTGTCAGACTAGAGTCTAGCCTGAAACACTGGGACCTGAGAATTTGTTACAGCTACACTGTAGTTTTAGACCTAAAATAGGGTGTTTAGAGTAATTTTACACTTTTGGGGAGTTAGATCAATTTTCGATAAAAATGCCCCCCCTCAATGGTTATAAAAGCTAAAGGATGGTATATTGAGGGGGTATTTTTATAGAAAACTGATCTTAAAAAACTAGCTGTAACAAATTATCAGGTCCCTGTGGCATGAAATACTCTTTTCGTGTTGTCCATTTTGTAAAAAAAAATCTAATGAAATGTTTTATAATGAAATATCAGGTAAATATGTCATTCGGATAAAATTTACTGAAAAAATTGGGCATCAGACACTGATATTTGGATATAATATTATAATATATAAATCTAATTAAATGTTTTATAATGAAATATCACGTAAATAAGTCAATCGGATAAAATTTACTGAAAAAATTGGGCATCAGACACTGATATTTGGATATAATATTCACTGGATTTTTTACAAAATTAATAGCAAAAATATTAACTTCAGACTATATGTTTTTTCATATAGATCTATATATATATATATTGTTATTATTGTTGTTTCGCTGTAAATGCTATACAGTTGTATCTTGTGGGTATCTCCTGGCAACATGTGCTAACATGAATATTTGCATGACTTGACTACATCATTGTCGGAAACCCAAGTGGCACTGCTCTAACACACAGGGACCTGAGAATTTGTTACAGCTAGTTTTGGACCTAAAATAGAGTGTTTAGAGTAATTTTACACATTTGGGGTAAGATCAATTTTCGATAAAAATGCCCCCCCCCCCCCTCAATCGTCATAAAAGCTTTTATGACCATTGAGGGGGCAATTTTATCAAAAATGGATCTTAACCCTCCAAAAGTGTAAAATTACTCTAAATACCATATTTTAGGTTCAAAACTAGCTGTAACTAATTCTCAGGTCCCTGTGGGTATCTCCTGGCCGAATGTGCTAAATAACATGAATATTCGCATAACTTGACAACATCATTGTCGGAACCCAAAGTGGCACTGCTCTAACAATGAACGTTGTAGGAGCAGTGTCACGTTAATGTTGGTTTCCGACGGTGATGATGATAACGTCAGTTTTGTACGTTTATTTTTGTCAAATAAAGAGGCAAGATCTTGTTGTATAGAAATAGACTAGTTGAAGATAATAGAGAATATTGATGGACTCAAAATGATAAATGATAGGACCAAGGACTTGAGATAGCACAATAATATTAATGGCGTGTTAAGGAAATATGTCTGTATTTCATAACATAATATTCTGTTTGTCAGCTTTTTTTTTTGCATACGAGACATAATTAACATGGCTCAAGTCTGTCCGGACAGTTTCAGAGTCAATTTGAGTTTTCAGTATATTTTCAGAAAGAGTTTCTGGTTTCTTTTTTCTTGTTTTTCCCCCCCCCCCTCATTTTTCATTGTTTGTTGTTTGTTTTGATTGTGCTGCCGCCCCCCCCCCCTTTTTTTTTTGCCTGTGTATACAATATTTTTTAAATTTGTTCACATATTTTGGTTTTTGCGAGATGTTCCGTTCTACTGATTTACAAACACTGTTTTTTATATGGTCCATAAATTATCTATGGTTGTGTCAGGTGTCTGTCCTGTTGGGATATTGTGTGTTTCATTATCAATTCTGAACCAAGCTTTCCGAAAGAGATGTATGAATTTACTGGTATTGTGTGTATGTTGTCTGCAATGCTTGGGGGATTTATTAGGGGCCGTGGTGGCCGAGTGGTTAAGGTGTGCTGTCATTCTACCACTAGCCCTCCACTAGCTCTGGGTTGCAAGTTCGAATCCCACGTGGGGAAGTTGCCAGGTCGGAATTTTATCTCCGGGTACTTCGGCTTTTCCTCCACCTCCAAAACCTGGCATGTCCATAAATGGCCCTGGCTGTTAATAGGACGTAACGCAAAACAAAATAAACCAAACCAAAGGATTTTTTAGGATGAGATCTAGTGTTGTGCCATTTCTTGTTGGGTGGTTAACAATTTGCTTATGTAAATGGTCAATTATGACGTCAATTAAGGAGATGTTGATGAAGGGTATGGGATTGATCTGGAATTGTCCAGTTTATGGTGCCCAGGTTGAAATCACCTCCAGATAAGAATAGAGTTGGTTTCAGGGTGGAATATTCTATTCAGAGATTAGTGCTTTGGTGTTATGTTCAGAATGAGGACGATACAAAAAAAAACAAATAGTATTTCCCGACTGTTGATGATAGTTATTAGAGTAGGCTGAACAATTTAGCTAGGTAATTGTCAAAATGGGTCATGTATTTACTGGACGCACCCGTCAACAGTTTGCGTATTAATTACCACTGTAACATTGCGGCCAGGGACAGATAGAGACTGGGTTTCGGTATACTTACTGTATATAAAACACGAATACCTTCATGACTTTGACCTTATTCATTTTGAGGTGTGTCTTTTTGTAAATTCAAGGGAGGATATGTAGATTAAAGAAAAGCCAGCTTTCAGTAATAATGGTTATGTCAGGCATTGTACCTTCGATTCTATATGTACATCAAGTTATATTTTTGGATGTTTATTGACTCGGAATTTATAGTGAAAATCGTTTAGAGTTGGATTGGCTAATTTTGCTTTGTTGTAGTTGGGGGGAGGGGGGGTAAAGACTCATATGGACTAATCTGATTAAAATACAGACCCTCACTATACTATCGTGTGTAGGATCTGTATTTCAATCAGATTACATATGGACATGGGGCAATTTAATTTGACTGTCAGAATAAAATTAGATGGAGGAGCAGCTGAATGATGTCTACTTCACATACAACATCATCAAAATTGGGAAATACACAAACTGCAAGCTGTCAACAGTATATTAGGGGGGGGCAATGTATTTAGGGTGGGCGGTGGTGCAGTGGATAGCACCAAGTCGCCCGGGGGTTCGAGTCCCTGACCGACGTGAAAAGGTATGGGGTAACCTGTCTGACCATGTTTTCTCCGGATACTTTGGTTTCCTTCAACAAAAAGGCAATAAGACCCCCCCCCCCCCCAACCCCCCCCCAACCCAACCCAACCACCCATCCACACCCCGCGTTTACATTCGGGCGAATGAGTGATTAAATTGTTGTAAAATGAACAAAGTTTAAATACAGTTTATATTGTTACGAAACGTGAACTTGACGTAGGCATACATCCCTGGTTAGGGTAAAATAAGGGTGACTAACTTGCGTGAAAATGTAAATTATATTTTTAATCTGTAAAAGCTTGGGTATGAATTGGCAGTTGGCAGGGTGTGTAAATTTGTCGTGAACTTCAACTAGAATTGTTATGCTAATTAGTCAGAAGTGTAAGTCTTTAGATTACAATAAACAGTACTTAACGATTCCTTGATGCTTTTTACCCCTACCCACACCTTCCTCCCTTTGTTCGGCTCCCGTAAGATCTCCACACAGGTAAGTGATCTGCACACCTGTAATGACCCCCGCGGCTCTCCATCCCCACGGGGGTTATTTGTGTGTCCCAGTATATACTTAGCGTTAAAATAACAACTAACAATTAGGCGAAGTGAATAGAAGGGTGATCATTTCCATGCTCAGATAAAAAAACTAAATATTGTGAAATCACATGTTTCCCTTAATTTTTTTAATGATATAGTTCACCCTATATTCAGTTAGATTTTATTTTAAATCGATATATGAGAAGGAATATTATCAAAAAAAAAAAAAATAGATTTTAAATCATTAACAGATTTAAAATTGAACGTCCAGAAAAAAGGAGTTTAAACGACAGTCTTGTCTGTTTTTGTATTATGACTTCCTCGTTTTGAAATACTGCTGCATTCTCAGCTGAATTAAGAAATTTTGCAGTTATTTCCCGAATCTGAAACCATGAGAAAGAGACAGTTGCCAATCTCTGGCCTCATACATCTCTGCTGTTTGTAAAAAAAAATGAATGAATGCTGTTGCTGATGATGTCGTATACGTACATGTCCATGCTATAGTTAATTAAAAAAGCGTTCGTCGAAAGTTCGGAGGGTTTCTACTATTTCTCGGTCTAAAAACTTCCGGATATTTTATACCGTACCGAGTATTGGTTTTAACGTTAGTTTCACCTGAAAATTGCATCGTAGTCGTGACAGTGATTTGACGGCAAGGAGTTTAGTACGTGCCGGTGACATTGATCTGCACGTTAGTGGATGCACGTTAGTGACGGAGTGATGAAAACTGATGAAAGCAATACATCGTAACAAACATGAATCGAAGTCAGCAGATGGCAATTGCACAAAAAGAGGCAATTGCACAGAGTGTACAAAACGTAATGAAACATGTTAATTAACCAGTTTAAATCTTGGTGCTCTGACGTTACATGCATGTAAAAATGTATCTCTAATAGTGTGACCTTTCGATCTTACCCTGTTACTGTACCTGTTTTTATATTATCTGTTTATCAGATCACAGAAACAGGGGCACGCAACAACTATTATAGTTGTTACATCTATAGTTGTTGCGTGCCCCGTGCCTAAGCTTACCGGTTACTGATTTTTCTGTTCAGTCCACACTAGGCCTAACTAACAGGTTCCACAAACTGTGCCGATTGAGCTATACTGTATATATAGCCAGATAGCTGTAAATACCTTACTCCAACAATGTTAGAGGTTTAACACGGCGAGAATTTTTTTGACAGGCACCGTGTAACCTCTAACTGCCCATAGCTGATTTTCCAGATGCTGACGATCAATTTTTCAAAGTCAGGATTTGAAAAAAATATAGCGTGTCACTAACATTTAAATGATCAACAAAGTCCAAATAGCATTCCTTTCCATAAATTCATCATGAAATCAGGAGAATTTCGTGTCAAACACTCAATTTTATACAAAAAATGTTTTTCTTATGTCGAAGTCAAGCAGACAACATTGGCGGAAGTAAATTTAAATATCACGTGTGTTTTGTGGTTAATACAAAAATGGAAATACATACAATGTTCTACAAGCGGAATACAATCAAGTTCTGTCTCATTTCGTTCCGTTTAAAAAACTCTGTACTATTTTTTATCAACCGAGGAAGCCATGTTGAATAATAAGCCGGAGAGGTGCTTCAGCCGCTTGGTCTTGTACTTTTTGTTTGACGGTCCGTAATATTTTATATAATTGTATCTTTGACATACATATGGGATCTTAATTACATAAAACGTGAGTAGACACTGTTTTTATGAACTGTCAATCACTGAAATAGGTTTTTTCAAGCCGATTCCATTCCCCTTCAATCGAGGGCGGAATCTGCATCAAAGAATTAGTGCTTCGGAAATAAGAGGTCGCAGTCGGCAAAATCATATCCGATAATAAAAAGGCCGACCAGCGGCCTCTTATCTTATAGGAGTATAAATACCTATAATACAAATGTAGCTCATGATCAATTGACCTATGGGATAGGTCTTTTGAGCTATTTTTATGTGATTTTTAAAACAAGAAAACCACAAAAAGTCACATTTAAAGGCCCAATATACGTAACTTTTGGCAAAACTTGATGTGAAAATCAAGCCTAATAACTTATTATTTTAATAGATTTAGTTAAGATTAACCGATATCAGCAATATCCAAGATAACTTCTTACGCGGTAACCGGTACGACAGCAGTTGAAACTCGGTATTTGTAAACATGCGACCATTTTGACTTGTCTTCTACCTGCGGTTTGTTATTGAAGTGGGCCCCACCTGAATTATTTTCAATTATTTGGATTTTTCTGTTAGGAGTTTCTCGTTAGTCACCGCTCAGGTTTACTTCGTTTTATTTTTGCATGGTTATCAACTGGATTTTTTTTCAGAATTTTTCAGAATCCCGAAAAATTTCCTGAAGTTACGTATATTGGGCCTTTAAAAGAAGATTTAATCATTTGGTCAAGAACAAAAATATTATTTTTTTAATCAGAAATTTTACGTTATGGAAAACGAAAATAAACTTTTTAAAGAATGATGTGGTTTACATTACCATAAAGCTGATTTTTTATTTGCCTTTGCTTTAGTTTGATGAAAATTGAAATCTGAGAAAATATAGCCTAATACAGCTATAATTTATAAGTGCATATATATAGCTACAATTGTATATAGTATATAATATAGGTCATTATAGTTGTTTAGCTTAATCAGCAGAATGTACTGGACCTGATTAACCATTTTTCATATTGTTTGTTTTTTACCATTATTGGGGTTTCTCATAACTGATATTTCACGTTGTGTTAGTACATAGCCTGATCATGATCAGTGAGCCCCTTCCTAAGAGGCTGAAGCTGTTACTAAGTCTAACTACATGTCATAGTGACAGTCTGACCCATAGAGTCTGACTAGGATGTTGACATGGACATCATCCAGTTTGCAGAATGTTTCAAGTCTGGTATGTAGAGGTGGGTATATAATGTTCAGCCCCCCCCCCCCCCCCCCTTCTCCCATCGTCCCATATGATATGGTCTCTAAAAGTGTTCCAAAATTGTTATTTATATATGCTACAAGCAAGTGCAACACAGCATTATCTGAATAATCTGCTGCACAAGAGTAAAAAAATCTTTCCTCATAAAACCATCACACAAGTTACACATTCAGATTTCAGTATAGAATTCATTTTAAAATTTTCAACGACAAAACCTTAAATAAAGGTCAAGTCTGCCTTACAAAAACACAACAACAGGAACAGGTCTATATAGAACTGGGTTTTTCTTAGACTTTGATAATTTGAAATGATATCAATTAATTGATATCAAAAGCATTTCCGACTAATTATTAATTATTTCAATTCATCCTCCGCTGGACTACTAGTACTCTAACTGGTGTGTAGCAAGATCTAGAGATTCCTCTGGCCCTGACACCAGACTTGGACACTTTGACAGATAGATGTCTGGTATAGCCCGAGTTTCCTGTGGTCCGAACACCAGGCTTAGACACTTTGACAGATAGATGTTTGGTATAGCCCGAGTTTCCTTTGGCCCTGACACCAGACTTAGACATTTTGACAGATAGATGTCTGGTGTTGGTTCCTCTGGCCCTGACACCGGTCTTAAACATTTTGACAGATAGATGTTTGGTGAAGCCCAAGTTTCCTTTGGCCCTAACACCAGGCTTAGACATTTTGACAGATAGATGTCTGGTGAAGCCCGAGTTTCCTTTAGTCCCTAACACCATACTAAGACACTTTGACAGATAGATGTTTGGTGAAGCCCGAGTTTTGTTTGACCCTAACACCAGACTAAGACACTTTGACAGATAGATGTTTGGTGAAGCCCGAGTTTCCTCTGGCCCTAACACCATACTAAGACACTTTGACAGATAGATGTTTGGTGAAGCCCGAGTTTCCTTTGGCCCTAACACCAGACTAAGACACTTTGACAGATAGATGTTTGGTGAAGCCCGAGTTTTGTTTGACCCTAACACCAGACTTAGACACTTTGACAGATAGATGTTTGGTGAAGCCCGAGTTTTGTTTGGCCCTAACACCAGACTAAGACACTTTGACAGATAGATGTTTGGTGAAGCCCGAGTTTCCTCTGGCCCTAACACCATACTAAGACACTTTGACAGATAGATGTTTGGTATAGCCCGAGTTTCCTTTGGCCCTAACACCAGACTAAGACACTTTGACAGATAGATGTTTGGTAAAGCCCGAGTTTTGTTTGACCCTAACACCAGACTTAGACATTTTGACAGATAGATGTTTGGTGAAGCCCGAGTCTCCTTTGGCCCTGACACCAGGGCCGTTTTCGTTTAAGCGGTTGAACCGGTCGGACCACAGTTGTTCGTTTATTTTATAAGGTCGGACCTGGTAATCTTATGCTGCTTTCAGGCGAGCCTTGAGGAAGCCTTGCAGGGCCTGTATAAACATTTGCAGGTCCGCCAGGATTTCCACCCGAAAACGTTACATTTATAGGCGGACAAACCGGTTCTTCCGCATAAATGAAAGCGGCCCAGACTTAGACATTTTGACAGATAGATATATAATTGGTGTAAGCCCCTTACTACTTACTAGACATCAGGATCTGAACTCGGGAAATGTTAGGACAGACAAAACTTGTGCTGGTCCGGTGTTGAGCAAGATATTAGATTCAGGCTGTTTTGTGTTTGTGGTTACAGATGAGGGAGTTTATGATGCTGTACAATAACCTGACAGAGCGATGTTTCTCAAACTGTGCAGTTCTACAGCACGACAACAAATTATCAGCAACAGAGGTAATGTCATCAGTGCCATAAGATCTGCACCATGTGTAGGCTAGCACAATCAGTGTCTACAGCCCATGATGTGTGCTTCACAGTGCAATCCCGCAGTGGTTAATCTCCAGGGCTTTTTCTGAGGGTGTTTTGAGGCCGTTAATGGGCCCCATTCCCCTTTGAATTTATTTCATTTTTAAGCCAAATTTCTAAAAGGGCTGTATCTGTCTTGCCTAATGTGTAGTGATTTTATAATAAATGCAATTTTAACTCATTCTTCCCTGAAGACACATTTGAACTCTTCCAATTCAGTGCCTGGAACAGTTCATTATGAAATTTCAGGGGTGGGTGAGTAAACACCAGACTTCTGTAAAGAATCCTGCATTTAAAATTAACCATTGCAACAATTTGTTGTACATCTTCATATGATTCTTTTCTTGGAATAAATAAATAAATACATAAATCATCTTTTGAAATTTTGATTTGTTGCAGAAGTTCTGTGTAGAAAACTGCACTGATAGATATGTTTCATATAATCAGAGACTGATGCCGACATTCGCGCAGAACTACCAGGAGAGAATGAAGGAGGCTGAGAGAGTGGCGTTAGAACAAATGGAAAAGGCCAAACAAGACGAAGCCGCTCAAGCCAAAGAGCAGACAACTCCACCTGGAGATATAAATCCTGAGATGAAACCATCAACTCAATCAGAAACTCTGACAGATCCTAAAATCTCCTGACAAGAGCTGGTGTAAACAATTTAAACAATTAACACAAGCTACTTTCACAGGAACTGGATACAGTACTGTACAAGAGAGTCTTAGTAATTCTCTTGAAAAGAATGGGCTGGCACCTTTTGTTGTTAGGAAAAGTGCATGTCTGAAAGACAGGGTCTCATAATTGGTGTATTTTAAGGGTAAACTGATTAATTCCTGCAACTTTATAATGACATTTATCACAAAAATCTCGATATTTAGGGCAAGCCCTTGAATAACAAATCAATAGTGGCATGTAAATACCAATAGGATGGAGATGCAGGGATGTTACTTTCAAGAAATGGAAAGTTCACAATCGGAAAATCAAAATTGTCACATTTATCGTACAGCTTAGTAGGAAGCTGTTTGTGTAGTGGTAAGTTGTTTGTGTAATTCATATATATAGTACATCTGGAGTGTGTCACAGTATACTGGAATACATGGATAAGGGAATATTGGATATGTATCAAAATACATTGCTATGAGAACTAAGTAAAATGCTGAAAAAGAAATTGTTGTCAGAATGCAATAAAAAATACATAATATGACATGTGGATCACACAGATAAAAAAATAATGTTTATTATACCATACAGTCGTCAATTTTGAAACTTCATCTTAATTTCCATCCCTTGTATAGGTCTGTATATTTTTAGGCATTTCTGGTCGAATGTGTGCAAGTTTGGTGAGTTAACACACCTACACAATAACAGATATAGAATAAGTTTGGTGAGTTAAAACACCTACACAAAAACAGATATAGAATAAGTTTGGCGAGTTAAAACACCTACACAATAACAGATATACAATAAGTTTGGTGAGTTAACACACCTACACAATAACAGATATAGAATAAGTTTGGTGAGTTAAAACACCTACACAAAAACAGATATAGAATAAGTTTGGCGAGTTAAAACACCTACACAATAACAGATATACAATAAGTTTGGTGAGTTAACACACCGACACAATAACAGATATAGAATAAGTTTGGTGAGTTAAAACACCTACACAAAAACAGATATAGAATAAGTTTGGCGAGTTAAAACACCTACACAATAACAGATATACAATAAGTTTGGTGAGTTAACACACCTTCACAATAACAGATATAGAATAAGTTTGGAAACATATGGCCATACACTATACAGTGTAAAGTCAGTATTGCAAATTCCTAACAATTTCATACCAGATCTAGTCGAGGCAGTCCTATGTCAAACATTCCTAAAAGATTCTGAGTTAGTCCATGTCATTGATGAATGTGATTGTATTCTATATACATCTGTTGTTTCAGTTTCATGAAATTTAGAAGTGAGTGTGTATGACTGTATGTTTGAAAAACCATATAAATAAAGTCTTTTAAAAATAGCTTTGATATCAGAAATGTTATTTCACCACAGTATTGTATACATTTGTATATTTTCAGTTCATCTGACCCTCATGACATATAGTGGATGTTTTTCTTCCATCATCAACATCTCAGCATTTTCTGAATAAACCCAGTTTGCTGATATTTGGTCAGGAGGATGCTGTGTTGAAGGGCTTTTAGGATTGTTTAAATGAGTAACCTTGACCCATATTCAAGGTCGAAGGGGTCAAATGTGTATGAAAAAAAGAAAAACTTCTTCTGAAGAACCAAAAGTGCTTGTTTGATGGTCATGTTTGTTCATATGAATGATCCTGACTTATATGAAAGGTCACAGGGGTCAAATATGTTAAAACATCTAAACAACTCCTTCTGTTTTTTTCTTCGTGTTTGCTTCTCAGGCTGTCTAACAAGACCTGTGCATGTTTATGGAAATTGTAGGTCATGACCTCAGTCTTCCTTGCATTTAGTTCAAGTCCCACCATGCATGTACTCGGTTTCAGCTCGTCTTAGTAGCTGCTGCGCCTGCTGGATCTCATTGCTCAGGAGACAGATATCGTCTGTAAAATCAAGGTCAGTGGTTACCTTGACTTGGACTCTTGCCAAAAAAGTAAAACCAAGTTTGTTCTCACTTCCGTTTATGTCTTAAAGATGCAGGGATAAAATGCTTCAAAGTTTGTTCAAATGAATGACATTACCTGTAGTCACAGGGATTAAATACATTTAAGCAAACTTCTCCGTGATTTGAAGGCATATGATGATGCTACCTGTTATAATAGACCTGTTCCTCTAGACCTGCTTTCAGTTGCTGATGCAGTTTGACGTGTTGCACTAGTAGTTTGCGCTGCAGCCTATTTCTGTGTCAAAATTAATCTGAACAAAACGTTTTAGAAGATCAATATCCCTTTATTTCTTAGAGATTTCTATCGCTTATCATTAGAGCAGGGTACCACAAAATCAAACGTACCACGGTATACCACGGTATTTAGGCAAATACTGCGGTACGTACCACGGTATACCACCTTGATTGAATGTTTGAATGTTTGAGCTAGCTAAAGGTCTCGGGCTGTTTTTTTTTCTGAAGCCAATCCACAAGAGGCCTGTCATAAGTTTCCCGTTGTGTTATCCTATAATATTGTTTCAGTGAGGCTATGTCTGTCCTAGTTGATCAGCAAACTTATAGGAAATTATCATTAAACCATATTGGAATTTCAATTGATCTATGTAACAAATAGTTCTGTCAAATTGATAAGTTAAATTAAATGCAGATGAAAGTCCCCCCAAAAAACCGGTACAGGACTTAATGTACCACGGTACGTACCATCAAAACTTTATACCACGGTATACCGGTATACCGGTAAAACCGCCCGGCCCTACTTATCATACAACATGGTCAAAAACTCTAGGCTTAAGGGTCTTGACAAGGATTTCACTACCTTTAAAACCTCCATACATTTATAAAACTCATTTTACATTTTAAAGATACAGCATAAAAATGTAGGAAGTTACTCAAATGAGAGACTGTATCCAAGTCCTATCATAAATTGTTGTTTTTTTTTTGTTTCTTGATAAACAGTCCTTGTACACATTAGGCCTGCTAAACATAAACTATACTAAATAAGTTTACAGTTATGACTATATGTTAATGATAAATCAAATGTCTACGTCTCCTAAATATTTCTACAAGGGCTCTATAATAATAGCATTCATTAGCTATATAGATAAAAGAGTAGTTTCCCTTCACATATCACTTGCTTTTACTGATAGAGTGTCTCTGATATCCATATATTTACAGTCTACACTGACATTCACTCGATAACCATTACTCAACAGACTATCATTATCACTGCATAACTGTAGTCAAACAAGTGACAAATTTCTATGACGTCGACAACAATTCATGTGGGCGGAGCTATGCAAATCCTACAGTTTGAAACATAATTGTGTGACGTCACCAACAATTAACGTAGGCGGAGCTTGCAAATTTCATGCTGTTACATTTATTGAAACATTCCCACGTTTATTAGTTTTGAAATGAAATCTGTGTCCGAAGATTTGACTATAATGAACAAAATAGTTACAAACATTTCACAGAAAGATACTGTAAATATAAGGATTAACTTTCTATTTTGTTTAGGTTATCGGGGGATAACTACAATGGAAAATGGGTAAATTATACATAACCGGCTTTGAATTTACCCGTTTTACATTGTAGTTATCCCCCGATAACCTAAACAAAATAGAAAGTTAATCCTTAAATAAATTATACACTGTATGCCACTGCTGCAGATTCTCAATGTCGTTAGGAAGGATCCTAGAAGCGAACGTTATCTGTTAGGCTGTTGATGTTGCACTCTCTTGCTATGGCTGAGTATGGTTAAGCGTGTGATTTTCTTAACTTTCCTGGTCCTGTAGAAAGCCAAAGTGTAGGTACCCACCATTAAAAAAAATTAATTCTACAAATGTAGGTTAGGCCCATATTTTGACTAAAATGCTTGGCGGAGTTGGAATTCATTCAAATGCTTGGTGGAGTTGGAATTCATTCAAATGCTTGGCGGAGTTGGAATTCATTCAAATGCTTGGTGGAGTTGGAATTCATTCAAATGTTTGCGGAGTTGGAATTCATTCAAATGCTTGGCGGAGTTGGAATTCATTCAAATGCTTGGTGGAGTTGGAATTCATTCAAATGCTTGGCGGAGATGGAATTAATTCAAATTCTTGGCGGAGTTGGGATATGGAATTCAATCAAATAAGCAAGCATGTACCATATCACCGAATATAAGTATCAAATTTCTGATGCAGTAAGAAAATCTTCTCCATTTAATCTACTTGAAAACAGATATAACTACCAATAAAAAGGTCTTTCATTATAATACAAACTCATTGATAACATTAAATCTCAGAGCTGCTGTCATTTAACCCATACAAGCCTAGTTTATCTATACGAGATGGAGATAGTTGTCGTGGTAATGGTTTGATTTGTTTTCATAGTATGATAATTCTTTTAAGTTTGTGTGCATATCAAATCATAAAGTTTTCCAGTATGTGAGGCTGAACAGTATAAGCTGTTAAAGGCCCAATATACGTAACTTTCGGCAAAACTTGAAGCGAAAATCAAGCCTAATAACTTGTTATATTTATAGATTTAGTTAAGATTAAATGACATCAGCAATATTCAAGATGAATTCTTACGCGATTACCGGTACAGAGGCGGTTGAAACTCGGTATTTGTAAACACTCGTCCATTTTAAACCATCTTCTAACTTCGGTTTGTTGTTGAAGTGGGCCCCACCAGAATTATTGTGATTTTTAAAAATTTTTCTTTCAAGAATTTCTTGAAAGTTACCGCTCAGGTTTACTGCGTTTTAGGCTTATTATTGCATGGTCATCAACTGGATATTTTTTTCAGAATTTTCCAGAATCACGAAAAATTTCCTGAAGTTACGTATATTGGGCCTTTAAAGGCCCAATATACGTAACTTTCGGCAAAACCTGAAGCGAAAATCAAGCCTAATAACTTATCATATTTATAGATTTAGTTAAGATTAACTGATATCAGCAATATTCAAGATGAATTCTTTCGCGGTTACCGGTACAGCAGCAGTTGAAACTCGGTATTTGTAAACATGGGTCCATTTTGAACTGTATTCTACCTTCGACTTGTTGTTGAAGTGGGCCACACCTGGATTATTTTCAATTCTTTGGATTTTTTTGTCAAGAGTTTTTTGTTAGTTACCGCTCAAGTTTACTTCGTTTTAGACTTATTTTTGCCTGGTTATCAATTGAATTTTTTTTCATAATTTTTCAGAATCCCGAAAAAATTCCTGAAGTTACGTATATTGGGCCTTTAACCCCAATCCTCATATACATGTATTTAACACCAACCTCATATCTTTTTGGCCTTCTAAAGGATCAGGAAAATTAAGAAAATCACATGTTTAAAAAGATTTGAGGGCTAATATCTACCTCATTTGTAACACTGGTATTAATTATGAATTACTCATATTTCTATATGTAATTTATAATTCTTTGAAATATATATTAATTCAGCTAATTATTTTAATTTTGTGTCATTTGAATAAAAAGTCATGTTTGATTCTGTATAATCCCTCTATTTACCATAATCTCTGTTCAGACCACGTGTTACCAAGCAAAACCATTGGTGCAAACATTGTATCAATTTGAATTTACAACTGTGATCATGCTAGTTAGATGAATATGAAACACAGCCGTCACTCTTTATGGTTTTATTATTATCATCATCGGACAGAGAGGAGGCTGATCAATTGCTTCATCGTATATATTTGCAACGTGCTGATTGTTGACGTCGTCATCGATTGTGGACAGTTTGGCGGGAATATACACGAGATGATGTGTTTTCGGGCAAATATCATCCGCCGTTCACAGAAAAACCATTTTGAGACTAGTAGTTTCAATAACAGTCTCATTCATGATAAGATTTGGTGTGTTCACAATTGTGTTAGGTATATAACATGTATATGGGGCTGAACAGTGTAAGATGTTTAGGGTGAATTGAACCTCAGAGCTGATGTCATTTTAACCCTACTAGCTTAGTTTATCTGAGTTGAAGAAAGTTGTCATGCTAATGGTTTGATTTGTTTTCATTTTATGATAATTCTTTTAACCTTGTGTGCGTATCAAATTATAAAGTTCTCCAGTATGTATTTTGTACACTCCTTTTATCTTTTCACTATACACATTTTATAATTCTTTGAAAAGCACTTGAATTCAAATATTTATATTAATTTTGTGTCAATGGAATAAATATCATTAATGTTTGATTCTGTATAATCCCTCTATTTACCATAATCTCTGTTCAGACCACGTGTTACCAAGCAAAACCATTGGTGCAAACAGTGTGTCTATTTGAATTTGCAACTGTGATCATGCTAGTTAGATGCATATAAAACACAGCCGTCACTCGTTATGGTTTTACTATTATCATCATCGGACAGAAGGGGAGGCTGATCAATTATCCCTTCGTACGTGTTTGGGTATGTCTGTATTTTTCAGGCAAATCTAAAATAATGGCCGGAAGGTGGTAATTTCTCGCGTTGAAAAAAAAACAGCATTACATAAAACAGTACAAAGTTTTAATCTGAAAGGTGTGTCCAACTTTAAATATGCATCAGTCTAACAGATACGAGAAATAACCAATCTGATATGAGGTGATACATCTATCGGCCGCCAAGTCCTTTGCTTTAAAATATTGGATCAGAGTGTAGAATAAAAAAAAATATTTGCCAACGAAAGGGTATGCCGGTCATCTGTAAATCATTCCATGGGTTATTTTAGAGAGAAAAAAAGTAGAAGAATTGAGTTCCAGAGAAAAATTGAATGTTTTTACCACCAACAACACAATTACTTTTACCCCAGCAGACCACAATATCGTGGAAGGTTTGCGGCTGAATTTTAGACTAACGGCTTTCTATTAAATGAAAGCAAAGGGGTAAAAGTATAGGCGTAGGATGAATAAAGCCTAGATATACAACTAGTAGAAGAGAAGAGACTAGTGTGGCTAAGGGATACCCGGAATTGTTAAACAAATGATACTATGTTGTTAGGTACATGAATTATCATACAAGATATTTTTGCGTGAATCACTATATTTCATAGGAAGTGCAGCAATGATCGAACTCAGCAGGTCAATGATAACTATATAGAGCGTTGATTTTGATGACTGTCGGATTGTCGTGAACACCGTATATGTATAGACAATATACATTTAAAATGTTTACAGTCAGATTGTTTACATATGTTGTCGAGTTCACAAAACAGCAGGTGAACTTTTATACCTCGTGAGGTTTATAGCTGACCGAAAAGGTAACAATAGTTGATGACACATAAATTACCAATATTCAAACTTATTAGGATACAGCGATAGTAGGTTTAATGACAACAGAAACGTTAGCAGTGTCAAAAATGGCACATAAAGAAACATTGACAGATCGAGACTGAATGTGATGATCCGTTTGATTTTGTATTATTTTGCCTTGTTTTGTTTGCGATTTGGGGTTTGCGTTGAGTGCATGAGTATTTGAAAGGCTTTGGCATGTCCGCGCAAACCAAAATCTGCCCTTCCTGACAGGGGCTAACGTTGAGCGTCACGTGACGTCTCGGCAGAGGCAGAACTCCAAGCCTTCCTCATATGTACAGGAGCGTTCGCTCATCTGAAGGCCAAATTTGAGGCAGTATCAAAGTAGTAGACAATACGAAGGAGAAAGTTGTTCAGAAAGAAGAGGAAAGATAGCATTTAGTCGATTATCACTATCATGCAATGGGGACAGCAGGTGCGATTCTGCCAAGCCAGGCGTTATGGAGCAGTATATTTATATTGGTTAGTTTTATGTTCCCTAAAAGAGAGCACAACAGCAAATCTCAAAATCTACACGGAGTAAACTCACCATTAATTTAGTCATCCAGGAACACAATCTTTCTTGCAATGTCGTCTAGTGTCGGCGTGTGTCGTGCTTTTTTGTAAATATTGTTTTTTGATTAACATATGAACAATCAAATGAATGTTTTTCTTTCTCCAATCACGTATCTTTTGGGGAAACTAATAAGAGAATAAACACATCCCTTCTGTATAATACTAATCTATTATGGCGAATGTCTGCGTAGAGAGAGGATTCTCAAGATTAATCGACCAAAAAAATTGATTTTTTTTGTAAAGCATTTGAATTAAATACATAACCAATTATTTATCATTCATAGGTATAAGGATACAGAGATGTATTTCATTGTCGTTGTTATAAGGGAGAAGCTGTTGTTTCGAGTAATCTTCACATCTTATGAGGCTTGTCACAAACAGATGCAACCACTATAAAAACGTTTGTCCTTTTGAAACTAGAATATAGCCACATATATTAAGACTCATTATGGATAGTATATCCATATATTTGAAATATTTTATAAAATAACTGGAACAACTGAAAGAAATTTACTTTGTTCTTTCAATATCATATGACTTTTTTGACAATAAAAATGAAACAATAAAACAAACATTGTGTTGTTTTGAAATATGCTTTGATGATTCAACAAAAGGGAATTTAATGTGATCTATTGTCAACATTTGTTGACAATAAAGAACAAAAACAGAAAAACATTACGTTGATAATTTATTGTGATCGAAGATTTAAAAGATGTGTTTTCTGTACACAAATCTGTTTTGCATTGGTCAAAAGTACCCGTTTGATATATTTGTTCACAAATAAGCCAACAGTAGTACAGTTATTTACCGTAAATAACAACTGAAATCATCTTCTACTATCTTCTGAAACGTTTCCCGGTATCTTGTCTTTATTTCTGCTTTCTTCACTTTCTTAACGGTAGTTCATCCTTTGGACAATGACAAATTATAAAGGAAATGTCGATGGTCCGATTAATAAGGATTTTTGAATGATTTCTGCTGATAGATATGTCCAACAATTTTTCTCCTATATTTGTGTATATCTGGTTAATGTATACGCCAAAACAAAATCATCATTTCAGTTCCACGGCTTTAAACTTGAATTCATTAGGAAAATAAATAATGCCAGGGTTCGATTCCAGGGAAGGGAGCTCTCCATCAGTTTCCGGTAGAATCTTAAACTTTTGCACCAATGACGTCAGAAACAAAAAGACCTCCATCCTCGCTATACTCTCTCCCATGCATACTCGTTTTCCTTTAAATAAAACGATTGAATAAAATTATATAAATATACCATTAAAAGAAATGTATAAATGTCCACATAGTTAATTTGTAGGTCTGCATTCATTGGTAATTGTGCAGAAAACTAAGAACAAAACAATTTCTATTTTTAACAACGACCGAAAATATTTTCAATGAAATTAAAAAAAACCAACATGTTAATGCAATTATTTATGATTACCTAACGAAAATGCAAGAACAGCTCGTTCTTTTCCGTTGAGTTTCCCGTCTTTACCGATAAATCTTTCCGGATTGAACGTGTTGGGATCTTCGAAAAGAGTTTCGTCGAACATGACTGAATCAAGATTAGGCACCACAAGGTCATCCTTATGTATCTTGTATCCTTTGAAGGTCATGTCATGTTTGACACCATGTAAAAGAGAAAATGGAGAGATATTGCCCATTCTTGAAGTCTCATGTAGGAATGCATCAGTGTACGTCATTTCCGCTTTATCTGCCAAAGTCGGAAGTCGAGAAAATCCTATGACATCCTCTATCTCCTGACGCAGTTTCGTCTGCATGTGTGGATGGTGGATGAGGAACAGAATTGCCCACCTGATTGTGACCGCTATTGTCGCGGTGCCAGCGTTAAACATGTTCAAAGTCACATGCATCAGGTTCTCGTCTACAGAAAAAAGTCAATGTTTAAAACACAAATTGAAAAAGCGTCCAATTTTATGAAAAAGAAAGGTACATTGTAGTGTGATAAAACAATCACTCAAAATACCGTTACACTGAAAAGTAAATCAACACATACGCGAGTTTCTACAAGTATACATAGAAGCACTATATTCACATATTCTTATGGACGATTATTTTTGCAAAAAATATATATATATATATCGACACAAGCTCTTAACGATTTTGTCACATCTCAGGGAGCCCTTAGAATGTTTATTTGAAATTTTCATAGTGGCGTCATATGTTTCTGACGTCACACTGACAATTTCAAATAAACTTTCTAAAACGTCACCTAGATCTGATGATAACGTTAAGAATTTGTGTCGAGTTTTCTTCTTAACCCAAACACACATACAGATATATGTATGATGTGGGAACCCTTCACACTGTGATAGCCTAAAGCGATACACGGAAGGTTATAACTCTGATATTCTGTAACATTTCAGAAGATCAATATATTTTTTGTGGGGGTGGGGGTGGAGGGGGTTGGGTGTTGAAAGTCGAGTATACATCTTCCCATGTAATATCTAATTATGACCAAAATACTGGAGAGTTACATGATATGGAAATGAAAATACAAAAAAAAAAAACAACGTAATCTACCGTCAACACGAGTCATTTGATCCGATGAAGTAGTTTTTATGCCGAATCTAGAGGCTGTGTTTAGTAAAACAAATAGGCTATATAGGTGGCTGACAGGGTTGGAATAGCGGTTAGTAAAACACAGTAGGCTTTATAGGTGGTTGTGTGTTGGAATAGTGGTTAGTAAAACACAGTAGGCTTTATAGGTGGTTGTGTGTTGGAATAGTGGTTAGTAAAACACAGTAGGCTTTATAGGTGGTTGTGTGTTGGAATAGTGGTTAGTAAAACACAGTAGGCTTTATAGGTGGTTGTGTGTTGGAATAGTGGTTAGTAAAACACAGTAGGCTTTATAGGTGGTTGTGTGTTGGAATAGTGGTAAGTAAAACACAGTAGGCTTCAAAGGTGGTTGTGTGTTAGAATAGTGGTAAGTAAAACATAGAAGGCTATATAGGTGGTTGTTCAGGCTAGTGTTGGAAAAGTGGCTTGTAAAACATAGTAGGCTATATAGGTGGCTGTGTGTTGGAAAAGCTAGCGACCGTTTGTAGTTGTAACTAGGAGCAGGACGTGAAATGGGGATTTTATAAGGATGCAAGGGTTTACAATAAGCAACTTTTTGCTATTGGATAATTGAATGGATATCATTATACAAGTATGTAAGCCCCCCCCCCCCCACCCCCAACCTTTATTTAAAACTAGCACTGCATTGTACACTTGATCACATTTAAACAAATAAAAAATACATTATACCGTCAAAGATGCCAGATTTCCCCTTAGAGTTCTGTTCTTTGAGGAATGCATCAATGAAGTCCCTGACATGTTCTCCGTCAAAAGTGGCTTGATGCTGTTTGATCTGGAGTTTTAGGAACCTCTTGATGTTGTCGACATTGGAACACAATTCCTCAATATGTGTTAAGTCCCCTGGCAGATACCTGTTTGAAACCAAAAAGACGCGATTTCAATTACAGTATTCAGAATCAAAATGCAGATAAGTTTTGGTTGTTTTGGGTATTATTACGATTTGGACAATTACCCAGGCAAAATGTCTTCAAGAAATCTTGATGTGAAAAATTGTACGGTTTAAAAGTTGCGCTTAATAGTGAAACGAAATTTCAGGCTTGCTAACAATCGTTTTACAGAGTGATTTTCTCAAATACTCCCCCCCCCTTCCTCATACGCTTAACTTGTGATGCGCTAATTTATATGGAAGAATGCTTTTAGCATATGCATGTAAGTTGGCATGTCATAATTGCCACCTAAGGGAGGTTTGGGATTATCTTACTTATATATTATACACATGAAGTGAATGGTGTATAAGTATGAACCGATTATGAGGTATAATTTGCACAAAATGATAATAATCTTGAGAATAAATACCGATTTTGTATAACAAAGGGGCATTTTTTACGCCACAATTGTTGATTTTAAAGGGGAAAATACGAAAACAAATAGATCGTAACGATGAAACTTCATGTACACTTTGACCTCATAAGTAATTAAAACATTAAAGCCTAGTAAATGACAAATAATAAAGTCTACTTTCATACAAGAAAGTGAAATGGCTGTTTGGTTGCTACCTGAGTATTGGGAAGAAGTTGGAAATAGCTGATTTTTCTATCAATTCTACATGTCTATTGGTCATTTTTAGGAGCTCATTGAATTCCTTGTCATCATGTTGGAATCGCTTGCCCAGGGTCATACTACACATGATGTTAGAAATGCTGACGTGAGCGGTAGGTCCAATCGAAAAAGCTTCTCCTTTCTTGTCACGAATAATTTCAAGAAAGACGGAAATTTCCTCCATAATCTTGGTTTCCAAAGATCTGTTTCCGAATCCCATCTGCTTGAGAGTACCAAAGGAAAATGTCCGTGTTTGCTTCCAAAAATCTCCCGAACTAGCAACAATGCCTGTATGGATTTAAGGTAAAAAGAAAGTTGGTGAAGATCATTCTGTTGAACTTCAATTATCTATATTGCAGGTTTCATCTATTACCAATTAAAATAACCGACAGTAAAATATGTTCAGTAGAATCTGGAAGTGAATGTTTATCATTGGTTTACTGAAACCTTGATGGCCATAATGATCCTTTTAGAGAAGTTATAATCTAGTAATTATATACATGCACACCATTAACTCGTTATTTAGAAATAAATGAATACTCTTCTAAATGGTTTAAACCTGGTAATTATACTTAACCGCCAATTCTTCCCTTGTTTCGCCAAATATTTTCTCGTAAGGGCTACATAGCTACAAATGCAGCACGAACTATTTTCGACATTATGTTCCTAAAAATCATAATTACTTTAACCGGCAGATTCACATGATATGCTTTAATTTAAGTACATGTCATAAACTACAATCATATAAATTGTAAATGTAAATTATTGGACGTTTAACCATGTTAGATTTCTCTCACTGCATAACTTGCTGATCGTGTAGAAAATACCGCGAGATTGCCGTATTTAAAAAATACTGTCCTATTGCAAAATGGTAAATTACATTCTGATGATCATCCATGATAGTATGGTTCTCGAGATTGTCAAGTGAAAACATACATATCATAAGAAAGTTATAACAATATGATATCAGATTACATTAAAACGGGATTACGGTAATTCGTTTGAAATCACGAGAACAGACGTAGAAGACACATTTTGCACTAGCGATATATACAATATGCATGTACACTATCAGTGGAATCGACAGGGGTCTTTTCTGTGCTTTTCTACTTCATGGTTATTGTAGGAGTGAAACATGATATACATGTACAATGCACGTCCATTTTTATCTTTATAATTTATATTTTTTATAATTTCCCCTAACCTATTATCTACAAATTGAATATTACAAGTCTGTTTTTCATTAAGAAATCATAAGTATGCGTAGTGAAAAAAAAGTGCATTGTTCCAGCGATATGATAGACAAAAATATCGAAGCTAAGTATTTTTTTCAACATTTTAATTTTTTTTATAGACTTGGATATCGCTTGCTGGACAATTTGGAATAAGTTTAGCATATCCACCAAAAACTAAATTAGGTTTAGTGAATGGAAACAAACACGTACGTTTTGCCTAAATGCTGATCGATGGATTAAAGTGTTTGATTTGTTTTATTCCGTTTTACGTCCTATTAACAGCTAAGGTCACTTGTGGACGGTCTCCCAGTAAAAAATGGGATGTGAGAGTGTGTGTTTCGTGTGGGTGTTTATTTAATATAAAGATTAAAAAACCTTGTATTATCGCACATTTTCTGTTGATTTAGTGAATAAAGTATGTTTAATTTGCTTTTCTTTCGTTTTACGTAGCTAAGGTAAGTCATTTATGGACACTCTTCCGTTGGTGTATGCGGTATAAGTGCATGTTTTGGGTATGTGTGCAATTGACGGGTCGTTATAATACACCCACTTTATCAAACAATGTTTCAGCTTTTTCAGCCTTCTTGGTGGAAGTAATAACAAGTATGATAATTTTTTTAATTATCGTTTTTAGGTTTCATCCTAAAACGCTATTACATTTGATTTGTTTGTAAGTTTAGTTTTTTACGGTCAATCGACAAGTATGGTCATTTAGGGCCAAGCGGTTTCACTTTTAAAAGAGGTCAGGATAAGTTAAAATCAAGACTTGTATATTCTTAAATTATAACCGAAGAAATTTTAAATGTATCAAGTCATAAAACTTGTTTATAAATTCATGTAAAATTGATAACAGAAGATGAAAAAAACATTTGGTTAGACGATGTTCTTGGCTATAAACCTATTTCCAGTTCATTTGATTAAACGGTTTTTAGGTCAACATCCTAGTCTCTTGTCTATTGTGTAAATGTGTTTTGGACGTTGCATATTGTAGTTGCTCTTTTCTAATGATTTTTTTATTAGAAAAATCTTAATATATCATGATAAATTAATGCACGTAGCTTCAAAAGAAATTCACATTAATTAAAAACAAAACAGACATTTGATACGTCTCACAAGTCTTATAATTATTCTTAAATAACGCTAAACAAATATTTTTTTTATTGATTATCAAGTTACTACCATAATAAATTGTACCTTTGTAATTGCTGAAACTCTTAAAGACGTAGTCGTCAGGCCTCTCCGAGAACACATCCCCGTGCTTCACAAACGCCTCTTTCAGCGTGTTGTACCCACTAATGACCACCATGCGTCTGCATCCAAGCTGTAAACGAAATATTTCTCCATACCTACGCTGAAGTTTTCGGAATGTATCACTTCTCTTTCCGGACAGGACGAGTGGAAAGTTCCCCACCAGTGGATACCCGGTCGGTCCCGGGGGACTGTTGCTGGGGACATAGAAAAGCTTCCAGAGAAACAGCAACCCTACTATACCAAGGCCGACAGTCACGGGATCCAAACCAAGTAAAACTTCTAGCATCTTTAACGTTCGGCGAACTTTTTTTCTGCTGATGTGACAAGTAGCATTGGTTTCGCATCTCCGACTGAAAATCATCAGTATTTTTTTTGGCTTTATATCCACGCATGTTTTATTTTAGATTCGATTAAAAGATATTTTTCTAGTCAAAGGTGTTCCTATCAGTGGATCTTGAATCTATTGTATCATGACATATATGAATACACATTTATATTCAATACCATGGCAACATCCGGTATTATGGCTGATTTGTAGTTGTTTTATTTTTCAAAGTTCCTGTGAAGCTACACTATTAATGTGATTTGCTTATACATGGACGAAAATTCTATTAATTTCGTGGCGTCACTTTTTTTTTTGTTTTTTTTTGTCATCACTTCGCGAATCATTATTTCTGTCCATTTCGGAATATTAATACCAGCAACGAGCAATAAAGTGGCTTAAACATTGCGTATATAAATGTATATTTGATGTTTATAAAATGTGTATAAATCCACATATTGTCAAGGTATCAACAAGAAAAAAATCATTTCATTTAGTTAAGGACTAGGTACAGGACAATTCAATATGGCGCAGGTGTTTTTACCAAAACTTGTCATTTTATTAAATACTGCAAAATACATGACCAAAATAGACTACAAAGTACATTTTGTGATAGAGAATCGATAATTTCAACCATATTTTGGTACGTTTGGTGGTTTTTCTGATATTTTGTGTTATATGTCAAAAAACGCGTGCACGTTTGCAGAATACTGCGAAAGAAAATAAAAACAATGAATATCATTTTTTGTTACTTTAATATACACAGAATGATAGACGAGCCTTCGATTTTTGAATAAATCTCTCTTTCAATTGAAAACCGAAGAATAAGAGAATGTACTCGTCACATGAATGGCAATTTATGTACATTCTGAACACCGCTCACATCTGGATCAAATTTTTAAAATTTCCATCGCCGATCGACAAATTTATGTGGCACGCCGCATAGCCAAAACAAAAATCTTACCGTCTGCGGTATGACGAGTTATGACATTGTGTCAGATCTCTTAAATCAAACATCTTCCCGTTGCATGTAGCGAAATATACTACCCTGTCCTCCATTTTGCACTATTTACTTTTTAGATATTCATACGCCTGACTTAGAGGCATGGTGAAACATCGACAAAATTAACAATTAAATTGGATTCAAGCATGCAGTAAAGGTAAATGTTACTTGGTATATCATCACAAAGCAAAAACTGCCCATTCCTATCACGATAAATTGTTTTTAGCGATTGCCAGTTTTACATTTTTGGGCGAATGTATAGCACGTGAAAAGATATCCTTCGGCACTTCCGGCAGTGTTTTTTTTAGGTAATTTAATGATTTTGAAAGAATTGTCAACAAAGTTTAATTTGTGTTGTAAAAATTCTGATGGAATTCGTATATATAATACACTTCCGCGTGGATCGGACAGTATTAACTCACTGATTATACCGATTCGTTCTCGGCTTCGCACCTGTCAAACATCGCTAGCGTAAATTGTTGCCATCGTAAACATGTGTGGCAGTTGAGGCACATTGGTATCAAAATACATTTCTCAAACTTAATTAGTAATTAGGTAACCGTATCGTAAATGTAAATTACGTTATGTTGGTGTTATTATTTTTATTTTATACATTTATTTGACACGAAACTTACATTTACATGACAAATGACCTATTTAATATAAAATAATGCCCCTATATTGCCCCCACGAGATACAGGTAACTACTTTTACCTGAACTGAAAACAGCATGCAATGGACGACATTTTTTAGAGGGGGTACCTGTGTATTTCTCCCCGATACTCTGATTTACAGACTAATATCAAAATTTTAACACTGGGTTATCATTCTATGAACATTGCAGTAGCTTTGTATTATTTTTTTGAGAAGTTTCAAATAACTATATGAAAAGTATTTGCGCACTCCCATCTGGATATTATTTACTGAATATTTTTTTCCTTAGTACAGATTTTTTTAATTTTGGGGGCTAAGCTGCATTTTATATCGATATTTAACATAATGGGATAAAGCTTATGCCATGTATTGGAAGAAAACATTAAAATTTCAATAGTACCATTTACATCCAGGTAACAACCAATATGGCTGTACCTAGTCCTTAACATACTTCTTGCATACTTGCATACTTGCATACATCTTAAACATTCAGAAAAAACTAATAGTATATCATGCATATTAATAAATATAAAGCCTGTTAAAACACTTAACATAGTCAGTTCGAGTCATAGCACCAAAACAAATGCTACTCGACACACAAGCAGTACCAAATTTCACCGAAGTTAAAGATGCTTGGTTTGAATTCTGTGACTGTCGGCTTTGGTATCATAGGTTTGTTGTTTCTCTGGAAGCTCCTGTATGTCCCCAGCAACAGTCCCCCGGGACCTACCGGATATCCACTGTTGGGGAACTTTCTGCTAGTCCTGTCCGGAAACAGAAGTGATACGTTCCGAAAACTTCAGCGTAGGTATGGAGAAATATTTCGTTTACATCTTGGAAGCAGACGCATGGTGGTCATTAGTGGGTACAACACGCTGAAAGAGGCGTTTGTGAAGCACGGGGATGTGTTCTCGGAGAGGCCTGACGACTACGTATTTAACCGTTTCAGCAATTGCAAAGGTACAATTTATTACAGTATTTTCTTGTTATCAATGAAGAACGTGTATTTGTTACAGCTTTATTTAGCTATGTGAGCAGGGACCTAATGTATGTTTTTTTTCAATAATAATTCCTATTTTTTCTAAAGAAGCAACGTATATTAAAGAATTTCTAATTGAAACGTATTGAATGGTCTGAATTTTATGTCCAAATGAGGTTGCTATAATGACCCATTAATTACAAACACACTAACACCAAGAAAGCGTCAATAAATGACATTATCTGTTAAAAGGACATAAATCTGAATACAACATTGAAAACATACTTTAATGCATCAATCATATTGAGGCAAAACACAGTTTTTCGTTTCCAGTCACAATATTTTCTCTGATTTTTAATTTTTAAACTATTCTAACAATTTTCAAGCGAGCATTGGTTAAGTCGAGATTACTCTCCTATTCAAAGTGTTTTAAAATGTTCAAACAAAATAACATAACTACTCAATTTGTAGTGTTTGGCGTGTTTGGGGAAAACACGATTTTGTTTATCTTTATCGCCTTTTTTTAAATTGTTTATTTTTTTTTTCAAAGAAGGGTTTACATATATAAAATGATTCAATCATCATCATCATCATCATCATCATTATCATCATCATACTCATCATCATGATGATAATAAGTATCAAAATCCTGACTGCAGTCACCATCATCACCATGATTTGAAAAACTATCTTAATGTCCACAAACATGACCTTGATCCTCAACATCACTACAATCATCACTTCACTACAAGTACCATCATCATCATCCTCATCTATGATTCATCATTCATCATTCATCATCATCATCATCATCATCATCATCATCATCATCATCATCATCATCACTACAATCATCAATCTCCACAACATCATCAACATAATCGTCATTGATAGCAATCATTTTTAACATTATCATCGTTATCATTTTCATCATCTTCATAAATATTGTCATTATCTTAGTCAACATCATATACACCTTCATCATCTCGCAATCACTTCAGGCATCATCATCAACATCATCAAAATGTCAGCATCATTCATTCTTCATTCATATAATTCGACACACACATATACATCTAATACATACACGTACTTGTACGCACATTTTCGCAATAACACACGAAGCGGGAACTTGAGAGAGAGAGAGGGGGGGATATCGGAGATTCAATTTGAGGAACAAAACCAAATCTTGCATATAATTCTGATATAACTGATTGAGAAAAGAAAAACAAAAAAATGATGAAAAGGTACGGCTTTGCTAGGGTTTGAGGAAAATACATATATTGTATACATATTCATGAATCTTTAGAAAATAACAATAAGCAGTAGTATTATCTACATCTCCAATAATGGCTTCCTTTTTCTCCGGTTGATCTCAAACAGTTTTGTTTTGCTTTGATTATTACTATTATTTAAACCCTTCTGAACAACATAATGATCCTTAATAACATTAAGATGTGTTAAAATATCTTGTTTTATCATTTAAGTGTTTAATAAGGATTAAAATTTCATTATCAACTGAACTGGACTAGAAGCAGAGTCCACTAACCTAATGAATTAAATACCACCCATCTAATTTGACAGATTCTATAACAGCTTGGACCTCAAACATTTTTAGCCCTCCATCTAAATAATTCTGAACAAATAGTCGAATAACACGTATAAAATTAAATTCTCTTCCATTCAGCCCTACGGCTTACTAGTTAAATAATATGCACTTGTCAACCTGTTGGGTGCGTGACACTGAAGTTCAAAGTTGAAAATATTCATCGATAGGGCACAGCACGTGCCTGACCCCATGAGAGGTCACCATATAAAAAGGCATGAACAAGCCTTGATACCCGCTTTTTTGTCAGTCAGGGTGCGCGACAGACATTAAGCCAGAAGGGAAGGTTATCTTCGCGTTCGCTATTGAAGCTTTTGCTTGGTACAGCGTTGTGCCTATTTTGTTTCCTTTCCTTCGCTCTGTGTGTCGGATTTCATTTGTTTACATATTTGTAATCAGCTGTTTTATTACGGTGAGATTGAGTATGCGTCGTAAGCAGGCTCGCGGTAAACGGTTGCCGTTGTCAGTGACTTTCGACGCTGATAATTTTGATTCTGACGACGACCTCTCTCTCCACCCAGGAGAGACGGAGGCAGAGGGGTGTGATGATTTTTTCCCCGAACCCCTTCCGAATTTAGATTCGGGCATAAGCGACCCTGTCGCTTGTAGCGCCAATGAGGTTGCGCAGCCGCAGTCACCGAACGTTGTTCGGAATGATAAACATGGCGGCGTCGGAGGCGATGCCCCGACTGTTCCTGTGCCCCGTGGGGGTAGGAAACGTGTCTGCAGTGAGGCTGCCGCTGGCAGCGAGTTTCAGCTTATGGCGAAACGTATGAGGGCTCTGGAGGAGCAGTTGGCAGACGTTAAACGAGACCGGGCGTGTTCCGGGACAGAAAATCAAACGACTGGTGGGTATAACAATAATGATTATTTTGTTGACAATTTTGACTCAGATTTTATGAGTATGACCGACCCGTTGGGTCTTCAAAATCCAGAGCAGTCTTTAACAATGGACTTGGATGATATATATTCTGATATCTTACCCACAGAGTAAGGTCAGATGGAGGACATGTTTGCCATCCCTGATTACGTCTATGGAACACTGCTTGTAGGAAAACGTCGGATGTGTCAAAAATGGCAGAGAAATATCCGATGCCGGCAAATTGTGCCGACATGACCGTTCCGCGGTGCAACCCCGAGATTTGGGGTAAACTTGGTAAGCCCTTGCAGACAAGGGATTTTCAACTTAAGGAGGCTCAGAAGTCTGTGTCTGACGGTATGGTACCTGTAATGAGGCTGACGGAGCTTCTTATGAGCCATCCTGACTTCCGAGAGAAGTTCAGGTCACTGTGTATTGACTCTCTGTCTATGTTAGGTAATGCGGTGCATATGTTTCTTATGAGACAAGCCCTTCCGCCATCATATCATGCCATATGTGGGAAAGACATGCCAATTACGTCAAATTTGTTTGGAGATGATCTCGCCAAGAGGGTAAGAGACATTTCAGAAGCTAATAAGGCTTTCAATGTTTTGTCTTCACGTAAACAGGTGCAGCGTGGAGGTTGGAATGGCGGCCAGAGAGGACGAGGGGGCTATGGTCAGTACAGAGGCTCGGGGAGGCCTTTTTTACGGTCAGGCCAGCGGGGCCGGGGACAACGGCGGCCCGCAAACATGCAGCAAGGTCAGGGCCAGAGCCAGACTCAGAACAAAGAGTAGCCCCTAAGGTGAGTGTTCCATCTGGTAGACTCAGAGAGCATTTAGAGTTTTGGAAAACTTTGACAGATGATGAATGGATTTTAGAGACTGTGAGTGGCCTTAGTCTTGAGTTTGTAGAGACTCCTGTGCAATATAGATTGCCGGGAGCAATATCTTTTAGTAGGGAGGAGATGGAGATTGTTGATTCTGAGGTGAATGATTTGATATCTAAAGGGGCAATAACTCAGTCTTTTCATGAGGTAGGTGAATTTATTTCTAATTTATTCCTTGTTCAGAAGAAGAATGGTAAATTTAGGCCTGTGATTAATTTGCGAAAGTTGAACGAGTTTATCGTGTACCACCATTTTAAGCAGGAGACATTGGATGTGGTCCTTGAATCTATAGAGAGGGGTGATTTTTTCACCTCTATTGATCTGAAGGATGCATATTTCAGTATATCAGTTAGCAAAGAGCACAGGAAGTATTTGAAATTCAAATGGAGAGGCACACTCTATGAGTTTATGGCTATGCCCTTCGGGTTGACAAGTGCCCCTCGTATATTTACCAAGGTACTGAAGCCAATTATGGCCAAAGTTCGTAGTATAGGTATCCATGCTTTCTATTACATAGATGATTCATTGGTCAAGGCAGCCGACAAAGAGGTTTGTGAAGGGAATTGTAAAGTGTTAGCAGACATGTTTGAGTCGGCTGGGTTCCAGATTAGTTCTGAGAAGTCGTTGTTTTCTGCTAGTCATGTTATCATTCATCTTGGGTACCTGATCAATTCTATCACTTTTACTGTTTCGTTACCAGAACAGAAGGTGAAGAAAATTGTTGATGCATGTGCGCGTGTGTTAGGTCGAGAGTCAATTTCTCTAAGAGAACTTGCTAGTCTCATCGGGTTGTTTACGTCATCGCTTAGAGCAGTTCGGCTGTCAGGCCTGTTCTACAGAATGGTAGACAAGGAAAAGACAGCAGGCTTACAGGGGGGTTTGTCTTATGATGACAATGTGAGTTTGTCTAGGGCAGCCCAAACAGAGATTGTATGGTGGAGAGATAATGTTGACAGAATGAATGGTCGGGCTATAAGACCCAATGATCCAGGTGTTGTTATGGAAACTGATGCTTCCGGTGATGGATGGGGGGCAAAATGTGGTTCTCAAACAACAAAAGATCTTTGGTCAATAGTGGAACGGGAACACCACATAAATTTCTTGGAGTTAAAAGCTGTATGGTTGGCCCTACGCTCTTTTTGTTTAGAAATGTCCGATATCCATGTGAGGGTTATGACAGACAATGTGTGTACAATTTCATACGTAAACAAGCCTGGTGGGAATGTGTTAGGGCTGAACGAGTTAGCAAAAGACATATGGTTGTGGTGTTCAGAAAGAAATATTTTTGTTTCTGCCTCTCACATACCAGGTGTGTTGAATGTGGATGCTGACTATTTATCACGGTCTATGCAGTCTTCTGGAGAGTGGTCATTACATTCTTTGATATTTGACAGGATCTGTGGTCATTTTTTCAAACCAAATATTGACCTTTTTGCAAGTAGATTAAATTTTAAGGTCACTGAGTTTGTCTCGTGGTATCCTGATCCAGATACTTGCTTCTATGATGCCTTCTCTATGTCATGGTCAGACTACTTACCTTATATTTTTGCTCCTTTCAGTCTGATCAGCCGTGTATTGCACACAGTGAAGGAAGACAAAGTAAGTATGGTAATAGTAGTCGTTCCTTTATGGAGAAGTCAAGCGTGGCTACCTACTCTATTAAACATTGTTGTGGATGCTCCCGCACGTCTGCCGAGGTGGCGAGACTTGCTATTGTCCCCACAGGGGGAGCCGCATCCCTTAAGAAACAACTTGAGACTGATCGCATGTTGCGTGTCAGGAGATCCCTGCAGAAGCAGGGCTTTTCGCGACAAGCTGCCACGCTTGTCTTCTCCTCCTGGAAACGATCCACGTCTAAGCAGTATGACTTGGCGTGGAACAACTGGGTCACTTGGTGTGGTGAACGACAAGTTTGTGCCAATCGTCCCACTGTCAAGGAGGTGATTTCTTATCTTACTCATTTGTTTAACTTAGGGAAGTCTTACAGTGTGATAAATACACATAAGTGTATGTTGTCCCAGACTTTGGCATTGCTAGGTCATTCAGTACTGGTGAATAATGCTCTCATATCTAGGTTTATGAAGGGTGTATTCAACATTAATCCTCCTAAACCCAGGTATTCATCAACGTGGGATATGGCACCCTTGCTGAAGCTTTTAGGTGACATGTTCCCTTTGACGTCATTGGAACTGGATTCATTGACAAAGAAGTTGGCTTGCTTGATAGCGCTCACAACAGCGCAAAGAGCACAAACATTGGTTAATTTAGATCTTGAGCATATGCAAGATTTCGGAGACTCTATTGTCTTTACTGTTCCGGAACTTATGAAAACATCTAAGCCGTCAAAACCATTTTATAAAGTAACATTGTATAAATATTCCCAGGAAAAATTGTGTGTAGTTTCAACTCTGAAGTATTTTGTGTCACAGACAGTAAATGTGCGAAAGAGTAATAAACTTTTAGTCTCTTTCAGACGAGGATTACAGGTGTCCACATCCACGGTTGCAAGGTGGATCAGGGAGTTGTTGACGTCAGCTGGAGTGAGTCACCAGTTTCGACCCCACTCTATTAGAGGGGCTTCAGTGTCGGCGGTAAAGACAGCTGGGACATCTCTCAAAAGCATTTTGGAAACTGCAAATTGGGCTTCTGCTGAGACTTTCCGTAGATTCTACCTGAGGGATGTGAATGATTCTGTGTCTTTTTCTACCAGTGTTTTACAAACAGGACAGGAATAAATGTATGAATTATGAAAGACTTTATGAAATTTGGTGTACATTTGGAATATTAATGAATGATTGAACTTTATTTGGAGTTTGGTTTTATTTTCTTGGATATCTGGAATGTTGGCAGATTATTTGAAGGTGCATATTATTTAACTAGTAAGCCGTAGGGCTGAATGGAAGAGAATCCCCCCCTCATCCAAGTATCACGATGGATGAGAGGGATTCTCTGTAATGAAGCCCGGAGGCTGGAGAGTTAAATACCCTCCCAAGTCTCTGGGTTTCTATCCTTTA
Source organism: Mimachlamys varia (assembly GCA_947623455.1). Taxonomy (NCBI): domain Eukaryota; kingdom Metazoa; phylum Mollusca; class Bivalvia; order Pectinida; family Pectinidae; genus Mimachlamys; species Mimachlamys varia. The sequence goes on along the minus strand of OX392537.1, from coordinate 12,972,022 downwards.
TAATTTTGGGTATCCCTCCTGTATGTTGCACATAATCTGCCAACATTTCTCTTTAAATAAGCGGGTATCAAGGCTTGTTCATGCCTTTTTATATGGTGACCTCTCATGGGGTCAGGCACGTGCGGTGCCCTATCGATGAATATTTTCAACTTTGAACTTCAGTGTCACGCACCCATCAGGTTGACAAGTGCATATTATTTAACTCTCCAGCCTCCGGGCTTCATTACAGAGAATCCCTCTCATCCATCGTGATACTTGGATGAGGGGGGGATTTTGCAATATATCTCGCAGAGGGGTTTGACAAAGTGATAAATAGATAAGTAAGCTGAGATATTAACAAGGACTTTATAACATTTATTTTACCTAACGGTGTAAGATTCTGCCTTTTCCAATTCCTAATTAAAGCTTTAAGTTTTACTATTTTCCTACCAAAATTCATCCTGGGAATTGCAGTTAAATCAACAGAAAAGTCAACTCCAATAATGTAAACTTATAACCCCCCCCGCCCCCGCTCAGGTTTACTTTGTTTTAGGCTTATCTTTGCATGGTCTTTTCCCTGAAGTTACGTATATTGGGCCTTTAATTAATGACATTTCTAATCCATCAAGCACCGACCCAGTCTCTTCAGCATACTGTAAATTTAGAATATGTATATCGCTAACTTAGATCCCCTTATATTATTATTTTTACTTATAGCTGCAAGCAGTTCAACACAAAGATTAAAATATATGCGCCAATTGGATCACCTTGTCGGCATCCACGTTGAATATTGATAAGAGCATAAAGATGACCATTCTGATTTATTGAAGAATAAGAATTAGAATGCAGTGTTTTAGCCCACGTTTTGATATCACTCCCAAAATTAGAATAATTAAAAAATGATTTCTTCATTAAGCATGAATTCTTCTGAGGCTTCAGTCACGTTCAAGTCTCGTTTTCATCTCATTTAAACATTTTACATTGTATTGAAGAAATTGTGATCAATTTTAATAGCGTATATATGCATCTAAAATTGTGTCAAAATTATAGGTGTCTTTTGCTTGTAGAACTTCTTTAAAATGAATTTTAGAAAAAAAATACCAATTCGGCGGCCCTTTTGAAAATGCGTGTTTCTGTGTATAGTATATTTTGCACTTCACGAAAGGCCGACATTTCACCTTTTGATGCTGGATTGATCTCTTAAAAACAACAATGTTTCGCCATTTTTAATCATAGCAAGCTAATTTTTGCTGTATAACATTCATACATTTTGGGCTTCAGATTCGGAAGATATTGTATGAAGATGTCCTGCAATCGTTCAAAACTGCAAAATTCACCTAAAATCACTTATTATGTCATACTGGTATCTTTGACCGATCATAGCACAAAAAACAAGCACGCTAACATATCATTATCTTTGTATTTCTGATATGCTATGAACTCTGTTTTCCAAAAAATTTAAAGAAAAATATAAGATAAAAAGAGACGATATGTCAGAACTATGGGCAAGTTTTATGGTTGCCATCTTTGTCTGATTGAAAAAATATTCTGTATCGTTGTGTGATATGAAGATGGGCGTTTTTCAGTATGCACATTAGTATAATGACTTGTTGTAATTGGCAATGACTCGGTTCTCATTTTGAGGACTTGATGTTTACATATAATTATATGTGACAAAGATTTACATGGCGGTTTCGTCGATGAAGCAGAAGACGCTTCCTTAACAATCAGTATTGCTTTTCATGACAGAAGGTCAAAGATCAAGGTCACTATTATTATAAAAAAAAATATAAGTAATGACTGACACAATTTTTTCATTCGATAGATTGAGTTTTCTTAACAAACTTTATTATCAATTCTAGTTAATCTAAAAAAAAAAAAAAAAATGAAAAATGCCTGACTTAAATAAATTTATATATATTTTTTATTATTGGAATGAAAGAGAATGAAAGAATAAATGATTTGAAGTTTGAGAGAAGAAATGCAAGAGGAAGAGTGAATGAAGGGAAAGAGGCCTCCTGTGTGGGGTTACATGTTGTAAGAGGGATGATCCCAGGGCACCCCGACCCTGGCATCCTTCCAAAAAAAAAAAGCTGGGGAATTAAAACATTTTTCTGAACCTGAAAAAAAAAAAAGAAGACGCTTACTCTTCCAGAACACCTGGGCCAGTATTCACGAAACCGTTCTCACGCTCAAGCATAGATTTTGTGTTCAAGCCTATTTTCTTATTCCAGCTATAATTTATCTAAAGATCTCATTTCGTCAAACGTTTGACCAAAAAGTTGAAGAGACATTATATTGAAAGCTATTTTCACTCTTTGACACGATGAAGGTGAGTTTCACGAAAGCTGGCTAGAGCACAGAATCCATGCTTGAGCATGAGAATAGTTTCATGAATACTGGTCCTGGTCATAGTCTCTTGTACTTTTACGAGGGTATCCATGTAAATATTTCCTGTTGTCATATTTTGCTTCTAGTTTAATAGATTTTTAGTTCGGATTATAATTTTGTTAACGCTTCCGTGTACTCTGAATTTGTTTTATTCATGAAGTAGAAAAACACCCAAACCCTGCCATTCTCCAAATCCCACTTACTTCAGTAAAGTGAGCGACTGTATATCGTTTCTGCATAATCTGTAGCCTAAGCTGTAGGCGCTCATCATTGTCATATAACCAGGCTTCCCTCCTCTCCTCGTTTCAGACCAATCACCTGGCTCACGCTCTTATGTCATACGATATAACAATGTTAAAGACTTATAATGATATTTGTGTGATGTCACTTGATAGTATCATGAACTACCTAGGCTGTTCTCCGAATGAGTTTGACCATGTTTCAGGAGAATATACTTGAAACAAACGTACGGTAATATCTGAGTACAACTACATAATCACTAGTCTCCGTGTTAGACTTCTCACGCTGTATTGTAACGGAAATCAAGCATGGTTAAATATCAACTAATTCAATTTTTATTTCAAAAATATTTTATTGACATAAATGCAAAGGGATTAGACAGCAGGCAAAGTATATGTACATGTATACGTCCTCTCCCAAAACAGTAACAAACAAACATGGACATGAAATAACGCATTAAACATAACAATCTCAATGCTCAACAATATCTACTAGTTGTCCATATTCGGAATGCAAACGAAGCTTAATTATGAAATGCACCTAAAGCATACCATATATATCTGCCTCTTTAAAATAGTGCAGGGTATGAACACATTATGTAGTAAACTATTTTACACTGCAATTAACAGCCATTTGAACATAGTGCGCATTTCGGGTGGGACGGGTGCTTAAACCACTTGTTTATATGAATTAAACCAATAAAAACAGCATTGGTTGGTTTAATAAGGCGCTAAAAAGCTGGCTTTTTGCTTTGAAAACAAGTTATTTTATCAATATCTGTTATTTTAACAATACGTCAAAAAGTAGCAAACTTGATGGGTCATTGGACTAATTTCGAGGATATAAAGGTTGTAAAATTTGCCGAGAAAAGAACCCCTCTAAACTTTCATAAGAAATACATGGCAAAAATTACTTTTTGAAAGTTGAAAAAAATTGGAAGGAATTATTATAGTTTTGAAATATTCTGTCAGAGGATTGTTAAACATCTATATTTTGATAATATCAAAAGAATAGTAGGAATCAATGGTAATTCTTTTGACTTGTGTGAAGGGAAAATGTAGAAGAGTTCCGAACAATTGATCAATTTTCTAAACAGGCAGAGCCAACTCCCTCAAGGTTGTATATTAATAACCGAACAACTTCTCAAAAAGGATAATTGTGGCCACAAAAGTTTTATTTAAAAATGGAGGATAATTTGGACATTCACTTGTAGAGTCTTCAACATGCTCGATACAGTCGGCATTTCAGTTTGGTTATACATGCAACGTGCCATGTAGATGTTTGAAAATATCTAATTTATTATTTCTTTAATTGACTCTCTTCTATTTCAAATCACTACAGTCATTGTTGCTAGTTCTGGAGAACATTGGAATCATACACGGACCTTTTCATTTGCTACTCTCAAGCAGATGGGATTCGACAACAGGGCGTTGGAGTCCAAGACTATGGAGGAAATTTCCGTCTTTCTTAAAAGTATTCGTGATAAGAAAGGAAAAGCATTTACAATTTGACCTACCGCCCACGTCAGTATTTCTAACATCATGTGTAGCATGATGTTCGGCAAGCGATTTCAACATGATGACAGGGAATTCAATGAGCTCCTAAAAATGATCTATATACATGGAGAATTGATAGAAAAATCTCCAACTTCTTCCCAATAGGTAGTCAAGATACAACTATTACACTTGTATGAAAATATAGCTTGTTATTGGTCATTCACTAGGCTAACATGTTTTATTCCCTTTAAGTCAAAAGGTACTCAACGTGTCATTTTTACGATATATTTATTGTCATACGTTTTAATATTTTGTCAATGATTCACGTTCTTGTGTATATAGAAGATAAGAATAAACTTCAAAGTTCCATTTGGTGGCACAACTGTGATGTCCACATAAAAAAGCATGTCAGAAAGCATACCCTTCCCTATTATCAAATGGCGAAACTTAAGTGCAACGTATGATAATGTGGAAAGTAAAATTGATATTACATGAACCGTACGAGGTGGAAAGAACTGCGATCAGTACAAGACTAGAGAGAAAGTCATCGGAAAAGTCGGTAAATGTTGTCTGACCTCGCCATAAGTCATAAAATGGGGAGACCCAAAAAAAAAGATATGCATACTGAAGATATGGTAATTACTACCAAAACTAAAGCATATGTTCATATACAGGCAAATACCTAATATTATACTGACATTTTTTTGGAAAACCGTAATGCCTCCGTCGCCATATCACGCCTAAGAGCAAGGCAGCTTTCTATATATGAGTATATCAAATCATTTATATATTCCCTAAACAACATGGACTATTTTCAAAACATAAATGCCTTACAAATACTGAATCTGAAAAAGTAATCAGTTCACTTATGATGAGATCACGTCTTATTTGGTTTCATACAGATATCTACCAGGGGACTTAACACATATTGAGGAATTGTGTTCCAATGTCGACAACATCAAGAGGTTCCTACAACTCCAGATCAAACAGCATCAAGCCACTTTTGACGGAGAACATGTCAGGGATTTCATTGATGCATTCCTCAAAGAACAGAACTCTAAGAGGAAATCTGACATCTTTGACGGTACAATATTTTTGTTATTTGTTTAAATTGTGTTCAAATGTGGCGCTAGTTGTTTTTTTAAGATAGGGGCCTAACAGGCACTTATATATACATGTTTTGCACTTGCAAATAGGAAATTTACCAACTTTTCCAACACCGAAATATTGCATGTTGTAACCACTTATTTCCCTACCAAATCCATGCCCTGGTCCAGCTCTTAATTATAGTATAGTATATTATATATTATAACTCCACAGAGACTACCTAAATCACCCTACCTCTCCCCCTTCCCTATAGTCAACATCCATAGCAACCTATTGTGTTCATTAACAATAGTCCCCCGTGTGCCATTATTGTGTTAGGCATAGCCATCCTCCCTTGCAGAGACTTTGAGTATCTGACTGTTGCGGCGATATTGTCATCTTCATATGGGTTAAGCAATGACCTGGCGATTTGAGTATAATTAGATATTGCATAGGTCTATGGATTTTCGACTTCCAATCCCCTCAAAACAATCTGTTGAAACGAGACGGCATATATCGGTGTTACAACTTGCTGACAATCAAATTAATAACACAAGGATTCGAGAGCTGCAGGTTGATTTATGGGCAAGTTTTATGGTCGCCATCTTTGTCTCATTGAGAAATATTCTGTATTTTTTCTGACGTTTTTGAGTAAGCTCATTGGTGTGTTTACTTGTTGATATTGACAATGATACTCGGTTCTCATTTTGAGAACTTGATGTTTACTTGAATATGACAAATATTTACATGGCGGTTGTCGTCGATGAAGCAAAAAAAGATTACTCTTCCGGAACACCTGTTGCCATGTAAATCTTTGTTCATATTTTGCCCCTGTTTTAATCGATTTTGAGATCGGATTATGATTTTGTTAACGCTTCGGTATTCTCTTATTTATTTTCAGCTTGCATGACAATCAAATGTCCGTTCTCCTGAGATGAAATAAGCCGACTAGCAAACATCCGTAGTTTTGAATTTGAATGCACAAAATGCGCGAGTTACAACCATATCATGTACCTCTGTATATGGGTTAAGCAATGACTTGGCGATTTGAGTATAATTAGATAATGCATACGTTATTTGATTTTCAACTCCCTATCCCCTCAAAACAATCTGTTGCATATATCGGTGTTACAACTTGCATGTCGTCCCATAAGAAAGCACAATGATATATATATGGAAATTATCAAAAACAAAAACAAGGAAACATGATTCATGCCTTCACGCCATCAAAAGGAGCTCTTCAGAACGATGACGTAACACACACATATGCTGCACCTTTAAAATTTAGTAATATATACAGTATGCCAAAACATGATAAAACTGTTATTCAAAACTTGTATGCGACGTCATAAGAACTATGACGTCACAAAACAAAAAAATGTAACTCTTAGAGTTCGACTGAATAGCGTGTAATACTTAAATTCATGTATGTATCTTAAGAAATTGTTGTTAAAATCTCGGTTTTGTTTTACAAAATATTGAACGCATTTGAAGCGAAACTGGTAGATCAGTGGTACAGCGTTCGTCTAGAGTTCGGAAGGTCCCGGGTTCGAACCCCGGTCTGGCCGCTACATTTTCTCTTTCTTCTGTTCCACATTTTCATTTTGCGTTCCTGATTTTTTTTCTGTAGATGACAACCTGATGCACGTGATGTTAAACTTGTTTAATGCTGGTACCGGGACTATAACTATCGCTCTCAAGTGGGCAATTCTGTTCCTCATACACCATCCACACGTGCAGACGAAACTGCGTCAAGAGATAGAGAATGTTATAGGATTTTCTCGACTTCCGACTTTGGCAGATAAAGCGGAAATGACGTACACTGATGCATTCATACACGAGACCTTCCGGATGGGTATGACCGGAGGTGATTTGCGGATTCCTAGAAAAGGATGAAATATTGATAGATCTATATAATACCAAAGTAGGTATTTTCTATAGATCTATATAACACAAAAGGAGGAAAGATTTATAGATCTAAATAATACTAAAATTATAGGTAACATTTATAGATCTATATAATACTGAAGGAGGTAATATTTATAGATTTATATAACACAAAAGGAGGCAATTTGTATCGATAAATATAATACTGAAGGAAGTAATATTGATAGATGTATATAATACTACATGATGTAAACTTTATAGATCTATAAAACATAGTACTAAAGGAGGTAAGATTTATAGATCTATATAAAACCAAACAAGAAAAGATTTATAGATCTCTATAACACCAAAAAAGGAAAGATTTATAGATCTATATAATACCAAAGGAGGTAACATTTATAGATCTATATAACACCAAAAAAGGAAAGATTTATAGATCTATATAACACCAAAAAAGGAAAGATTTATAGATCTATATAATACCAAAGGAGGTAACATTTATAGATCTATATAACACCAAAAAAGGAAAGATTAATAGATCTATATAACACCAAAGGAGGTAATATTTATAGATATATATATATATGATATTAAATGAGGCAACATCTATTGATCTTTATAATAGAAAAGGAGGTAATATTGAAAAACCTGTATGACATTTATAGATTTATTAAGATATTACTAAAGGAGATACAATTTATAAAACTTTAGAATACCGGATGATCGAGCGTAAAGAATGCTAATGAAGCAGAAATACAAACAAGATACCGGGAAACGTGTCGTAACGATAACAGAAGTTCAACCGTAATCTTGTCGGCTTACTATTGAACAAAAAAAGACGGGTGCTATCTTTTATTCATCGATGTACATGTTTAACACAATATTTTTGTTCTTTTCTGTTTTACATTATTATCAATAAATGTCATATTATATTGAAATATCAAAGAAACTTTTCCTCATTTGAAACATCAAAGTTGTTTATGGCATATATAAAACTCGCAATGTTTTTTTATGGTTTTGTTTTCTTGTTTTTATTTATCTATTTTATTACCAAACACTGTCGTATAATTTTGAAAGATTAAAGTATTTTTTTTAAAGTTGAATCATCAAAGTTATTTTATGGCACATTTTGAAATATATGCTTATACGTTTTAGACACAATTTTATTATATGTTGTTAAAGACAGGGATTTGTGCCAGTATGTTGTAGTTTCAAAAGGATAAAAAAAACTTTACCAGTTTTAAAGATTACTCGAAACATAGGCCTTTCCATCTTGAGAACAGCACTGCAAGGTAATACTGCATCAGAATACTCAAAAATAATAAATATTCGTTAAAGTGATTGGCTTACCGTGGACATTCTGAATTGGGTTCAGTTTCAGAGTATGTAAAGTTGATCAGGTTCTCTCTCATCTTTTGTGACCCCGATGTTCGAATTACAATGCTCTGCATGCTAAATTTGTGTTTGTGTCTGCAGATAAGGCAAATTATACCTTGATCCTTTTTTGTTATCGCGGTAACTTTTACAGTTTGAAAAAAACTAGGCCTGCTTGATAAACAAGGTTACCCTACATGTACTTGAACATTGATCAGTTTTCGAACAAGATACCCCAGAGGGATCTTAATTGGCGCCCACCATCGACGGTCTTCATTTGTTCTTAAAAGTTTAATATTTTCCCTTCGGTTCTCTTCTTACCTCTTACATGCATATAATCTTGATAAAATGTCATTCTATTTTTAATCTAACTAATATTAATAGCCAAACAAAATTCAATAGCAAAAATCCAAGATAACCACTTGTCAGCCACATTGTTTTCGGATCAGTTAAAAAACTGGACAATGCACAACTAGAAACCAAGAGGAACCTGCACATGAAATTTGAGAAGCATACATCTAGCAACTGTCACGAAATAGCGATCACAAACTATTACTTTTAAAATCCAAGATGACCTCCAGTCAGCCAAATTGGTTTTCGAATTATTTCACAACTAGGGACCAAGGAAAACCTGCATATGAAATTTCAGAAGATTCCATCCAGCATTTCTCAAGAAAAGCGATCATAATCTATAACTGTTATAACCTAAGATTGCCGTCTGTCGGTCATATTGGTTTTCAACGCCACACGGAAATGGGCAATACACAACAACGGATCAAGGGGGACATACAGTACTTTTCAAGAAATAGTGGTAAATGTTACTCTCAAAATACAAAATAACCGTCCGTCGACCATATTGTTTTTTCTGATCGGTCCGAAAATTAGCTAATGTGCAGCTAAGGACCAAGTGGAACCTTCATATGAAGTTTGAGAATGGTCCATTCAGCAATACTCAAGAAATGGCAGTAACAAGAATTGTTGACGGACGGACAAAAGACGCCTGGAGATTTGAAAAATTTGATAAGATTTAACCTTTCATAATCAGTGAAACATTCTTTTAAGAAATGGGTAAATGAGACCTACCTCGTCTATATTGGATGCCAATACTATACAAGGATAATCACACGCAACGTTTTATCGCTTGTTCTGATAATAAAATTTGAGCTAGTCTTACTGTGATCCTCGAACACCGTGTCCATACTTTATCCCCGTACGGACAACAAGACATACGAACAACTGCAGACAAACCCAATACCAAAGTATAAACGGCGCCTCATAGCCATCCTGACAAAATTAAAACAAAAGAGCAAGATTACTGAACGCCAATACAGATATCTGTGCCCCACAGCAGAGAACACTCCTAGAATGTACACCCAAGATCCACAAATAGGGGAACTCCATGAGGCCAATTGCGGACTACACTGGATCCGTTGCTTACAATGTTTCACGATCATTAGCAGCAAAAAGTCTCATACGGACCAATACCAATTCTCACCATTTTTTACATCAAAAGTGTTAGGCGTCGTACGCACATTGCTCAATAGATGCAAAACAATTGTCACAGAACAACATGACGAATTGCAAGAGCAGAAACACATTGCTAGGGCAATGAAAACACGTGCATATCCAGAATGGGCACTATAACGGGTAGAACAACAGTGTGAAAGTAAGGGGGAAACAGGAAAACACCAATAAAGGATAAGAACAAAACAAAAGGTCAAGTGGTCATCCAGTATATCAAAGGCATATCGCCGAAACCATCTAGAGGATACATCTCAGTCATGGCATAGCAACAGCCATGAAGCCCCACAAGACACTCCGAAACATCCTTGTATATCCGAAGGATAAAACACCGAAAGAAATCATCTGCATATACAAGATCGGATACCGAGACGGGAAGACGGGTGTCCATTTGGTGAGCACCGGAAAAATACTGACACACAAGAAGGAAAGAAATTCACCAAATCAGAAAAGCAGCAGACAGAGTCTCATGTAAACAAATCGGCAATTACAGAACATACCATACAGAAAAATCGTTTGATTGACTGTGAAAACTCGAAAGTGTTAGACAGAGAGAGCAATATGCTGAGGCGGCAGATCAAAGAAGCCATCTGGGTACGCCGCAGTGGGACGGTTCTAAATCGAGTTGATGGGGCTCACAGGTCCTTGCAGATCTATGACCAAATCATAAACAAAGCGTAATTGAATCGGGTCATTTCGGTACAATTACTTTACTTTGGAACATACAACGTAGACAAAATGACCGTTTATCGTTACCAACTCGAACACCTTTTGTGTGCATATGCTTTGCTGGTCATTAGTCTGATGAAAGTGACAGATAACATATATTGTACTAGTCATCGAAGCGTCACATAAAACATTTATTTGTTGTGTAAAATAATCTTTGCGTAAAATGTAGCATATACCTATATATGCCTACATAAATGTAATTTCAGATGAAAACCTTTTTCTGCTATATATAAAGCTGATTTTGTAGTATACAAGCTCGAACTTTCGACATCAAATGAAACTTCTGGCTTTCAAAATTCAAGACGACCACCTGTCGCCCATTATTTTAGATTAGCCTGATTTTTTAGTACATTACTATACAGACAGACCTTCGTTTCTATTCAATCCCAAATATATACGATGAAGCAATTGATCAGCCTCCCCTCTGTCCGATGATGATAATAATAAAACCATAACGAGTGACGGCTGTTTTTTATATTCATCCAACTAGCACGATCACAGTTGTAAATTCAAATAGACACAATGTTTGCACCAATGGTTTTGCTTGGTAACATGTGGTCTGAACATAGATAAAGGTAAATAGAAGGATTATACCGGATCAAACATTAATGATATTTATTCAAATGACACAAAATTAACATAAATATTTGAATTGATATGCTTTTCAAAGAATTATAAAATGTATATAGTGAAAAGAAAAAAAGGAGTGTACAAAATACTTACTGGAGAACTTTATGATTTGATACGCACACAAGGTTAAAAGAATTATCATAATATGCAAACAAATCAAACCATTATCAGGACAACTATCTTCATCTCAGATAAACTAAGCTAGTAAGGTTAAAATGACAGCAGCTCTGAGGTTCAATTCACCCTAAACATCTGACACTGTTCAGCCTGATATACATATTATATACCTAACACATAAAGACAATTGTGAACACACCGAATCTTATCATGAATGAGACTGTTATTGAAACTACTAGTCTCAAAATGGTTTGGTAAACTAACACGTGTAATTTTGCTACTAGATTGATAATCTTGTAAAAATTTAAGAGAATAAGACCAGGTATTCCGGAACAGTAAGCGTCTTCTGCTTCTTCGACGACACCCGGCTTGTAAATCTTGGTCACATCCAAGTAAACATCAAGTCCTCGAAATGAGAACCAAGTCATTGTCAATCACAACATGTATTCATAATATTAAGCATACTCAAAAACGTCCATATTCATATCACACAAAGATACAGAAAATGCTGTTAACAAATTTAAATTAACTCCTCTGTATTTCATTTCTTTGGTTGTAGTCTTTGATCAATTATAAATCGTCCGTCACTCTAAACATCAAACCAAGATAACACAGCTTAAATGTACGGAAAGAACAGTATTAATGTATATTTATCAATAAACGTATTGTATAATTTTACTTCTCAATTCATAAATTAAAGGGATTTAGCACACCTGACCCTTCTGCTTCTATATTAGTCTAGAAATTTTGGATTCCCACATTTTGGCCCCTGACATCACGAAAGAGTTCTAGGAGGACGAAACTTCATGAATTCATTTTTTCGGTATACTCTGTCAATTACTAAATTTAAAAGGTGTAGCATTTGACATGTGTGTTTTAGGTCATCTTTCATCAGTTCATTGAACCAGCACGGAATCGTACCTCAATGATGATATATATACTGGCACAGAGTTAATTGATCTTGACTGCTCTGAACTTGAACTCTCGCGGATGATTGACTATGCCCTCTACCGGCTCTAATGTAGGCAAGTTACGGTCGTCTTCCGGAAGAATGCTGAATCGCTGAACCAATGACGTCAGGAACAAGAAAAGTTCCATCCTTGCTAAACTTTCTCCAAAGCATACTCTTCTTCCTTTTAAAGTTAAAGAAATAGGGAAACATTGATGAAAAAATCAATTTGAAAGGAAATATTAGTATTCAATAACTTTGGATATACATTGATGGCCCGAATATGAATAGCCTATCAAAATAGTAGGTCATACATGTAAGTAAAAGATATGTTAAGCAACGGTGAATATTCACAAATTAGGAAAGGGGGTCTTATTTGATATATCTGTTAAAGGCCCAATATACATAATTTCAGGGAAATTTTTAGTGATTCTGAAAAATTCTGAAAAAAAAATCCAGTTGATAACCATACAAAAATAAGCCTAAAACGAAGTAAACCTGAGCGGTAACTAACAAGAAACTCTTGACAAAAAAATCCAAAACATTGAAAATAATTCAGGTGGGGCCCACTTCAACAACAAACCGAAGGTAGAAGATGGTTCGAAATGGACGCGTGTTTACAAATAGCGTGTTTCAAATGCTGCTGTACCGGTAACCGCGAAAGAATTCATCTTGAATATTGCGGATATCAGTTAATCTTAACTACATCTATAAATATAATAAGTTATTAGGCTTGATTTTTGCTTCAAGTTTTGCTGACAGTTACGTATATTGGGCCTTTAAAAAAGAGGCAGTTTAATATTGCAATAGTTGTTTATATGCTCACCTAACGAAAATGTGAGAACAGTGTGCTCTTTTCCGTTGAGTTTCCCGTCTTCACCAATAAATCGGTCTGGATTGAATGAATGAGGATCTGTAAAAAGCGATTCGTCGAATAAAGCAGATTCAAGGTTAGGGACAATCATGTCGTCTGTACGTATTGTGTATCCTTTAAATGTTGTATTGCGTTTGACTCCATGCGGCAGAGAATATGGGACCAAGTCACTCATCCGCAACGTCTCGTGTATGAATGCATCCATGTATGGCATTTTTGCTTTGTCATCCATTGACGGTATTCGTGAAGGTCCTATGACATCTTCAATCTCTTGATGTAAGTTGGTCTGAACATTTGGAAAGTTGATGAGGAACAGAATGGCCCACTGCATGGTAGAAGCGGTTGTCTCTGTCCCAGCAACAAACATATTGTTCAACACCACCGCCAAATTGTCATCTGGAAGTGGCAATGTATTTGCTCATTAATTCTATATTGAAATCAGAGAGGCTTACAAAAAGCAATATTTTCAAATGACGATTTCAAACTCAAAACTGAATTTTGACATAGTTTCATCTGAATATATCAAGACATCAGTGACAAAATACAGATATGACTACAAAGTGTTGGAATTTTAAGCCATTTACAGCTATGCTAGGTGCACAAAACACCAGTAAATGTTGTTTAATGATAACAAGGTTACCATTTGTTTCGACTTTACAATATTCAAAGGAATAAAGAAAGAAAATGTAATTTAGGAAAAGACCTCTAATGCGTTAATTAACTGGTGACGTACCATCAAACACTCCTGTCTTGCCATAAGTGATTTGCTCTTTTAAGAAAACATCGATAAAATCCCTCATATTGTCGCTGTCAAATGTAGCCCGGTGTTTGTCAATCTGCTCATGCAGGAATCGTTTTATCTTGTGGTAGTTCGTGCTCAACGCCTCAACACCGGTCAACTTGTCAGGAAAATATCTGTACAAAAGTGGAAGAAGTAATGAATAAAAAATAATACGAAATTTTGTCCACAGGCACTTATGGCCAGGAGAATAACCATCTATATACATTGTATATAATATGTAGAATATAGCGATTTGAAAAAATAAAATAAAATATATAAACTATTTTCCAATTTTCTTTTTATGTTATTAAAGATCTAAGACCATAATGAAAATAACTGCCAAATTTCAGCTTGATACGTCAAGCGGTTAAATTTCACAAAAAAATCGACTTTCAGACACTGAAAAAGAGAGAAGGTATGAAACTCAGTGGTAGAAAATACCTTGACCACGTTACAAAACAGTCCAAAAAACTTTCTTTTCGTTCATACTAGAGAAAAACGAACAGCTTCCAGTCATTCCTTATATATTCCCCTTTCTAAAAAGCTATAATGATCCACACTTTTATTTATCGATCGCAAGCGCGGAGTCGTAACATCTCAGAAAACACCCGAAATCTTCGATATTGGAATTACCTTTGACGGAAGTCACTGCTAACGTCTCAGGGGAGACTACTCTGATTATATTCATGTACTTCTACAATGTTAAAATATTTCACAAATCATTAGTATACAAACGACTTAAGTTTATCTTACTATTAAGCCATCCTAAGGTGTTTAGTAGTGAAATCCGATGCTGCCATCGTCGGAAATCATCTAAAACAAAAGTTTTAACTTGACGCAAAAACGATGTTTGTATTTTGGCGCAAAAACGAACATCGAGACCTTTCTGGCTTTTCCATAAGTCTACTGCTGTTCGGAACCTCACTTCCGTCACAGGTAATTCCTATATCGAAAATTTCGGGGGTTTCTGAGATGTTACGACTCCGCGCTTGCGATCGATAAATAAAAGTGTTGATCATTATAGCTTTTTAGAAAGCGAAATATATAGGGAATGGATGGAAGCTGTTCGTTTTTCTTTAGTATGAACGGAAAGTAAGTTTTTATGACTGTTTTGTAACGCGTACGAGGTATTTTCTGCCACGGAGTTGCATACCTTCTCTCTTTTTCGGTGTCTGATTACGTGGTCGAGGTATTTTCTGCTACTGAGTTGCATACCTTCTCTCTTTTTCAGTGTCGATTTTTTGTGAAATTTAACCGCTCGACGTGTCAAGCTGAAATTTGGCAGTTATTTTCATTGTGGTTTTAGATGATTAATAACATAAAAAGAAAATTGGAAAATTTTGTTTATACAATTTATTTTATTTTTTCAAATTTCGCTTTAAAGTTCGCGATAAAGTGTTTGTCCTAGCCACTGTCGTTATTTTATATGGCTAATAAGAACGAAGCTCTCGGGACCCAGAGCAAAGCTCTAAGATGGTAACAAATGCGTGCGTAAACAGAGTTGCTTCCCATTGCTACATTTTGCCTAAAATGTTGCTTTGTCGCCTACAATGTTGTTTCGTCCGGAAGTAACCCTCCAGTGGGAAAAGCGGAAATACGTCACACAAACGTGTCATACTCGGCCTTGATCGTTTTGTTTTACGTAAAGTTCAAAACTAACCAGGAAATCTTCGGCATGTCTGTTGCATTTATCTTCAAGAGTTTTTATAGCTATTTCTGCCACAGGCATAAAGTGTAAAATGCGGATACGCTCTCGTGATAATGTTTGTCAAAAATCAGGTTCTGCTAAATATTCAACCGGGAGATATTACCTTGAAATAGGGCCGCATTAAACTAACATATTTACGTGTACATTTATTTGCTTCTTTTTATTTCTATTCTTTTTTCCACCAAAAATTCCTTCGATTTTTCGTTTCCATTTTCAGACGATTCCATTTGTTATTGAATATCAACGAAATTATCAACAGTTTCTTAAGTCTTTTAAGTGTTTTTCTAACTTATTGACATCGGACAGGTTCGGCCAATAATCGGTCAATACAACACATAATAAGCCGTAAAATCTGCTCGAAATTTGCATGCTTCATGACGTCATGGTTAAGCTGATTCGTACCCAATGGCGGGACTTTTTCGGTCATCCGATTGTTCATCAGTAAAGGTTACATAATTCATTTCAAAAATTCTAACAAATGTCGGATTCGCCCCGTTGTTCGTTGAAATTCCTTGAAATGACGACTTTGGGAGAATATTCTCGGTAAATATCAGATTAACTAAAGCTAGACTCTTTTAAGGCTTTGTCATTTTCATAATATCCTTTATCATTTCATATTTTGATACTACATATGCTAGGCCAGTTGATTACTGTTGGTTCATATATAGGCCCAGCCCCTTAAATGTTCTTGCAGAGGTGACCAAACATGCATGTATCTTATTCTATTATATTTGGATTTAGAAAATCTTCAATAACGTATTACAATAAATACATATGTTATAATTGGACAGATTGATGAATAGAACCCAGCACATCATAACAAAAATATTTCCCTACATATCCCTTCAATGTCTTAGGTCATTCTACATATTGTAGGTTAACAAAAGTAGCTTAAGCTTAAACATGGCACGATACATCAAATGTTGTATGAAGTTACCTCAGAATTGGGAAGAAATTTGTGATGGCAGCTTTGGGAAGCGATGCAACATAGGTGTCAATCATCAGCATTAACTTCTTGAACATCTCGTCATCATGTGCATATCTTTCACCAAAGGAAATACTACATATAATGTTTGATATACTGATCTGGGCGATCCTTCCCAGTTCAATAGCGTCTCCGGAGGATTTCTCCACAACTTCAAGAAAGACGGAAACCTCTTCAAGAATTTTAGATTCCATCGACCGCTTTCCGAATCCAAACTCTTTCATAGCACGCATTGAAAATGCCCGTGTCTGCCTCCATTTTTCTCCAGAACTTCGGACAATACCTGATGTTAAAATAAGAAAACATATATTGCATTGATTTAAAGTGATTTTACAGCATACAGTACTATTGATTTTCAAATTCATAAATTAAAGAGGTTTTACGCACCTGACCCTTATGCTTCTACATTAGTTTAGAAAAAAACATTTTGTCCCCTAGCATCACTGACGAGTCCTAAAGGGACGAAACAGTTTGTATGGTGCAGTTTACTATTCGGTATACTGTATCTATTACTAAATTTAAAAGTAGCAGCAAATGTTTGAAACAAAAATGCATTAGCTTAATGTTAATGTCCGTGTTCGCTTTATTTCAAAGCTGTTTCGTACCCTATAATATGCATATTGACTAGTTCGTGATTAGAACATTAACTTAATTTGTTAGATTAAGTTGTTTTTTTGTTTTGGTTTGTACATATACAGCCTAGCCTAGGAAGTCAAGTTGTTCTTTTCAACAATGTCTCCTACATACAGTCTGTTAAATATCGCCACTAATCCCGAAACATTTGGTTTTAGTTTAATTTTGTTTTACGTCCTATTAACAGCCATGGTCATTTAAGGACGTGTAAGGTTTTAGAGGTGAAGGAAAGCCGGGGTATCTGGAGAAATACTACTGGCCTGCGGTCAGTACCTGGCAACTGCCCCACGTGGGATTCGAACTCACAACCGAGAGAATGAGGGCTAATGGTAGAATGTCGAGACATCTTAATCACTCGGCCACCGCGGCCCATGGTGGGCACTAGTGGTAGAATGTCGAAACACCTTAACCACCCGGCCACCGCGGCCCAGGGTTGACACTTGTGGTAGAATGTCGGAACACCTTAATCACTCGGCCACCGCAGCCCAGAGGTGGAGGGCTAGTGGTATAGAATGTCGGAACACCTTAGCCACAAGGCCACCGCGGCCCAGGGTGGACACTAGTGGTAGAATGTCGGAACACCTTAATCACTCGGCCACGACGGCCCAGAGGTGGACACTAGTGGTAGAATGTCGGAACATTTTAACCACTCGGCCACCGCGGCCCAGAAGTGGAGGGTTAGTGGTAGAATGTCGGAACACTTTAACCACTCGGCCACCGCGGCCCAGGGTGGACACTAGTGGTAGAATGCCGGAACACCTTAACCACTCGGCCACGACGGCCCAGAGGTGGACACTAGTGGTAGAATGTCGGAACATTTTAACCACTCGGCCACCGCGGCCCAGAAGTGGACACTAGTGGTAGAATGCCGGAACACCTAAACCACTCGGCCGCCGCTGCTTAGAGGTGGACACTAGTGGTAGAATGTCGAGACACCTTAACCACTCGGCCACCGCGGCTTAGAGGTGGACACTAGTGGTAGAATGTCGGGACACCTTAACCACTCGGCCACCGCGGCTCAGAGGTGGACACTAGAGATAGAATGTCGGAGCACCTTAACAACTCGGCCCCCGTGGCCCAGAGGTGGACACTAGTGGTAGAATGTCGGAACATTTTAACCACTCGGCCACCGCGGCCCAGAAGTGGGGCTAGTGGTAGAATGTCTGAACACCTTAACCACTCGGCCACCGCGGCCCAAAGGTGGACACTAGTGGTAGAATGTCGGAACACCTTAACCTCTCGGCCACCGCGGCCCAGAGGTGGACACTAGTGGTAGAATGTCGGAACACCTTAACCACTCGGCCACCGAGGTCCTGTTCCCCCGAAATCAACACGAATAAGTTATAGATGGCAGAGCACTTGTTCAATAATAGTCTTTATTTGAAAACACACACATGTGCTGTCCCTGTTAAATTAAGTTACAGATGTATTTGCCGGAAAAAAAATGAAATAAACATTTAAAAAAAAAAGAAAATAAAGAATTTCGTTATAAGCAAGACCGACTGCCCGGCCGACAAAAAATGATATACGTCATCTTCTTTGAAGGGGTTTGGGAAAATAAAAGTCACAATCACAAAATATAGACTTCCATGTGACCATGCATATTTTAGCCAATGAGAATTGAGGAAAGTCGGATCACATCTAATATTATACAAATATATCATGGGTGTCTGTGTAATAGTTCAGAATATTTGACACGAGGTACTGGTAATCGACCGATGTTCTATTGCACGAAGCCGAAGGTCGAGTGCAATAGAACATCGGTCGATTACCAGTACAGAGGGCCAAATATTCTGGACTATTGAACAGACACCCATGATATACTTGTTTTATTACATAATTACTAAAACTTACTTCGAATCACTGAAATTGTTTTTTATTAACATGTTATTGAATAATAACAGATCAATTCTATAATGTATCCCGTGAACTCTGGTACATTGTATGTAAAAAAAATATATCAGGTAAATATTCGATTTTCTGAGTAACAAACACAAAAATATCAGTCCGTATTCATTGGCGACTCCAAATCTAAACTTTTCTGTAGAAATCGCCAAGCCTATTGTTGTCTGGTAGCATTGACATCTGACTGACTTTGATTGACGCTTGAAATGGTAGGAAACGTCACGCGGTGCTCAATAGTTCGCACGTGACCGTGCATTAGTTCGCACGTGACCGTGCAATATTCATTTTAGCCGTGCAATAATTCATTTTACTAGTAAATGGTTCAAAATATAGCTTATGCGTATAGTTAAGGAAAACCAACTGCATTAAGTAATAATATACAAATATATCATGGGTGTCTGTGCAATAGTCCAGAATATTTGACACGAGGTACTGGTAATCTATCGATGTTCTATTGCACGAAGCCGAAGGTCGAGTGCAATAGAACTTCGGTCGATTACCAGTACAGAGGGTCAAATATTCTGGACTATTGCACAGACACCCATGATATACTTGTTTTATTACATTATCACAAAAACACACTTTGAATCACTGAAATTGTTTACTTTATAAACATGCTTTTGAATAATAATAGATCAATTTTATAATGTATCGCGTAAAC
This sequence comes from Mimachlamys varia, assembly GCA_947623455.1. Lineage (NCBI taxonomy): Eukaryota > Metazoa > Mollusca > Bivalvia > Pectinida > Pectinidae > Mimachlamys > Mimachlamys varia. The sequence goes on along the minus strand of OX392537.1, from coordinate 12,952,076 downwards.
TCTAGTATAAAGAAAAGTAAATAGGTAAATATTTAATTATCTGAGTAATAACCACACAAAAAAAAATCAATTTGAATTCATTGGCGATCACAACTTTCCTGTAGAAGTCGTCATGCCTATTGTCTGGCAGCATTGACACCTGACTGACGTTGACGCTTGAAAGGGCGGGAAACGTCACGAGGTGTTCAATAGTTCGCACGTGACCGTGCAATAGTCATTTTAGCCGTGCAATATTTCATTTCACTAGTAAATGGTTCAAAATATAGCTTATACGTATAGTTAAGGAAAATCAAACCTATTATGTAATAAATAATTATATTGATCAGATCCCAGTTCTTTATATGTAGCGCATGGAGATGTATAATCTGTAAAATACCTACTTCATCAAACCGGTAATTGACAGTTACCTCGTTACTGTATCTGACTGGTAACAAACACACATGTATAGTACATGTCCTTGACGAGACCGGAAACACATACATGTACACCGTGTCCGGTCACAGGGACCTGAGAATTTGTTACAGCTAGGTTTGGACCTAAAATATGGTGTTTAGAGTAATTTTACACTTTTTGGGGGGTTAAGATCGATAAAAATCCCCCCTCAATGGTCATAAAAGCTATTAGGTCCAAACCTAGCTGCAACAAATTCTTAGGTCCCTGTGATCACAGTTGCTTGAGTTTCTGTCAGTAAATAATAAATATATAATATATATGTGTGAAATGAGCCTCTCATTACAGTAATTCTGTAATGGGCCGCGGCTCCATATATATATAAACATTTTTTTGTATACTGACAGAAACTCAAGCAACTGTGCTGTGATACAACAGACATGTCTCACCTAGTAATCAGTTTGCTACAAACCTCGGTCATCACTGGTCCGTTTGGAGACATAATCGTCGTCGGGCCTGTCTGAGAACACATCAGCGTTCCTCACAAACACCTCCTTGAGAGCTTCGTAACCGTTGATGACCACCAATCGTCTGCTACCTAACCGTAAACTTAACACGTCTCCATATTTCTGACGTAGCTGCTTGAATAATTTCGTTTTGCTTCCAGACATAAAGAGTGGAAAGCTCCCCACCAGTGGATACCCGGTCGGTCCCGGGATACTGTTGCTGGGGACATAGAAAAGCTTCCAGAGAAACAGCAAACCTAAGATACCAAGGACAACAGTCACAGGATCCATACCAAGTAAAACACCCACCATTTCTGCTTCTGTTGTTTGTTGTACTTGTGTGGACTTTTATCCTCGTATCATAGTTATAATAGGTACTGGCCTTGACAGTCACTAGTCATATGTGCCCTATATAGTGTGTAACCTTACCTGACTAGGGACGGCTGTACATAACAAATAGATAAAACAGCATTACTTCTCCTTTAAAGATCCCTCACGTACACCTGTCAAAGTTGTATCCATAATTTATTTTACCTGCGTTGAAACATAAACTGACTCCGTCCTTAAAAGTAATGAAGATGAAGTTAATATGACCAATTTGGAGCATGTCTATGCATTTATTCTTATGTGTATACATGTGTTTCATGCTGTTTTAGTGATATGAAGATGGACGTTTTTGAGTATGCTTATTAGTTTGTTTACTTGTTGTGATTGACAATGATATTCGGTTCTCGTTTTGAGAACTTGATGTTTTCTTGGATGTGACAAAAAAATTACAAGGCGGGTGTCGTCGATGAAGCAGAAGACGCTTGCTCTTCCGGGGCACCTGTTCTTATTCTCTTGTGTTTTGACGAGAGTCTTCATGTAAATCTTTCCTTTGTTTCTATTTTGCCCCTAGTTTAATCGATTTAGAGTTCGGATTATGGTTTTGTTGACGCTTTGGTTTTCTCTGATTTTTTTTTTTTATATTTACAAACCCTCTATTATCTTCCCAGTATGCTCCCTATGCAAATATAAGCTTGGGGTCATGAACGATAAAACACCGTCACCACGCTACGGTACAGGAGGTATAAACTTAAACGTTTATCTAATTTCTGTTTGATAATGTTAAATTACGGACTAGCTCGAATGATGACTTAAAACATCAGGGCTCGTATTCATGAAACCGTTCTCGTGCTCAAGCATGGATTCTGTGCTAAAGCTAGATTTCTTGAAACTCACCTAATTCATACCAACCATCAAAAAGTCAATTGTAAATATCAAAAACAGTGTTTGGCTTCATGGATCCTCACTTTTTTACCAAAACTTTGACAAAATCAGAATTTTTAAATAAACTATGGCCGTTATGAGGTTTGAGCACAAAATCCATGCTTGAGAATGAGAACGGTTTCATGAATACGGGCCCAGGTCTTTTGGTATTCCTAAAATGTCTCACTCGTTGTAAGATCTTTAAAAATAATTAAAAAAGATATTACTGAATGTGAATTTAATAAAGGCGAAAAAAACTTATTTCGTTTTTTCCAAAGCACATCTTACTCCCGAGATTCCAGATTTTGAAATAACAACTGAATGTAACTCAGGTACTTTGATATATTAGTTAGGACTGGTTTTTATGACATTGAGTCCGGATCAACTCACAAACATTTCTTCAAAACTGCATGTGTTGACCTGAATCACCCGTTGTATTATGAGAAACACCAATTTAAGTATTGGAAAAGTAACTTAAGGATGTACATGTACATCTCTGAGAAATCAAAATTTTCCTGTATTTAACTTTTTTCTCGTATACATTTTTGGATATGGGAGTTCATGCATGACAGAAAATGCAAAGATCATGATATGTCAGTTTTTGCCATGATCGGTCAAAGATATCAATATGATATAATAAGTGAGTTTCAGTGAATTTTGTAGTTTTTACTAATTGCAGGACATCTTAATACAACATCTTCCAAACGTATCACCCGAAATGTATGAATGTTTGCAGATATAATAAAAGTAGTATTTTCTTTTAATTTATGGATTCCGAAGTAAAATCTCTAACTTCATATTTTAACTCGGGAAAGCAATTTGAGTTACACTTACTCCTTATTTTAATGAGAAATCCTCATTTTTTCACCGTTTTTTTTTTTTTTAGTTTGCAGACTTCACGCTTAATAAAAGAAAGTTCTGCTTTTAAGCTTTCTTAAATATTTAGCGGATAAAAATAAAATGGATTTCTATTTCTAAACCCGTCATATATAAATATGGTGGTTTAATGTACTTCATTTTTGTCCCATCACTATTTGTGTTATTTTTCACAATTTCGGGTTCAAAATTAAAAAGTTCTCCGGTTACACTCAATTGATGAAAAACAAATTTGTATAATTTTCCACTTTATTGCATAATATTTCTGTAATATTGAACATTATAAAGTTGTTCAGCCAAAATTAGCACGTTATAATTAAAAATAGCGAAACACTGATATTTTTAAGAGATCAATCTAGAATCAAAAAGGTGAAATTGCGGCCTATGGCGAAGTGCAAAAAATACACTGAAATACGCATTTTCAAAATGGCCACCGAATTGGTTTCTTTTTTAAAATGCAAAAAAAAGTTTACAAGCAATAGACACATATATTTTTGATATAATTTTCAGATGCATATACATTTGTATGCTTATTAAATTTGATCATACTTCCTTTAATATAACATAAAATCTTTTTAAAAAAACATAGATATAAAAAATGAGATTGAAACAAGACTTGAACGTGACTTTAACCTCAAAAGAATGCATCCTTACTTTGATATGGTAATTACTGGTGATCTTTATATCAAATGTGTTGAATTCCATTCCTTAGTCTCACGTTATTAGAGTTGTATTAGTGACCCTACCCCTATCAGTTCTATTGCATCAATAAAAACGTTTGTTTTATGTTTCGTCGAATGTCAACTAAGTAAGAACAAAATAATCTCAATTTCTTCCAAAAACACGCAAAATTCCCGTGTCTCAAAGTTTTCGGCAGCTTGCCGGCCACTCGTTACATATTCATAGAGGTTGACGTCACCCCGCGTGCTGGTCTTTTGCTGTCATTGGATGCCTAAATTAAAAGGAAGACCGCCATCCAATGACAGCGTAAGGCCTCCTTGTGCAGTGACGTCAACCCAATGAATATGTAAAAAAAAGTGGCCGGCAAGCTGCCGAAAACTTTGAGACACGGAAATTTTGCTTGTTTTTAGAGGAAATGGAGATTATATTTGCGAAAGGAGGATACATTTGACTTGCATTTAGGAGGTTTATAAAATAAAAATTATCCATCTTTCCAACGGTACCAAGCGTTTATTCGTACCTCAACTAGAAATGTGATTTTTGGTGCAAGAAAAGGAGATGGGGTCGATTTTTCGATCTGGAAAGCTTTCCACCCTTTAGCTTTTATGACCATTGAGGGGGCATTTTTATCGAAAATTGATCTTAACACCCCAAATCCAAAACTAGCTGTAACAAATTCTCAGGTCTCTGTGGGTCCAAACAAACACTAGTATGTCTGGAAGTTGCAACATTATAACAAAGATAAGAAAACAGTCACTATAAACTAATGCTATAATGTAAAAGACATAGACAAATCTTTATGTGTTTGTTTTGATATTGATCTTTTTGTCTTGAAAAATGGGCGATCGGAATACTTTGACATTTATAAAGAGTTTATTAAAAGGCATCTTTGCTGAAAATACATATTCACTTTTACTTCATTGAGACATTAAACCAAAGTTTCTGCACTATCTTTACTGCTTCTCTGCAGTTATACCTGGCTAGGTAATTACACCAACATTGCCTTGAAAATAGAAAGTCTGAGATATCCAATAGCCTATTCTCGGGACAGAGAGACAGCCATCAAGTGGTTTAAATGCTTAATGATTATAATAGGTTCCAAATCACAGAATTCAACTAACACTACAAATTGAACCTTCTTTTTCACTGGTTTCATTCACATAACAAAATTCAATGTTTGCTACATTTATGCAATTAAATATTAAATCAAAGGGGCTTAAACGGCGAATGGATATAGGATTTCAGTGGCCCTCTCTTTGTACACTCCAACGTCGACATTAGACGGGCAGACTATATATACATTAAAGGCCTTTGTTGATACGACTTTTTTCTCAAATAAGAGCCGAATTTAACCAAACTTGGCGGGACGTATCCCGTTAAACCTGCATAAAGTTAGGGTAATAAAAGGGGCTAGCCCCCTTGGGGACCCAAACGGATAAATCTGGTACATCTTCAAAACGTCTTCTTCTTATAAACCAGTTTTTAGATTTATTTTCAAATGATGAGTAAGTTTAGCGTATGTATGCGGCCTTTTTGTGTCCAGGTATACTAGGATTTTACCTCCTCTCATTTGTTCCAGTGTGTCATATTGTATAATATGTGAAAAAAGAAGTGAAATTTTGACTGAAACGATGGCTTTTGTGGGTACCAAACGGCATGTAGCAAATCAAAATTATAACATACTGTTCTTTTTTTAGTTGCTTTAACCGAAACAGTACAATTCTACTTTAATTTGAAACGTGTAAAATAAATAGTGACATAGGTAAGATATAAAAAAATACAGAAATTCAGCTGTTACGTGTAAAACGGAAGATTACGACTAAGGCAAGTTTTGAATTTTTTTGGGGAAAAGATATCTTTTTTGTTTGTTTTTGGTTTTGTTTTGTCAATTATTTCCTTTTTAATCCATATTAAGAGTTGAAATATACAGGTTTGCTCACTACACTTTCATAAAATGATTTTGAACACTAGTCACTACACGGTTTTTTTTCTATATCTCAAAACTTGGCAATTTCGAATGTTTCTCAACCTGACGCGATTTCATTGTCGGAAATCCACGAGACTCTCCGATCTCTTGCCGTTTGAGCAGAGTCTCGTGGGTATATTCACACATCTATGTGACCTTGACAGAAGTAAGGAAACAAATCAGGACCTACATTTTTTTTTAGCTGGAGCTAACTTCGGCGACATGTATTGAGCAAATAATTATTAAATGACATACAACCTGAACAGTAGCGCATATATGATACAGTATTATACTGATATGTACATGCTTATCATATATATCTAAGGGGTATACGTGATGTACATATAATTGTACCTTTTAATTCACGCCATCGTTGGCAACCGCAAAAATGTATATACTTACCAGACTGAGTGTACATATACATGTTTGTAAAGTGAAGCTGAATGTTTTTTCTTAAAAATTTGCAAAGTTATGGAAATCAATGTGACACAGTCTTAAAGTTGTTGGATCAAAGATCAATGTTATAGATAAAGTATATATTTTTAATAACAAACCAGTACACGTATATATGGCAAGCCGTTTGGGTTTTTATTCTATTTCAATTAGAGATATATTTGAATAAAGATATCTCAATTTTCAGAATAAATAAATATATCTTTATTTGAATTACAAATATCTTTATTTCAATTAAAGATGTCTTTATTTAGAAAATAATTAAAGATACATCTAAATGAAATGGGTATTTATCCCTTTTTCAATTAGAATACACGTTACATCACATACACAGAATATACATAAAACATGATAGGACGCCGAAGGTCCCACCAAATCAGCAAAAAAACATTCTAAGGTGATGCTAAGAAAGTATAAAATTCAGCCAAAAATGTTACTTATCGTATAGAGGACAGCTACTGAGCGTATCTATTAGGTTATTTTTAAAATTTGTTTTAGATTGGGGGATTAGTGGCGGGCAAATTAAAGTTTTTTGAAAAATGGTCGAATTGTCTGGTGTGTGTTGGCAATCTCGAGAAAACGGAGTCGGTACATCAAAATTTAATTATCCGTCTCTTGATTAAAAGTTGAATGGTTTAAAATCTCGAAATGTTGTCGTCAGTAGTAAAATGACAACACCTTGTAATACATAAAATGTTATTAGAAAGAACATATATTGATTTAATTCAAATAAAGATTTCAGAAAGTGGTCGAATAGTCGAGTATTCGGGGTTTCCGAGTGTCCATTCAAACAACTCGGTCCCGCCAAAAAGTTGTCCCAAAACTTATTTTTTAAAAAAAAATCGAAAAAACGCGGTTACATTAGGTTGGAATGAAAATATTACTTTTAATTTACATAAACATGTTTATTTCGAGTGGGACGAAAATGTACCGACTCTGACTTTCTCGGGGTCGACTCAATCTGAAACAAATTTTAAAAATAACCTAATAGACAGTCTCAGTAGCTGTCCTCTAAGATTAGGAACAACATTTTTGGCTGAATTTTATACTTTCTTACCGTACATCACCGTAGAATGTATTTTTTTTTTGCTGATTTGGTAGGACCTTCGGCGTCTGAGCAGCCCAAGGGATTATATATATGCCTAAAACACTTTTCATGTTTTATGTGTATTCTGTGTATGTGATGTAACGTGTATTTTATGTGTCTTGATAAAGGGGCGGATAGCCTTGAAAATTTGACAATTTATTTGTCCGTACTGTCGCTATTACTTCCGCGATCATATATCTGTTTCTAGTAATACGTATCCAACGAACATTTGTTTGTTAGGATAATACCGTCGATATTACTTACTTGACAACCTTTTTCAATTAGAGATATATATATGTAATTCAAATACAGATAGATCTATTTGAAATACAGATATCTCTATCTTGAATGAAAATATCTAAATTTTCAGTAGAATTAAATATATATCTTTATACATATGTACATGTATGTATGAATAACACGGAAACACAATGTATGTATTTGAAATAGAGATATTTCTATGTAAATAAATATATATGTATTTGAAAAAGAGATATCTTTATTTCAATGTGGAAAAACCCAAACGACTTGCCTTATAGACGTAGTAATTTTCCACGTGTAACCACATGGCATTAATTAAATAAGCCACTTGGGCCTCTTCTTAATTGTAACCGTTACAAAATACATCTTCATCAGAAAGTGTATTACATACAGTCTACATGTAGTATAACTTATGCTTCAGAAAATTTCATTTACTGTTTTCTACATGTATATATATATATGTTTTTTTTTCAAATTGTGACAATACGTATACCCATTCCTTAGATCTAATTCCGTGGTATACCTTATTATATAATTCAAAAGACTTTAAATTTCCAATTAGCGCCAAAAGTAGTAAGAGTTACATCCCTTTACTGACTTACAACCAAACGCAGATGTTAAACTATTTGTCATTGGCTAATACGTTGAAGACGTCATTTATTTGGCATGTTGGGGGTCTGAGCATGTGTATTACGGTTGTTACCACGCTTCTGTCACCTCGATTGAAGACTTATGAATGGAATACCACTTGGGTATCGTAAAACGGAACCGGTAGCAGATCTATCAAGATTGCTCAGTCGCATATGACCAATGCCTATTTAGTATGAACCCCTGGATAGTACATATATACTGAGTAGAGAGAACTTTATAAGGAGAGTCATTTGGGTTGAGGTAAGTTGAAGTTTTGGACTGTCACATAACTGGGTGTGTATAACTGTATGTATGTCCAGTTTGCGCCTAATTGTCCTAAATATAACCTGTCACTTTTCCTAGGTGTGAGCAGATCGTAGGGCTTTTCACATAGTGACAAATGGACAGCATATAGACCGATCGCGGTTTGTAACATTCTGCACGAAAGCATGTTGTTTTTTGGCACTGGGCCTGGCAAATGCTTTTCTTATTAAATTACAGTTATATATTTTCTGCACTCGATCTTCACTTTAAAACTAAAAGGGCAAGTAATCTTTTAATAAATCATGTGACATGCTTCTTAAGCTTATCCAAACTACCAACCCAACAACCCCTGCATGAGATATTTATATATGCTGTGTTTTTACTATTTTTTTTGCACCCATAAAACATTTACTGTTACTCTTGATGGGTTGTATATATATATTTACGTCTCGTGATATATATATATATATACCAGTGGGATAACTTAGCCGCGGATATATACTTATTTCTGTATGTGTGTTCTATATAATTGTCATGGATCAAAGCGCCTTTCGGAGGGAGACGCTAGCTTTATGATGACCAAAATTCACCTATCTACATGTAGCTCCCTTAAAACTCTCTCATTCAATTCCAAATTCACAAAAAAACTTAAAATCTAGATGTATATATCATATGAACCATGGCATGGTGGATCTACATGTACTTGTTCATTTAGAGTGTGTGTAATGATCTTAGAAAGCAGGTGTGTTGAATCAGATGAATGTTTTTTGGTGTTACAGTTTGTATATACAGAAATGCAAAAGATGCAGGTAAATTGAGCAAACCACTACATCAGTCTTCTAAATTTCTCCCCCATTGGGGATTTGGAATGGGAGCTCAAGGTTTTCCATTATTTGGGGTTTCAAAGGTTGATGCCTGTGGGGAGTACATTTTGTAGGCATCCGTTTGACATGCTGATCCTAGAATGTTGTCACGTTTCCTGTTAGGTATGAATTTAAGATGAAAAAGAAATTATACAGAAATAACAAATATATATTGCCACTGTGAATTTGATAAGCTAAAGATATAAGTATACCGAGTCAACAGTACCATTAGGGGGAAAATGCATGGCAATTAAGAAAAAAAACTTGTTGTCATGTAGTCGTGCACTGATAACGAAAACATAGCTTAAATCAAGCCCACTGACATGAGGTCAATTCGATAATCAATTTAGCACATTAAAGATAGATTTTGTTCATGAAGAAGATCATTTTTGTAGATTTTCAATAGAGAACTGAAACTCTGAAGATACATGCAGTTGCTTTCCATGTTTAATCCAAAATAAAGCGTCCCCTTCATCAGTCCTCGCTTGTACATGGTGGCATTCAAGCATGGAAGCCATAGTGTCATTACGACTAATACATAGTCTATGTAGTATTTGGCAAAATGCTGAAGGGCAGCAAATGACTGCACTAGAATGAAAACACTTCAGGGCTTTAATTTATCACCCCTCTTTTAAGGTCTGGTAAAAGGACCCATTCCCATTGAAAAAAAGGTGTGATTTTCCCCAAATTTCCTCTTGAAAATTCCCAATTTAGACACTTGAAAACAAAAGGTAGATTTACATGCATGATGAGCTTCTTGTGACCTTAATTTTAATAATTCAATGAACAAGAAAGAGATGAGCTGTAAATGTCATGAGTACTGACATTTCTTGACATTCCAAAATATCTGTTATGTCGATCAATTTTCCCAATTTGATTTCAGGGTCCGATTCCGAAAAGCCCCTGATGAAGCCCTGACTTTTAATTTTGTAACGCTAACATGCAGCAAACTGGTGGTGAAACATGCACTATACAGTAACTCATTTTCAAATGGGTTAACGGAATACCAACAATACAACATGTCACATCAAGTACTTAACCAAATTAAAAATCTGCTTTAAAGTTTTGTGATCCCTACGTATACCATCATGTGACTCGCATTGTCTGTAGCTTAAGAAATAGGAAGTCAAGAGGTACGTAGCTCACTTTTCAAACAGCGCAGTAGTTTTCTTACTGGAATGTCATAGTCAATGTAGTCTGTGACATTAACATTTTTAAGCACTAGTCCAGATAAGCATAATGCAGTGTTAATTATACCAAATGTATTGAAATTCAAGGCTTTCCACTAGTCCAAACCAAAATTTACTAGTCATGGGCATATATAGGACTAGTGGCTAAAGTCGCAGACTGCAATGTTAGAAGTAACTTAAATCTTAGTGTACAAATGTCTCTTACATAATATATTAATCAGAAATACACATATCACTATTTTTTATCGATGGAAACAATGTTAACTTTTCAAAAGCATTATGTATTTTTGGCGCAAATTTCTATCAAATATCAATAATCCATCGATCTTGAAAGTCCGATAATCCATCTTCAAATTCCGACCAATTCCGAGCACTTGTACTGTCATGTAACGAAAATGATACATTTATGTATGTATTGCTTTCAAAAGACAAACATCAGATTACAAATGTACTAGTATATCATTGCATAGTTGCCAAATATGGGCATTTTGTAGAAAATTGCATTTCTATCGTAAACTTTTTATTTGTCCCCAAATCTCTGTCTACAATTTTCAACCATGGTTTTAAGTTGTGTTTTCTTAAATAGCAGTTTGATTGGACATTTTTACGTGAGTTATGCAGTTATAAATGACCTTTTACAGGGCTCGACAATTGTGCTTGGGCGTACCAGTGCAAAATCACCTCGACAAGTATGTCTCTTATGTCTCTTGTCCAGTCGCAATTCAATAATTCCTCAAACCTTAAAGACTTGTATGTTAATTTTTCTTGAAAGAAATCGATCAAAATATATATATCGTGGCGAAATTAGATACAGTACATAAAATGAATGTTCCCGGAAGAAAGTTTGTTTGTGAAGGCCGAGCTGTTAAGGTGTCCCGATATTCTACCGCTAGCCCTCCACCTCTGGGTTGAGGTGGCAGAGCGGTTAAGAGCTAGCCCTCCTGACCTCTGGGTTGCAAGTTTGATTCCCACATGGGGCAATTGCCAGGTACTGCCCGTACGTTGGTGGTTTTCTCCAGATACTTCGGCTTTCCTCCACCTCCAAAACCTTACACGTCCTGAAATGACCCAGGCTTTTGATAGGACGTTAAACAAAAATAAACCAAACCAATGTTTGTATAATGCTCTCTACAATAATTACCACAAATACTCAGAATATACCGGGGGGGGGGGGGTAAGTCCTTGTGATTCTTAAACATATACATGAAATAAAAGTAAAACGTTATTGTCTTATTGTGAGTGTTTTATGTCTAATTAATATGGTATGTGCCATTGGGGGTGAGGGTGGTTACAGGACATAATGGGAGCTTATTGCCTATTGGGTCAAATTTGGTACTTTGTGTTTAAGGAATTTAAATTAAAGTTGTACAATGTGTATAAAATGTATAATATTATTGTTAATACCTTACATGGACAGATTATATTAACTAATTACTAAGAACAATTGTCAGATCTATAGATCAGTTTAAAAATCTATAAAGGTATTTACTAATTATAACTACACATACAGCATGTTAAATTCATCATTTTGGTTTCTCCATAATATTTAGAAAGCTTTGAACATCATTTTGAACTGATAACTGTATAGTCTGCTTATAATTTCTCATTAAAATTAATTGCTGAGTCAAGGAGATACACGATGCATAATGTTTCGATCTATATAAAATATAATGTGAAAAGAACAATATCTGCTAGATAAGATCTATATACGAGGTAAAATATCAATATAATTCAAGTCCGACTGTGTGTATATATACATACATTTACATACTGTATATATATCACAAGAATGATATTATCCACGACCAGGTGATTTCCACCAAGCTAGGCAATGATTGTTTACATTTGACAGTAATCGGTTTCTTCTCCTATATCAGGTAAGCAGAATAGGTAAGAAAAGCCCATTTAACACCTAGCTATTGTGGATTTGCAATTGAAATTGGCTGGGTAGCTCATTGTTTGTTTATTTTCTATTCTTCACAGGGGGTCAACTTGAAAGCTTGGTGGGGTCTCGGGAATGCCTCAGTGGGGGGTTCTCCTACAACATGGTATCTTGGTATATAATGCTTATGTTTTCATTTCGAATACCTGTAAAAGTCAACTTGAAAGAGATTACCATCCAGAACATTTGTGGATGGATTAATTGGAAAAATCCAACAGCGACATGTATGTACGTTGTTACACAGATGTTAACAAAGATTTTGAATGGCTAACTTTAAAGTGTTGATATAGTTTTGTGTACAGGCGTTTACTGATACAGGGAATTGACACTCCGAACATATTTATTTTTGCATAGATGAGAAAATCGATTAATATTCACCTGATCTTGGATTAAACCTGTCAATCCAGGTGCCAACTATTTGTTTTCTTTTAATAAATGGATCTATTTAAAAATTTAATCTGTCTAGAAATATTGAGCTTCACATTGACATAAAACATTTTTCATGAACACAATTAATGCAATCGTGAAGTACATTTTGAATTTTCGTTTTCATTCAATCACAAAAGGAATTTATTGGCAGTACATGACTGTACATGTAGGTGATCAATTGAAGCTATGGCAATAACTTCATTGCTTCAAGAAGTTATTTTTTTATAACTTAACCCTGGTAGAAACTCATAAACATCAGTTGGAGGCGAGAGATAAACAATGTCAATCTAGTGTGCAGTGTTTAATTGGAAAAGACGACAGTCCTGTTACTAACATTGCTCTGGTGACTGCAACAGAATAGGCCCTTGGGTGCTCTTTTTATGTTACATAAGTAAAATGTTCCTGGTAGGTAGAGCTGGGTACCACAAAATCAAACGTACCACGGTATACCACGGTATTTAGGCAAATGCTGCGGTACAACATACCACGGTATACCACCACCTTGATTGAATGTTTGAGCTAGCTAAAGGTCTCAGGCTGTTTTTGTTCTGAAGCCAATCCACAAGAGGCCTGTCATAAGTTGTGTTATCCTCTAATATTGTTTGAGTGAAGCTATGTCTGTCCTAGTTGATCAGCAAACTTATAGGAAATTATTATTAAACCACATGGAATTTCAATTGATCTATGTAACAAATAGTTCTTTCAAATTGATAAGTTAAATGAAAGTCCCCAAAAAACCGGTACAGGACTAATGTACGTACCACAGTACGTACCATCAAAACTTTATACCACGGTATACCGGTATACTGGTAAAACCGCCCAGCTCTACTGATAGGGTTAAATAAGTAACACTTACGTTCCTGATAGGTTTATATAAGTAACATGTTACTGATAGGTTTTAATAAGTAACATGTTCCTGATAGAGTTAAATAAGTAACATGTTCCTGGTAGAGTTAAATATGTAACATGTTCCTGGTAGGGTTAAATAGGTAACATGTTCCTGATAGGGTTAAATAAGGAACATGTTCCTGGTAGGGTTAAATAGGTAACATGTTCCTGGTAGGGTTAAATAGGTAACATGTTCCTGAAAGGGTTAAATAAGTAACCTGTTCCTGGTAGGGTTAAATAAGTAACATGTTCCTGGTAGAGTTAAATATGTAACATGTTCCTGGTAGGGTTAAATAGGTAACATGTTCCTGATAGGGTTAAATAAGGAACATGTTCCTGGTAGAGTTAAATAGGTAACATGTTCCTGGTAGAGTTAAATATGTAACATGTTCCTGATAGGGTTAAATAAGTAACATGTTCCTGGTAGAGTTAAATAAGTAACATGTTCCTGATAGGGTTAAATAAGTAACATGTTCCTGGTAGAGTTAAATAAGTAACACTTATGTTTCTGATAGGTTTAAATAAGAAACATGTTACTGGTAGGGTTTAATAAGTAACATGTTCCTGGTAGGGTTTAATAAGTATCATGTTCCTGGTAGGTTAAATAGGTAACATGTTCCTGATAGAGTTAAATAAGTAAAATGTTCCTGGTAGAGTTAAATAAGTAACATGTTCCTGGTAGGGTTAAATAAGTAACATGTTCCTGGTAGAGTTAAATAAGGAACATGTTCCTGATAGGGTTGCATAAGTAACATGTTCCTGATAGGGTTAAATAAGGAACATGTTCCTGGTAGGGTTAAATAGGTAACATGTTCCTGATAGAGTTAAATATGTAACATGTTCCTGGTAGAGTTGAATAAGTAACATGTTCCTGGTAGGGTTAAATAGGTAACATGTTCCTGGTAGAGTTAAATATGTAGCATGTTCCTGGTAGAGTTGAATAAGTAACATGTTCCTGATAGGGTTGAATAAGTATCATGTTCCTGGTAGGTTAAATAGGTAACATGTTCCTGATAGGGTTAAATAAGTAACATGTTCCTGATAGGGTTAAATAAGTAACATGTTCCTGGTAGGGTTAAATAAGTAACATGTTCCTGGTAGAGTTGAATAGGTAACATGTTCCTGGTAGGGTTAAACAAGTAACGTTCCTGGTAAAGTTAAATAAGTAACATGTTCCTGGTAGAGTTAAATAAGTAACATGTTCCTGATAGGGTTAAATAAGTAACATGTTCCTGATAGGGTTAAATAAGTAACATGTTCCTTAAAGTAGGGTTAGATAAGTATCACTTAAAACACCTTGTTATCTGACAAGAATTCCTTAAAATATGTTCCTAATGTCAAAACAGAGTTACTTTTATAAGATGTCTTTTTTGTCTTTTTTCATTTAATTACATAATTTGCGTTTTTCATTTTATTGATTTCTTGATTGAAATTTAGATTGACATTAAGTCCACTCCAATATTTTAGAAACTGCTAGAATATCAATTAAATCTGGATCAAAGTCACAGAGTTCTTTGTGATAGCAATTATTTATATATAGCTGCCACCTTATCTTCTTGTAGTCATGATAATTTTAGATAAGATATACACGTTTTAAGTTACAGGGGAAAAAAATGAAATTAATAGAAAAAAATATGTTTTCTTCCAAGTTATAATCAACCCACATAATTAATACTGATTTCTTAAACATCATGTTTGATAATTACTTATGTTACCAAGTGGTAGAAATATTTTTTTGGAATAATTATGGAATTAACTTTCAAGGTCTTGACTTTAAAGAATATTAGTTTCAGAAATGTCAAATTGATGTTTTTATTACTGTAAGATGGTGTTGTTCAAGCAAACCTTTCAGATGGTGTTGGTGTGTATTTTGCAAAGTCATGGCCAATTTTTCAACAATTAAGGAAAATACATTTTGATTCAAGGTCTTTTGAATGTTTTAAAAGAAACTGTTTCTTTAGTTAAAGTGAATTGTTTGCTGATCTGATAAAGGTATTTGGGTATAATCTTACATAAATTACTATCTTCATACAGAAAATCACATTTTGACTTAAATACTGTTTTTAGGTAAGGGGTTATAGCAATTAACATCTCAGCTGTAAAATTAAATAGTTAGACTGATAGATTTCAGAACAGGTCCATAATTTATTGTGTATCATATTACTCTCTTATATAGCGTTTCAACATATGGGGTAACACACTGATGTATTCAATAAATAGTAGTAATAATGAAATGATTTATACATATGTCCCCAAAACCCTCCATAGATAAGTCGAGGGAATGAATAGGGTCACATGTGTATAATAAATGTACTTATCATAAGTACCATCCCAATTTTTTTTTTTTTTTTTGGTTTTGTCTAATGCACTTGAAGAGTATTATAAAGGCATTAAATCAAATCTGATTAAAATACATACATGTTTGCAATGTTGCTACACTATATATGGTGCATTGAAGATTATGTATTTTTAGCCCATCATGCATCATCTGATGTTGAGCTATTCAAATCGCTCTGCGTCGGTGGTCTGTCCATCCTCCGTTGTCAGTTTTTAAACAATTCTTGTTATCGCTACCTTATTTCTTGAGAAGTATACTGGATCAATCATTTTTCAAATATCATATGTAGGTTTTCATTAATATTGGTGCCTATTATAGTTGTGCATGGGCAATTTTTGGACAGATCCGATAAACAATATGGCCAAAAGGCGGCCGTCTTGGATTTGTGAGTAATATAGTTTGTTTAATATTGAAAATGTATTGCTATTTGTTGAGAATTAACTGAAGGTTTTTTTTCTCAAATTTCATAATGTAATTGTGAGGGTTTTGAGGGTTTCAAAATTAAATGTCACAAGTGTTTATTATGTCATATAATGAATACTTGTAACATTGTGACTGTTTATTATACATTGTATATGTCTACCAATTGCAACATACTTTCTATAATTGTCTGGTCCTCAATGTGTCACTGTATATAAATAAGGAACAACTTAGGTCAAATGCAGATTATGAATTTCATACTTTCAATATATATGTCAAAATGTCAAGGTTAAGGTACTATAACATTCAAAAGGTCAAATGTGTTGAAAAGCACTCTGCTTTTTACCTAAGAACCGCAATATCAATAAAAAATGTAGGAAGATTATAATAGTATGAAGGAGAATTACTTCTGATATTTATATAAATTTCAGGTTGTTCAATTAAATACTCAACCAAACGTCATGGTTGGGCTGTAAAACCTAAGTGGATGAAAGCATTCAGTACGACACTGTGCCAATGCCCTGTATACACTTGTTAACTGAAATTTGCATTTAAGTTTTAAAATATTTGATAAAAGTCTAAACAGAATTGAACAAAAATGTTTGATGGTGCAAGACATTTTTATCTTTTTTTTTCTGTGATTTATAATCTAGCATTAGCATTCTAAATACAATCATACTTGAAAAATCTTTTGTAAATTTCATGTATTAATTTATAAAAAAAAGTCTACCTGTGAATAATTCATGATTTACTGTGAGGTTTGACAGCCGAAATAATTTAAACCAGTGCATATGTATTTCAAAATTAAAAGTGAAATATATATATGAATTCATTCAGGAAGCTTATACTTAAGTACATGTACATGTAGTATGTATTATTTTGAACTATAAACCATGTTAGTCTATGGCTGTTGGATTTTCTGACACAGGTTCATTTTTCTATATTCATTTTTCTATAATAAATTGTCTGATGTGAAATTAGTTGTTAAACAGTCTCTTTTAAACATTTGAAACGTAAATGTTTAAAATCCGTTGATAGCTATAGATATAGTCAAAGAAACAATTGGCTTTAGGATTAAAATGTACGTTTATATGACATAAATGCGTGGCCCAGCTTTAAGGCTAATTGGAACCCCCAAGCTTCAAAGGACCTTTAAATTGAAAAGAAGGGGAAAAAACTTTATTTTTTCAGAGAGAGAGAGGGAAAAAAAAGAATTAACTGAAATAAGAAGATAGTGGTAAGATAAAGGAGATCAGGTATACATAATCTTAGATTAGATTTTTCTTCGTGTTTAACGAGCACATGATTTTTTTTTGTTAATGCATATGAACCGTTACAAAGCATATAAGGGCCTGGATTACTTGTACCTCGAGTTGTAAATTAGATCTCCTGGATTTGGCCTCGCGGACAGTCGCAGGGGAGATGTAAATGCGTTGTGGGAGGTATGGCGGTGTTCCAGTATCTCAAAACGACGCAACGAAACTGTCAAAGAATTTTAATACTTCATAAAATACAATTAATATGCTTTGTAACAAGGTAGTTGATTGAACAGTCTTAGACCTAGTTTTACAATCCCCTGCATATAAATGTATCTTTAACCATGTATACTAAAAACATGCTAAAAATATTATTCACTTGTTAGGTTCGACTGTGATTTAAAAAAAAAAATCTATCAATAATTCACCTAATTTTTTTTCGTTTTTTGCAGTGTATATCAAAGTTTTAAACAATTCCGAAATAAGTTATTTTTAAGATTTTGAATCTTTTTCATGTATTGTAACGAAATTTCATTAAATCCACTGTGAAGATAATGGAGATATTGACATAAGATAACCAGACTTGTGTAAATGTAGATCTGAGGTTTAATGTTCTGTAACCGGTCTATATGGTGTCTTCCCACTCAGCCAACATATCCTATTTTAGTATAGGGCACAGGTAGTGTTGTTACAGGGTGAGAACAATAGGTGCTAATTACAGGTAAGGCTATAGTCTGTTTTTGGAAAGTGCCTAATTCCCAGGTAACAACTTACCTGTGGAATTATTTTGAACTTTAACTTATTCATTTTATCTCATTAAAAAAACTGATGTTTAGAGAGAACACATTCACAACAAATATGCAATGTGTATATGGAGGACTCAAGATAAAATAATTATTTAAACAAGCCTTGATCAACTTACTATCAAATAAGTTCCTTGAAGTTTTGAAATTGTGGGAATTGATAAGCTCTGAAAACTTAATGATATACATGCAGAATCAGACCATACATTTCTTGGTGTTACTGTATCTGGAGAGACTTGTCTAACTCCAGCGGAAATGTTCACATGAATAACATTTCTTAATTGAAAAGTGCATATATCTGTCCCATAATCTTTCTTCTGTTGATCACACAGACGGCACTTGCATTAGCTTCTGTGGAATTTTTGTTTAAACCTTATACCAACTATAAAAACTGTATGTTTTGGAAAATACTTTAGATTTTGTTTTATTATTACCTTAAATTTCTAGCATATATAATATTCGCTAGCTAAAGAAATTTTAGAATTTATAGTATAAACTTTGTATCATTTGAGTACAGATATTTTCATAAGTTCATTCTTTGAATTTATTACTTTTATTACTCTGCATTGAATCATACTTTTTGATAAAAATCTCCAACAAGAAAGATAAGAAAAAGAAAAAATAAATAACTTCTTCCTTGCTTCAAATAAATAAAACCTGGTACCCTTCTCCCTTGTCTCAATCCCTTAATAATCAAAGTTAAAGTTTGTTTATAATATTGTAATTTTGCTGTTAACATGAAATAGAAGCATTATCCAGTAATGCTTTCGAAAGCCAGTTTGATTTTATAATGCTTTATATATGTTTCCTGCTATCAACTGTTCCGTTTCTTATCCCCATTAAAAATGAAATAAAATAGTTTGATATACAGATCGATCATTGATAGAGTGTAACAGATTTTATTATAAGAGCATAATTTATTTTAATTGGTGAAGCTGAAGAGAAGCTTAAGAGTACTTACAATTTCTTCCTTGCATAAAATATTATTTAGTTGAAACCATCTAAGTTAAATTTTAAAAGATTTTTATGACATTTTGTATCTATATATAAAAATAATTTAACTAAGAATTTGAATCTACCTGGAACAGAATAATAATCCATTTCTACCATTTTCCAGGTAATCAACTGTTATCTGAGTGTTTGCTAATGTGAAACAAATACAATGTATAGTTGTTTATTACGTACTGTCTTAAAGATGATTATTTGTAAATTAGAAAATAAAAACCAAAACCTAAAATAAATACCATTTATATACGTCTCTGGTAAAAAAAAAATAATAGACAGTGTAATAATGTTTTTGGTGAAATTATTTATGAAGTTTTGTTTTAATTTTTTTTTTCAATCACAAAGTTTCTTTTTTATTTTAATTTTTTTTAATTACAAAGTATCTTTTATTGTAGTTGACTTAGTTTACTTGGAAATAAAAGAACAGGTGATTTATACTTGTTAATATATTGAAACAGACTATACTCAGATTTGTCCAGGTAAATACAGGTAATGTTGTTTTAAGATGTTGGCTGAGTGGGAATGAACCGTCTATATTACTGGGTTGACTGATCCTTCTAAGGTATCTCTCAGCTATCAATCTTTCTTTTATTTAGCCCTATAATAAGGCTACTACGTTGATTAGAGGTTCCCCACTGATGTAAAAGGGTATAAGTACATGGCTACAATCAACATGTGCTGGGGCCCACTAACGAAGCATTGTTTTATGGTACTACAATAAAATCATGTCACAATTGACGGACAGAATTATCATTTCCTATTGAGATTAAACTCATATTGTGTTCAAGTATGGTTTACGTCAGATATAGGCTTTGAAGGGTTTGCAATTTTTGCTTTACCGCATTTTGTGAGCACCAATATGACAGGTGGATAAATAGATTATGATAGCTGAAGATTATCATCATGACCTAGACTTGTTTAAAGTACATTACCTTAAAATTTAGAAATCTGCCACTTAATACAACATGTAAATGTCTACCAAGTACATTTGTACAGCTTGTCAACATTTAAGTGGTCAGCAAAAGTCCAAGGTTTAAGATAGAAATGATATTTATATAAATCCATAATTTTTAGCAGATTTGGTAAAAGTGATTTTTTCACTTAAACTTTGTAAGGAATCTTGTTCAAATGTACATATGTGATAATTATATAAGTGCCCTGATCATGAACTGGACATGTAATTAAGGTCAAAGTGTTAGGTGTGCGAAAACCTCCAAAAACTTCACATTTAGTTACATATCCCAGCAACAAAGCTAGGGAATTAGAATCTAAAACACTGGCTGACCTCTAGATTCATTCTAGAGGTCAAGGTCTCGGTAGATGCACGGCAATACTTAGGTAACCAACTTATTTAGCTGTATTGAAGTTCAGGTATTACATAGAACCATGGAGACATATCAGCCTGCTGCTGTATGGATTAGATATCAAAAGTACTGTACACAGTTTGCTTTCCTGTTCTATCCCTAGGGGCCAACTTGTTTGGAATAATTAAGATGGGAAGAAAATAAAAGGGTGTTGGAAAGAGTAATCTATTCTTTGGGGTCAGTAGGGATTCAAGGTGCATTCCTGAAGACCCAATGTGGAAAGGTTAGCTAATAGTTAAATAACTAAATATATTAAATATTAATTGTGGAGCAGCAGAAAGATAACTGTAACCGCCACTATGGTGACTACACCCAACCAAGATTCGAACCCATGACCCTCCTGACTGATGTTCTCACCAACTCATGCACCTCAGGTCTTTCATTGACTCTGCTAAATTCTCCCCCTTTATTCAAAGACATTATTGATTAACAAGCAAGGCACCAGGCCATCTCCTTGCCAAGTATTCATCCAGTACTATAGATTTGTAACAGGAGAAAGCAATATGCAACAGCATGTAGGACTGAAATTCAAACGTTCTAACAGACATCTAATTATAACCAGTTGAGTATGTACCTGTACGGCATATAGTTGCTGATTAAATATTTATGCCCCAGTCAAGTTCCATAGCAAACTTATATCACAAGTTCATTTGTATTCTTTTATGACAAAATAAATTATGTATGTTTGTTATTTTTAATTTTTTTTGACGAATTAATCATTTTCACTTCACCTCAAACTTAAACTCTGCTGAGCACTTAAAAGGCTCTTGGGCCTCTTGTACATATATTTGGTAGCAATGTACTTAATACTCATACCTCATAAAAGGACATTGGGGTTTCGATTAGATTCCAGATTGCCTTTACCAATATTGAATTTATAATTGCATTTATGTTGGTCATAATTGATGAATTTTATTAATGTTGAGTTTTTAATAATTTCTTTGGATATTCAAATATGAAATTTAGTTTTCCTTTCTTAATTGATGTATTGTGTACATGTATGCATTGCAATTATAATATGAAGTGATTTCTAAAGCTGCCCAAATAAACTGTACTAGATGAAACGTATTGTTGAATGAATTTTCCGTGATATTTAAAATCTGAAAACTTTGTACCTGATTTCTAATCAAGTAGTTTACCTGAGATGTAATCAGCGGGGCAGTGTTACCTTGCTGCGTCTCTGTCATGGCTGACAGACACGATTAGGTATTGAACATACACAGGTGCACTCTCAAACACATTTTTTAAAGGACGGTACCTGGCAGTTTTGTATGGAAAAGAATGAATATAAAATGTCGACAAATAAGAGAAGGAAAATAAATTATGTGCAGCTATTTGTTTGCTCAGAGCCTGTTGTGGCTCGTCCAATACTTAATTTATGCTCAAATGAAAAACATGCTACATCTTACCAATATCTTCGATCTTGATTTTTTTATTTAAACATTTTCTTGGGGTTTTTTTCTTGTGATTGTTCAATATATTTTTACCCCTGGCTTAAAATAAGGCAATAACACACTGTTTTCAGAGCACCAACAAAACATTTTTCATAATTAAATGTAAAGTGTTTGCGAGATGAATTTTTTTTCAGACAAAAGAAGGGTGGCATGAAGAAAGGAAATCAATTTTACATACATGCGTTACGAGCTTTGTTTACCTCGAGGCTATAGATGTGTATTGGTTATGTTGATTGCTTTATACACTCGATCTGCTTCAATTTAAATTTCTCAGTCGATTTTCCACGCTGTTATGTCAGTTTTCATGAAGTATTTGCACTTATTTAATTTGAAGTGTATTGTTAGATATGTGTATTATGTCCCGTGTTTAACTTAAGAGGTTTTTTTAACTACAACAGTGACATCTGTTGAGCTTAGTGTCAAAATACACGGAAAGCCACAGACAGGTTAACGTTTTTCGTTAAATATGATCTTGAAATCATCTATGTTAGAATTTTGAAAAGTTTGCTGAAGCAAGTGAAAGTTAATGTATTAATTGAAAAAGTGTATCTGGAAGATCAGTATAAGTTGAAAAGAGCTGGCATTTTGTAAACTTCTTTAAAACTTGACTCCGAGATTTTAGCTGGCTTGAATTGAATACAGACATATTCATCATAATTCACATAATTTAGGGTGGTCGGGTGGTGCAGTGGATAGCGCACTTGCCTTTCACCAAGGCAGCAGGGGTTCGATTCCCCGACTGGACGTGAAAAGGTATGGGGTCACTTGCCCGACCACGTGGGCTTTCTCTGGGTACTCTGGTTTCCTCCCACAATAAGACCTCTCGCACGCTAACATCCATGCCAACAAGAACGATTTAGTATAAGTTGAATAACTTGTTTCATAATTGTTGTAAAATAAATAAAGTTTATATTTATATCATAATTCACTGATGGTTATGGAGATAAAAGGTTCAATGTACATTTTGAACAAATCTTTAGCAAAGTTTCATGCTAAGATATTGCAGTTTTTGATATAAAACCTGGGGTTGGATGGGGGAGGGGGTTAGAAAATTTGATGTAACAGTCAGTGTGACTGAATCAGTGCTCAATTGCTCAATTTTAATATCTTTCCATTTATCTGCATAAAATTAACTCCAAAAAGCACTCATTTCATTCAAACACTGTCATGTTATGATAAATTACAGTGTATACCCACCCTAAATAAACTACATAAATCATTTAACTGTACTTGATTTTTAGCTCACCTGGGCTGAGCTAAAGTACTGTATGCCGTTGTGCGACGTCCATCGTCCGTTGTCAATTTTTCCATTTTAACATTACTTCTTCTTAATAACCAAAAGGCCTAGGGCATATTTGGCTGAAAGGTTCTTGGATGAAGCCCCATTGGGCCTCTTGTTTGTGTCATCTGAGTGTGGGCTTTAATGATCTTGAGGGTACCTGTTTCGTGAGTGATTGGTTAATTTTCATCAAAATGACGAAGTCTACCTCCCTCTAATGAAGGGTATTATGACACTCTATAATATGATACCAAAAGGTATATGATAAAGACAGCAATATCTTTTATTTCTGTACACAGAAAATCATTAGAATATTGGCCTAATTGACCTCAGCTTGACCTCAATCTTGCATTGATATTTTGCTAGATACTGCAAAAGTTGTGAGATAAAAGAAAGGTATAAAAGATATATAAATTTTACGCTGAAGAAAAATCAACAGTAAGCCCCCAGATACAAATTCAGGTACATTGTACTTTAAATAATATACTACCACTGTATGTTGCGGCCAATTTTTATTTTCCAATCAATTACGCAAACAGATTTTACAACTGACAATGAACTGAGTGTAACAGAAGCCGATGTTCCATTATTTACTGAATTAAACCTCACCTATATATCATTGTGTGTCTTCTATAGGTTGCAGACCAGTGTACCTGTATGGCCTGGAAATGAATTTGAGATCACCTGTGTAAAGTATATTACACAAACCACCCATGGTTCGTGAGCTCTTCAGTACTGGAGGTAGACCTTTTATAAAAGGTAAATACATGATAGTGTACAATGTACTCTCCAGCACTCGTCACACTGTTTTTTCCGTTAATGGATATTTTCAATTTCATATGTTATATATTATATTTCACTTAAATTAGCAAATCAATTTAAGACTTTAATTTGTATTTTTGCAATTGATTTAATATACATATTTGTAACATATTTATCTCATTGATATAAGATATTAGAAGAACTTATTTTGTTACCTGTTGCTGACATCAGTACAAAGTTACAAACCTGATTTCCACTTTAAGTAAACTGTATAACTTAAACTTATTCACCCCTGACCACCCATTTGAACTCTTCAATTCAAAGATTTGAATAGCTTTAGCTTATTATGAAATTTTAGAGGTATTTTCATGAGTTAATAAGTTAAATCACCAACTACATACATGTATTTGCTACTGAGGGCATTTTGGCAGTACAATACAATTAGAAATAATAATAAGTTTGGGAGGAAATTAGTTCTGAAAAAATTAACAGTAGACTACATTAGTTAAATTTGTCAGCACAATGGATGGCATTACATCAAGGTTGATATTACATGTATTTTCTCTTCTTTGGCAAAAAGTCTCTACACATAATGACAGTGCACAATTGTTTGTACCAATAGGTTTATGGAGTAAACACTTTGTTGATATATCTATGTCCGAACAGCTTCTTCCTAATTTAAGCTTGCTAAACCAATTTAAATGAAAGTTTTCAAATAAAACTTCAGTATAATCCTCCTTATATCGCCACCTTTTGCCCGTGGAAATTATGGCAGTTTAATGAGGGTGGTGATCGATAGTTTCGAATTATGTAATCTAAGTAACCACTATGTCACATTGAAATATATTCTTGAATTCTTTTCATTGGATGTTGGGTAATGTTTTCATTGTCATATTTGAAAACAATCTATCTAAATATTTTGTATTGAGTTATCATTGCACTTGCATTGCATTCTTTATACAATTTTCAACTAGCTTTCCCATATTAACCAATATGATCCATTATGAATTCTTACATCCAATTTACTAATTACTTGCTATCAACATAATCAACCGATCAATTTTCAAGTATAATCGGGAATCAGCCCCAGTACACTAAATGACATGTATTTTTTTTTGACATTCCACACTGTAAAATATAAGAAGGATTTGACATGCTGTTGGTCGAGTCTGTTGAGGTATTGATTGGTTCACACCTAAATTCTGTAATACACAATCTCACCGGTGCTTAGCAGGTGTCCTTTACATAGGCCTTGTCAGACTTCAGTGAAAAATCAATGATGTGTCTTTAAAACATAACAATATACATAACCAAAGGTGTTTTGATTAATTTGTAACTCGACGAAGCTCACAAAAAAATTATAGGTACAATATTGAAAACACTTTTACCACTGGCCCTGAGCTGACACGAAGTGTTGAACTTGATCAATTCAAGGATACACTTACATCAATAAAACAAATATTGTGTTATCATATAAGTTAGAAACGGTAAATCAAACTGCACATGAAGATAGTTTAAGGTCTTAAAGACCTCTATGACTTATAGGATGGTCTCTTCAAATTTTAATTCCATGATGTATATTGTTATAATCATTAACTCTAGTTAAACATCAAAATTCAAATAAATGTGACCATTGATTATAATCAATCTTGCTGATATTGGTGGCATTTTAATGATACCTATACTAAAACACTAATTGTCAATTGGTGGCTTTTGTGCGGCAGTTTACTAGAGAAGACATATTATGTTTTAATCTAAAGATAATTTTACAGTTTTACAGGTTTTTTTCTGTTCTGTTTAAAGACAACTATTTCAGATTTGGTGTGTGCATCATCACAGGCTTAGGATTATGGGGTTACTAACAGATCAAATTCAAGGTCAAATTTAAGGTACGCAAGTTTTAATATTAGATTGCCCTTTCCAATAAAAAAATTGCAAGATGACAGTGTTCTCAACTTTTTCATAGATAATGACTTCAGATTTGGTTTGAGGCTGACATGGTTACAGATAGAGGTCTAATACCAACTGAAAAATTGAATTCTACATGGAGTTTTTGCCCTTTGCACTTAGAATATTTTGCAAACTGATGGCAGCTAGTACTCAGGACTTTTTTCCAGTAAGTTCATGATAGTTCAAATGATGACTTTGAGTTTGGGGTGTGGCTTCAAATGATGTTGTTGAGTCCAAACCCCTGCCGAACATCAAATTTTAGATGGAGTTATTGCCCTTTTGCACTTTTTTGGACTTTTTTCCTGTTCATGCAGATGTGGTGAAGACTTCAAATTGGATGTGCCTGCTTCAAACTACAGCGTTAGACTAAGTTCAAATCCCAGTTGAATAATTATTAAATTTTCCGTGGAGTTTTGGCCCTTTCAAATTCATAGAAACTTGGAATCCTAGTGTATAATTTCATTTTTTTTTCCAGGATTGTTCATCTATATTGATAATACCATCCCTATAATTTACTAGCAGCATGTTGACCATTCCTACAACGATGAAACTGATCATAACTGTCCAGTGTTCCAGATAAACTGCGTACATGCATATTTTATTCGTTACTTTTGTTTTATGCTTATTTTAGGAAAATAAATGTGTATCAGGTAACGCACAAGAATTTGGCTATTAGGCATACTAGATAAAGTACTCTATGCAATTAGAAGTAAACTGCCACAATTACCTAAAACAAATCGATAAGAAAAGTGCCTTTCATGGAAAATATTTGAAACGTCACAATCAACTCCCGTTTTTTTCGCCGAACAGTGAGGGTAGGGGGTGTCTACTGAGAGGTGCAAGTGTTAATTTGTGCTAAAATTCCAGGTACTGTAGTGCATTGCATAGGCCTACCATGTTTAAATTGATTAAAACGAAAAGATGGGTCTAGTACACCTACATGTATTGCGTACTCATCTTAACACACCAGTACACACTGGTCAAAAATTAACTGGGACACCGACTATCAGTACTTTTCAAAATTACTTTATCTGTTATATTTTCATCAGAAAAACCCCATTCCATTACAGAATTAACCTATTCATTTCAATTCTCAGTTTATTATGATATTTATCACTGCAAACACTATTTCTCCTGAATAATTTTCTTTAGAAAAGCATGACTGATTAGCTTGGCAATACCATTAACATTATTTCTATTAGATCAGATCACTATGTTATAATTTACATGTATTGTATATATTTAAAATCCTTAACATAAACAATCACATCACCAGGGGGTCTGGACCCCTCAACACATACACTAACATCACCAGGGGGTCTTGACCCCTCAACACATACACTCACATCACCAGGAGGTCTGGACCACTCAACACATACACTAACATTACAAGGGGGCCTGGACCTCTCAACACATACACTCACATCACCAGGGAGTCTGGACCCCTCAACACATACACTCACATCACCAGGGGGTCTGGACCCCTCAACACATACACCCACATCACCAGGGGGTCTGGACCCCTCAACACATACACCCACATCACCAGGGGGTCTGGACGCCTCAACACATACACCCACATCACCAGGGGGTCTGGATGCCTCAACACATACACCCACATCACCAGGGGGTCTGGACCCCTCAACACATACACTTACATCACCAGGGGGTCTGGACCCCTCAACACATACACTCATATCACCAGGGGGTCTGGACAGCTCAACACATACACCCACATCACCAGGTGGTCTTGACCACTCAACACATACACTCACATCACCAGGAGGTCTGGACCACTCAACACATACACTCACATCTCCAGGGGGTCTGGACCACTCAACACATACACCCACATCACCAGGAGGTCTGGACCACTCAACACATACACTCACATCACCAGGAGGTCTGGACCACTCAACACATACACTAACATCACCAGGAGGTCTGGACCCCTCAACACATACACTCACATCACCAGGGGGTCTGGACCACTCAACACATTACACTCACATCACCAGGAGGTCTGTACCACTCAATACATACACTCACATCACCAGGGGGTCTTGACCACTCAACACATACACTCACATCACCAGGAGGTCTGGACCAATCAACACATTACACTCACATCACCAGGGGGTCTGGACCACTCAACACATACACTCACATCACCAGGAGGTCTGGACCACTCAACACATACACTCACATCACCAGGGGGTCTGGACCCTCAACACATACACTCACATCACCAGGGGGTCTGGACCACTCAACACATTACAATCACATCACCAGGGGGTCTGGACCACTCAACACATACACTAACATCACCAGGGGGTCTTGACCACTCAACACATACACTTACATCACCAGGGGTTCTGGACCGCTCAACACATACACTCACATCACCAGGGGGTCTGGACCACTCAACACATTACACTCACATCACCAGGGGGTCTGGACCACTCAACACATTACACTCACATCACCAGGGGGTCTGGACCACTCAACACATTACACTCACATTACCAGGGGGTCTGGACCACTCAACACATACACTCACATCACCAGGGGGTCTGGACCACTCAACACATACACTCACATCACCAGGGGGTTTGGACCACTCAACACATACACTCACATCACCAGGTGGTCTGGACCACTCAACACATACACTCACATCACCAGGAGGTTTGGACCACTCAACACATACACTCACATCACCAGGAGGTCTGGACCACTCAACACATACACTCACATCACCAGGAGGTCTGGACCACTCAACACATACACTCACATCACCAGGGGGTCTGGACCACTCAACACATACACTCACATCACCAGGGGGTCTGGACCCTCAACACATACACTCACATCACCAGGGGGTCTGGACCACTCAACACAAACACTCACATCACCAGGAGGTCTGGACCACTCAACACATACACTCACATCACCAGGAGGTCTGGACCACTCAACACATACACTCACATCACCAGGGGGTTTGGACCACTCAATACATACACTCACATCACCAGGGGGTCTGGACCACTCAACACATACACTCACATCACCAGGGGGTCTGGACCACTCAACACATACACTCACATCACCAGGGGGTCTGGACCCTCAACACATACACTCACATCACCAGGGGGTTTGGACCACTCAACACATACACTCACATCACCAGGGGGTTTGGACCACTCAACACATACACTCACATCACCAGGGGGTTTGGACCACTCAACACATACGCTCACATCACCAGGGGGTTTGGACCACTCAACACATACACTCACATCACCAGGGGGTTTGGACCACTCAACACATACACTCACATCACCAGGGGGTCTGGACCCTCAACACATACACTAACATCACCAGGGGGTCTGGACCACTCAACATATTACACTAACATCACCAGGGGGTCTGGACCCTCAACACATACACTCACATCACCAGGAGGTCTGTACAGCTCAACACATACACTCACATCACCAGGGGGTCTGGACCACTCAACACATACACTCACATCACCATGAGGTCTGGACCACTCAACACATACACTCACATCACCAGGTGGTCTGGACCACTCAACACATACACTCACATCACCAGGAGGTCTGTACCGCTCAACACATACACTCACATCACCAGGGGGTCTGGACCACTCAACACATACACTCACATCACCAGGGGGTCTGGACCACTCAACACATACACTCACATCACCAGGAGGTCTGTACCGCTCAACACATACACTCACATCACCAGGCGGTCTTGACCACTCAACACATACACTCACATCACCAGGGGGTCTGGACCACTCAACACATACACTCACATCACCAGGAGGTCTGTACCGCTCAACACATACACTCACATCACCAGGGGGTCTGGACCACTCAACACATACACTCACATCACCAGGGGGTAGTGATCGTCCTTAAATGACCTTTGCTGTTTATAGGAAGACAAATAGAAACTGTTTCCTTCCACTTGTTGATCACAACATCTATGTTAATTTTCACAGATGCTGTGGATTGGTGGTTTTTGCTTTGAATACTCGACCTGAAGTTGGTGAAATAAAGGAAGATGACTTTCATTCCAATACAGCGGGCAGTCAACACAGCATCTCTCCGGTTACTGCTGTTCTTACAGGGAAGCAGCTCAGAATGAAATCAGAGGTAAGACTTTGTTTTACTGAGACTTTGGAGAACTTGGTAGACAATCTAGTGAACATATGTTAAGCCTAGATGTTACTAAATACAGGTGACTCTCATGATGTCCTATGTACTGTAATATTAATTTGATTAAGGCAAAGCAAAGATAATCTCTGATATTTACTAAGAATCATTCATGTACTCTTCAAAATGAGAAAAAAATTCCATAATTTAAAGTCGGCAAGTTGGAAAAAAAAAAACTGATTCTGAAGCAACATCATCTGATAAATGCAACAGACATAAGCTGAGAAATATTCTGGTTATTTTCAACTTCCGGAAATAACTGATGAAAACCGAGTGTGATGTAACGTATAGTAATTGTGTGACGTGTTTCCAATTTTCCCATTGGAAGACTACTACTTGACGAAAAAAAATTAAAGGCAAAAGGTAGCAAGGGGAAGCAACTCTGTTAACACACACATTTGTTACCATTTAAAAAGCTGCGCTCTTATCAGACACTCACCTGAGGTACTAGCTATATTTAGCATGAAATAAAAATAAAGAATGTATAATACCTAAATTGGAAATACAATAAATTCTGCCAGAAGAAGATACAGTCATAGCTTATTAACAGACTGCAGTCAATCACAAACTTTGTCTTATTAAGTTAGGAGGATATTTGTATCCAATTAACATGTTTTGTGGTTTAACCTCTTATATGTGATAACTTTGTTTTTCTCAGTAAATAGCGCCTGATACTGTCGGCAGCTCCTGCTTCAATTCTTCTTAATTGTATTTTATGTAAAAGTGGAAATTGTCGTGGTGTGGAATTTTTCGCTTATTTTGCTGGCATTAAGTCTCCGCGAATATAACCACTCACAAACTTATTTAAAACCACTCAAACTATACAGTGTGTAATAGTGTTATTGGTACACTGTGCAAAACAGCATGACTGACAGCGCGGAAATTTCCACATCGCAAACAGTATGGAGACCAACTAAGAGATAAATCCCACACATGAATATCTTGGCTTTTACAGTAATTGTATTAAACTGGGTTTCTATGTTTATGTACTGTAAAACTCTATAGAGTGGCTTAAGTTAGCAAAATAGGGCGCTAAATTGCTGCTAATATCAAATATTGTATATAATTGTTCTATTCATTTTAAGAAATACTGGAAAGTTTCATTTATATGAAGGATTACCTTTTCATACCTATATTATGTATCATGATTATGACACTCAAAAATCAATCCAGAAAATATCCTCATGTCGGAGAACATGTTTTTTAAACATTTACCGGTAACGAACTATATTCTATATTTTTGATCATGTGACTGCCAAATCATGCAACTTTTGTTCCAGAATGTTGTATCTCTAAAACGACTTACTGGTCTCACGAAAAGAGGCAAAATTTTGTCATTTTTAATTAATAAATGATTTGTACATGGATTCCCACTGACCTTGGTCACTTAAAGGTCTAAATTATATACAATATATGGGGTTAATTTTGTTATGTACAATTTTTGCAAAAAAACGTCCAAGTAGACCATTTGCAAATTTTGCAATTTCAATGTTTGAGGAAATGAAAATGTTTCGTACCATTATATCATATGGCTGTTTCTGATTTCTAACACTAACTGGTGTGCCTTTTATTTTCTAGGTTATACTAAACACCTGTGCTCGCCGCCTCCACAAACAAACTAGCAGTAAAGACTCCAGCTGTAGTAATGGGCAAGGATCAACCTGTCTCACTGACAACAACTTACTCAACTTCGATAACGAGCACAACAGCAGCTTCTCACTGAACGGAAACGTATCTAAAAAACTATGTGTCAATGGTAAGTTCTAGGAGGTTTAAACATTGCTAAAAAAACAAGTAATATTATATTTGTTCCCCTTTCTTCATCCTCTAGATATTAATATGGTTATCTTTATGAAGGGGACCTTCCTATTTCTATTCATTTCCATTTAAATGGTATGACTGACATTGCGGACCCTTATCTAACACCAGTGAACATTAAAAAAACAACCCAAAAATGTTTAATTTTCTTTGGATGTCATTGGGAGCATTCATGTCACACTGATATATCCTGTTCATATTTCACCTGAAATTTCATATTTACTTTCTTTTTAATGGAGATATGTCCCTTGATACAAAATAACTTGTCCAGAAAATCTGTTCCTTTCAAGCAATCATCATTTCATTGAAGCTTCACATGGAAATTCCCATTTCCTGTAAGTTGACAGTCAAAGTCAGTAAAGGATTATAAACTGACAGTGGGGGGGGGGGGGGGGGGTTGTATTAGTTATCCCCGAATGACAGTTCTAATTGATCATTTAACTCATTTTACTTCTGAAATTTATAATGAACTATTCATACACTTTCACTACCAGAAGAATGCCCTGGGATAATAAAGGCCTAAAAAACCATGATGTAGTAACCATGAAAATATCATGAAAAAAATACGGATATGTTAAATATGGACGCGTGTTTAAAAATACCAAGTTTCAACTGCTGCTGTACCGGTAACCGCTTAAGAATTCAAGTTACTTATATTGGGCCTTTAAGTAAAAACATGTCAGAATCCGTGAGGAACAATAACAGATCAGTAGAAATATCAAGGAGTAAGTCAGAACACTATAGACAATGTTGTACTTTGTTATAACTGGTCAGTAGAAATATCAAGGAGTAACTCGGAACACTATAGACAATGTTGTACTTTGTTATAACTGGTCAGTAGAAATATCAAGGAGTAAGTCAGAACACTATAGACAATGTTGTACTTTGTTATAACTGGTCAGTAGAAATATCAAGGAGTGTCAGAACACTATAGACAATGTTGTACTTTGTTATAACTGGTCAGTAGAAATATCAAGGAGTAAGTCAGAACACTATAGACAATGTTGTACTTTGTTATAACTGGTCAGTAGAAATATCAAGGAGTAACTCGGAACACTATAGACAATGTTGTACTTTGTTATAACAGATCAGTAGAAATATCAAGGAGTAACTCGGAACACTATAGACAATGTTGTACTTTGTTATAACTGGTCAGTAGAAATATCAAGGAGTGTCAGAACACTATAGACAATGTTGTACTTTGTTATAACTGGTCATTAGAAATATCAAGGAGTAAGTCAGAACACTATAGACAATGTTGTACTTTGTTATAACTGGTCAGTAGAAATATCAAGGAGTAACTCGGAACACTATAGACAATGTTGTACTTTGTTATAACTGGTCAGTAGAAATATCAAGGAGTAAGTCAGAACACTATAGACAATGTTGTACTTTGTTATAACTGGTCAGTAGAAATATCAAGGAGTAAGTCAGAACACTATAGACAATGTTGTACTTTGTTATAACTGGTCATTAGAAATATCAAGGAGTAACTCGGAACACTATAGACAATGTTGTACTTTGTTATAACTGGTCAGTAGAAATATCAAGGAGTAAGTCAGAACACTATAGACAATGTTGTACTTTGTTATAACTGGTCATTAGAAATATCAAGGAGTAAGTCAGAACACTATAGACAATGTTGTACTTTGTTATAACTGGTCAGTAGAAATATCAAGGAGTAAGTCAGAACAGTATAGACAATGTTGTACTTTGTTATAACTGGTCAATAGAAATATCAAGGAGTAAGTCAGAACACTATAGACAATGTTGTACTTTGTTATAACTGGTCAGTAGAAATATCAAGGAGTGTCAGAACACTATAGACAATGTTGTACTTTGTTATAACTGGTCAGTAGAAATATCAAGGAGCAAGTCGGAACACTATAGACAATGTTGTACTTTGTTATAACTGGTCAGTAGAAATATCAAGGAGTAAGTCAGAACACTATAGACAATGTTGTACTTTGTTATAACTGGTCAGTAGAAATATCAAGGAGTAAGTCAGAACACTATAGACAATGTTGTACTTTGTTATAACTGGTCAGTAGAAATATCAAGGAGTAACTCGGAACACTATAGACAATGTTGTACTTTGTTATAACTGGTCAGTAGAAATATCAAGGAGTAAGTCAGAACACTATAGACAATGTTGTACTTTGTTATAACTGGTCAGTAGAAATATCAAGGAGTAAGTCAGAACACTATAGACAATGTTGTACTTTGTTATAACTGGTCATTAGAAATATCAAGGAGTAAGTCAGAACACTATAGACAATGTTGTACTTTGTTATAACTGGTCAGTAGAAATATCAAGGAGCAACTCGGAACACTATAGACAATGTTGTACTTTGTTATAACTGGTCAGTAGAAATATCAAGGAGTAACTCGGAACACTATAGACAATGTTGTACTTTGTTATAACTGGTCAGTAGAAATATCAAGGAGCAAGTCGGAACACTATAGACAATGTTGTACTTTGTTATAACTGGCCAGTAGAAATATCAAGGAGCAACTCGGAACACTATAGACAATGTTGTACTTTGTTATAACTGGTCAGTAGAAATATCAAGGAGTAAGTCAGAACACTATAGACAATGTTGTACTTTGTTATAACTGGTCAGTAGAAATATCAAGGAGCAACTCGGAACACTATAGACAATGTTGTACTTTGTTATAACTGGTCAGTAGAAATATCAAGGAGTGTCAGAACACTATAGACAATGTTGTACTTTGTTATAACTGGTCAGTAGAAATATCAAGGAGTAAGTCAGAACACTATAGACAATGTTGTACTTTGTTATAACAGATCAGTAGAAATATCAAGGAGTGTCAGAACACTATAGACAATGTTGTACTTTGTTATAACTGGTCATTAGAAATATCAAGGAGTAAGTCGGAACACTATAGACAATGTTGTACTTTGTTGTAACTGGTCAGTAGAAATATCAAGGAGCAACTCGGAACACTATAGACAATGTTGTACTTTGTTATAACTGGTCAGTAGAAATATCAAGGAGCAACTCGGAACACTATAGACAATGTTGTACTTTGTTATAACTGGTCAGTAGAAATATCAAGGAGTAAGTCAGAACACTATAGACAATGTTGTACTTTGTTATAACTGGTCAGTAGAAATATCAAGGAGCAACTCGGAACACTATAGACAATTAGCGTGTTCCATTTAGCGGAACGTGCCGGCTGTTCCAGAACGAACTGGAAGTTCCACTAAATGGAACACGACGTTCCGCCGGAACGAACCGGTTCATCAGGAACGTTTCATTTGAAGTTTGATCCAATATGGCGGCCAGTGAAAGGTTTTCGTTTCAGATTTTCAATAAATTGTTAATAGACATAACCAGTTAGATTGCATTTCATCAGTTAAATATATCATTACCAACTCCTACCCTCATCATAGAGTGTAAAATTTGTAAATAAAAGCGATAACTTTATTTTATTTCTGGAAAATGTTTTCTTTTTCCTTTTTTGATTATTAAATTTTCACCCTCAGGAACAGAATTCGGCACATTATGTTCCATTTAGCAGACCAGTTCCAAGTTGGCACATTTGGAACGTTCCGATAAATGGAACACGCTAATAGTCTTACTTTGTTGGAGCAGCAGCTGATTGGAATGGAGTAGAGAACAATATCTCGTCTATCAAACACTTCTAAACCTAACCCCAGTCATAACAAAACCCACAAGGGAATCTAATATGTACCAATATAGATACAGAACAGGATTTCAGCAGAATACTGCTCACATTAACTTAATCATGTACCACTGGTATATAGGCTAATACAGTTACCTATCTGTATTCATGCTATGTCCCCTGGGAAACTCAATACATCTTAAATATTCCAAATATACACAATTTCTTTACATGTTTATGTACTGCAAATGTGTTATACATACAGAGGTACATTTTGTCACTTTACGGAACCAATCCAAATCTAGACAATGCTAATATACGGGCAAAACAGAAAACACATGCAAGTCCTTGATATGTTCCCTCCATAATTTCTTCATGTGGTATGATGTTAGGTTGGTTTTGAATGGTTTTGATTTGTTGGTTGAAAAATTGGTTTTGATTGACTGTATGAAATCACTCATGGCCATGAAAAAAAAAAACAGTTAAAATTCTATGCAGCTAATCAAAACACCTTCTAGCTCAATGGCCATGAAACAACACATAATTGAAATTTGTAGCCATGCAATTTAAGTAGTAAGATATCATGTATCACGAGATGGTATATTCTACAAATAATATAAACTTTCATTACAATGCTGTTTTCATTGCCATGAACATAAAAAATTTTCGTTATCATGTTTTTTTATATTACGAGAAATCATGGTCAGGAAATCTTTCAGTGGCTAGAATAGGTGAAAATAATGGCTATTAAATCAATTTTAATTGAAAATTCATGGATGCTTTTGAACACATCTTGTTTTTTGCATAGCATTTTGAAAAATATTTATAGAGGAATTATGGAATGTTTTGATAGTTTCATGGCATCTTCATGGTAATTTCATGTGGTTTTTCATGTAAAGTTTTTCCAGTAGTGATTGTTCCATTTTTTGGGTATCTATTGAAATAATGTCGCTGCTTGTTATATACTTTAATCTGGTAATTGTATGAATTCTGAATCGTTAATAGGCAAACACATGATGAATGAAGAAGAAGATGAACGGTTGATGCTGCCTTCCCCGGACAGCAGCAGCAGCCATTTGTTGGAGCAGACGGGTCACATGGACTCCCCGAGTCACTCCCCGCCACTTTACTCCAGCAACAGACTTGGTGCTTTCAATAACAATGGCAGCTCGGAGAGTCTCTGTTCCTCCATGCCACCATTGTGTTTATCACAGTCTCTACCGACAAGTCCTCATGGAATCGACTCTCTGTCCTTTCCCTGTGACAGCAAACATCCTGGTGCTTTACCCGTAACTCTTTATGCAAATTCAAATTCAATTCAACAAGATGTGCAAGAGTTTATACGACCCAGTATCATAGCGACGGTTGGATCTGTTGGCTTGAATTTGTCGACGTCTAGTCTCATGGACACAACAGTTGTCTCCCCTAGCCTGGGCTCTCCTCTGTCTATTGGTCATCCCAGTCTGGATCTCCATGGCGATGGAGGTGTACAGGTATTTATGTCAAAAGTGACCACATCCAAACAATCTATGACTTCAATATTCCAGTCTTTTTTAAATGTATCTACAGTAAAACCCCACTTATTCGAACTTGTGTGAATCTGATCAATAGTTTTAGGAATGTATGGTATTTTTGTAATCCGAGGTTGGTTGAATATGTACAAACTCAGTCGGGACCAAACAAACTTTGTTATGAATGAGCCGTATTTGAGTTAATTGGGTCCGAGTAACTGGGGTTTTACTGTATCTCTTACATCGTATCATTGTGAAAGTGTCGTGAGCTTTCCAAAAAATAATATACCTAATTATATTTATACCACAAGCTTTAATAATGTCTTTTTTGAATGATATTAAAAAATGTAGAATGGAAATATTAATTCAGGACATATTTGAAATATAAAACATGCATACATACACAAATAAATACATTTATCTCTGATTCCGTTTTAATTATTGGATATTGCCAATTAGGGGTTTTTGAAGGCAAATAACCCAGAAATATGTCATGTGTTATACACTAAAAAAGGAGTTAATTGAATGAATTTTATAATCCATTTTTTTTAATGTATATTTGATTTGTTTATCTTTTTTGCAATTTTGACAAAATGTTGTTGAAAGATGAAGTATTACACAATATAATCAGGAAGTCTCTATTATTGTAAATATTCAGACAGTTATACATAAGATACAGTTCAAAGTCCTTGGCCAGAAGGCTAATGTAGTCGATCAGTACTATCAGTTGGTGTTTCCATAAACATTAATTGCCCCATTGGTCTGTAAAAGTTCAGAAAATAAATGCTTTCAATGTCTGTTTTGTCATGTTCAAATTTCAGGAGAAAGCTATTAAAAACAATATGATGAGAGTTTTTAAAAAAAAGTATCTATGTAGAAAGCATATACATGTATATATATTTTACTTACCTAACTTATCTTGTTTTATTACAGTCAAGCTCACAGTTATCCCCAAACTCGGACTCAGCACAGACATTTATCAAAATATTTGCTAACGAAAAAGAGGCTGTGACAGTAGGGATTGAGTTCTATGAGTGCCGCTGGGTCAGTTGTGACAGGAAGTTCATTCTATTGGACGATTTAGTTAATCATGTCAATGACTCGCACGTCAAGGTGGAACGCCCGGACATCGACTACCAGTGTAAATGGGACGGCTGTCCGAGGAAAGGCAAAGGTTTTAACGCCAGGTAGGTCGCCAACTCCAAACTCCAAACTCCGCACACAGATAGAGGTGTAAGTTATTAAAATCTTTAAATCATAATTGAAGATCACTGAAAATTTTCTTACAGATAATGTCTTGTTTAGGACCAGTGCTAGGATCAAACAGTTTTAGCCAATGATCACGTAAAAACACTGAACTTGGAAGGTTAAAATGAAAATACATTTACATTACAGTTCTTTTATGAAAATTCATTGACAAGATACTGTGTTTGTCTAGAGTATTGTTGAGGTCATCCAAACCTTTGGTTGTAAACCATGACCCAGTACCATGATTACATAAGGTAGTTTTATTGAATGCCAACTCTGTAGAACATGTGTTATGTCTTAGAAATGGACCTTGTCAGTAATGGGACCTCAGAATAATATACAAAATCTGTCACTGTCAAAATCTTCAATATTATAGCTTCCACAGTGAAAACATGATCCAATTCTTCAATGACACCTTTTGTCAATACTATAGGTAAATATACTATTCACAACTATACTATTATCAAAGATTCTTACCAGGAAATTACACAAAAGTCAGCTAGCCTACAGATGTACAGTAAAACCCCACTTACTCAAACTCATTTACTAAGGGGACCTGATCAATAGTTCAAGAAATACATGATGTTCGAGTAATCCGAGTTTGGTTCAATATGAACAAACTTGGTTGGGACCAAACAAACTTTTTGACAAATGAGAGGTATTCAAGTACAAATGGAGTTCTACTGTATTATATAAAAGAGTGGTTGTTGGTTTTCAAGAAAACTTTATATTAAAATGAAAGGAACTGTTTCATTGACTTTTCTATGGAAAATGATAAATCGGCTGTTACTGATGCTTGTTTTAATCTTGCCTAATTGTCTGTATCTCTGTTTCAGATACAAGATGCTGATCCACATACGAACTCATACAAACGAGAAACCTCACAAGTGTGGTATTTGCGGCAAGTGTTTCTCCCGACTAGAAAATCTCAAAATACACAACAGGTCGCATACAGGTGAGAACCGGTACAGATGATAGCCACAACATGTTGTTCAACCACTGTGAACAAGTTCATGGCTGTCTGTCCTATTTGTATAAAAACTGTCACTCTTGGTGGACAGAAGATATTTTGATCAAACCAGTACTGTACTGTACTTGAATGTCACACCACTGGAGCTGTCAAAATACACTTTACTGACATATATATGATATGTATCAAACATATAATATTTACACCATCGTTTAGGTATTTTGCATTCATGTTGGATTCACAATCGACAGTTATACGGAGAACAGTAGAACTAGTTGTTCTATTCCCATAAGCCTGATTGTCAAGCAGGGAATATAGTAACTACCATTCTACAAGACTGGTATATCTTGGTGGGTACAAGACTCATGGGATATCTTAGCGGATACGAGACTGGTATCTTGGCCAGGGGACACACTCAACTAAACGTCAAACCTGAGGCAGTGTCAAGGGAGAAATAAGGAAACAAATACCAGTTAGAAAGAAGAAAAAACATAGATCCCAAATTCAGCCACCTCTTATGATTTTGTAATGGAGGAAGCTAGCATAATTCTTACACCCTTTTCGCAGGGCAGCCACCAGTAGTAGACAATTGATTGTTTGTGGAAGTTGCAGAAACAAGCTTTGAAATGATATTTATTACATTATATAGTTCAGTTGTCTTGTTAGGGAAATCTAGAATAATTGTATCATGAACAGGCCCCGGTTTCATCAACGTTCCTTAACTTAAGGAAATTCCTTAACTTAAAAATCTCCATAGGAAAGCATTACAGAATTTAAGGAAAGTTCCTTAGCTAAGGGTTTTCCCCTTAAATTCTGTAATGCTTTCCTATGGAGATTTTTAAGTTAAGGAATTTCCTTAGGTTAAGGAACGTTGATGAAACAGGGGCCAAAACTGAATCTAGTGCTAATCTATAATCACAACAATTTAGTACAAATTGAATAACCCCATTTGTTAAGTCTATAGCAACATGTCTTAGGTAAATTATCTGTCATAATTATATAAGCACACCTAACAAAATTTCTCACTTCATTGATTATTTCCCTTTAACACATTCACGCCTGTAGTTTTCCAATTTTAACTTGGGAAGAGTTCCAATGTATCTTCAGGATTAAATGAGTTATCTACTGTATAGCTGTTTAATGTTACAGGGAGAAAACTTGGCATCCTGCCGGGATTATTTGTTTTCTTATGGTGATAAGTCTTAACAGGGTGTTGTATTTTACGGGTATTTTATTTTGCAGAATTTTATTTGATCACGAATAAAGCAAAATTAAATCCCCCCACAAACAAAAGCAACTATATACAGTATACATATGTATGTCTCTCGTTGTTTTGTTGTTTCAGGTGAGAAGCCGTACGCGTGTCCCTTTGAGGGATGTAACAAAGCCTATTCAAACTCAAGTGACAGATTCAAACATGTGCGAACTCATCAGGAGGAAAAGCCTTACATATGCAAAATGCCAGGATGTAACAAACGCTACACAGACCCAAGTTCTCTGAGAAAACATGTACGAACCCATGGTCATTATTATCGTGAAAATGAAAAACAGATTGCCAAAAATAACAAATCGCTGTACTTGTCCAACATTCCCACCCCTTTGTCTCCGTCTTTACCGCCCAGCTCGCCCCATGGATCCGTTCACTCGCCCCCTGTTAATCGATTCCTGCCGTTATCTCCGGGCAGTGTCCTCCCTCACTCACCCATGCCGTCACAGCTGATGTCGGTACATAACATTATGCATGTATCGTGTTTTACATCGAATCCTCTACTTTCCTCTACAATGTTGTCTACGCCCGCAACAACGACACAAACGACGTCCACTCAGACCGATCGTATCCTTAGTTCCCTCTCGCCCACATCACCCATCAAGCTTGACCTCAGCACAGACAAGAGCTCGGATGACCAGGATGAGAAGTGTCAGGACGGTCCACTCGACCTTACCACCAACACTTCGTCAGAGACGGACACAGACATCGAAGTAGGGGATCGAGAGGTCACGAACTTTTCTACGAGTAAATGGGATTTAATACATTCCTGACTGTGTTGTGATCAAAACTATTATTAATGTTTGTTTTACCCTTTGTGTATCTTTTCCTGGTGAAAACAGTTTCTATACCAGGACAAATTATATTTATATGTTTCTTAAATGATCAGAAACAGATTGTTTGATATGGTTATTTTATGTACGAAATGAAAAAGAGAAATCCCAATACAAAATGTCGGAGTTAAGTATTAAGTGAATATGTGGACGAGTTTAGTGTTGCCACAGTCACAAAGTATTTTGTTTTATGTTTTTATTGTGGCAATTTTGAATTGATTTGCTTTTATCAATAA
This sequence comes from Mimachlamys varia, assembly GCA_947623455.1. Classification (NCBI taxonomy): domain Eukaryota; kingdom Metazoa; phylum Mollusca; class Bivalvia; order Pectinida; family Pectinidae; genus Mimachlamys; species Mimachlamys varia. The sequence continues at coordinate 12,909,990 of OX392537.1, read as the reverse complement.
TGTTTCAGATAAGTCAGGTTCCAACTTATAATATTAAATAAAAGACAGGTTTTTATTAATTTGGAGAAAAAAAGTAGAAAAGAAAGCTTTTAACTCCCTTTTCTGCCAAAATAACTGAGATACATTTGTATACACTCTGTATATGTAAAAGAGAAGGGAGTTTGTCAGTAAAGTTTTACTTTGTGATAAAAGCTTATTTAGGCACAGAGAAACGTGAAACAATCACTGCAACGACCTTTAAACATAATTATAACCTAATTAACATGTAAACAAGGGGGAGTCAATCTCTTATATCTTTCCACTATTATACTTCACTGTATTTAACAAACAAATGATTTTTTACCTGCATTCCTTCAACTACAATTTCTTACACAAAAAGTGCTGCTTAAAAAGTTTCATCGGCCATTACTTGAATTACATTATATGAAATTACTAGCTACCAATAACATTGAGGAAATATGAGACTAGAGATTTACATATTTAACTTTGCCTGTTTGGAAACTTGACAAAATTGTTCCTTATTTACATGTTTTCTGGTATTTCAAAGATGTTTAATTTTGGACTGGCCTGTAAATGGTTAATTTCAAATAACTTTGATTTGCAAATATATTGCTTAAAATCAAAAAAATTATTCATTTTGCATGTTTTCTGCTAAAGTCAAAAAAACATGTTGTTGAAAGATTATTTCTAAAATGGCTCAGCTCTTGTTTATTGGTAGTTTCACAAATGTTTTGGTTTGCCTGTATTCTGGTTATTGTAAATTTTCTTGTTTTAAGCTGTTTTCCGGTAACGTTTGATGACAGTATGTGTACGTGACAATATGGTCCAAAGTGTCGACTGTGATATATGTGATTATTAAAATTTTAATAATAAAATTGTAAATAACAAAGGTGCAAATGTTGGATTGAAAGTTGAAAGTGTGACTAATTTAATGAGTGAGAGAGGATTAAATTAAATGTACAGCACACCATCAGATACATTTGAAATAAACAAATATAACAAATATAGAAAATTCCACTGACATCATTCTATTGGTATTGCCTTTAACATATTATAAAGCTTGCTTATTAGAAATTAATTTTAAAAGAGTTTTTTCATTTTTTTTTTTTTTTTTTTTCTGGTTGAAATTCATTTTCATATAAAAAGTAATATTTCAATGAAAATTGAACAAGGTTGATTTCTTTTCATAAGCTATATATCTATTTTTATCATTTTTCTGTTGCATTGGCCACACTTATTTTGTTCCATTGTTGAATTCACAAATAAGTATTTTTGTTTTGTAATTGATTTCTCAGTCATTGATTTCATTTTTTTTCTGTTGGAATTTTCATTCACGACTAAAACAATTTTTCCAAAAGTTCCATTTTGTTTCTCCTTAAATCTGGTTTCATTGGTTGATCTCCACTTTGATGTCAAATACTCACTATTCTTAATCAAATACCTTCTTTATGATCGCAGTTCTGATTTTGTTGGAATCTTGTGAACATATTTACTGTTTTAAGTTTCTGTAACATCTTGAAAACAATTTTATACCATTAGACTATTTGAATGACTATGCTAGAATTAAGGCACCATTCTCGAAGACATTTTCTATAAATGGAGTTTAAAAAATGTTGAATTGTTTCTCAATCATTATTTACATAAATGTGTGACTTTAGTCAAAAGATGATATACTGACTCTTATCATGTTCTATCAAAGGTGCTTTTTGAAAGTCATTATATTTACTCATCAGCATAATGAAATGTTCTCATTTATTTGGTTATTTAAATAACAATTCATTTACACATAGATTTTTAGACTTGATTATATGATAACTAAGGACAATATATTGATGTATTTAATAATTATTGTAGTGTAAGGAAAGTTTAAACTTGGCACTACAATATACATTATCACAACCACTCATACACGACTCTCCATGGCTAATTGGATGCATTGATTGTCCGATTAAATTAAAATTGTACAGTCATATACCTTAATTGTATGTATATGTTCACACAGGGGTATTTCAATGGTGAAAATCATCCTTAAGAAGAATATATCTCTTTTAAGAAAATATAGAAAAATATTATTTATACCAAAGATCATTATATAATTTTAATACATCCATAAAAGGGGGGAGGCGCGCTTATAGGAGGAAGTTTATTCATTGCATGGGAATTCAGCGGGCAAAACAAACAAACTTAACTTGGAATTGATTCATGAATATCCATAGCTTAATCTTTAAAACTCCGCTCCTAGCTTGCTGTGCAGGCCACACATCCACCTACAAATGCATTGAAGAAAATGAGAAAGTAACATGTAATTTCAAAGAGAGTTTTTTTCGCTTCATAGCTAAAAATCATTTCATAAGAGTAGAAATCATGAACATATTATTATGATATATGTAATTTGATAATGTAATGATCAATTTTTAATTGTTTGGAATATCACAGACATTTGTAAATGGGAAAAAATGTTTATTTTTTTACTTTCAATTATCTTTACTTGAAGTTTAAATAAATATTGTGATACTATTCTTTGTGCTATGTTTTGTTAATAAAGAAATATTGAGTACGATGAAAGATGATTTGTGTATGGCTGCAGAATGATACATCTCACCTGCTCATGGTGATCACCCGTTTTGACTTTAAATGCATGCATTAAAGGCCCAATATACGTAACTTTCGGCAAAACTTGAAGCGAAAATCAAGCCCAATAACTTATTATATTTACAGATTTAGTAAAGATTAACTGATATCAGCAATATTCAAGATGAATTCTTTCGCGGTTACCGGAACAGCATAATTTGAAACATGCTATTTGTAAACACGCGTCCATTTTGAACCGTCTTCTACCTTCGGTTTGTTGTTGAAGTGGGCCCCACTTGGATTATTTTCAATTCTTTGGTTTTTTTTGTGTCAAGAGTTTCTTGTTAGTTAGCGCTCTGGTTTACTTCGTTTTAGGCTTATTTTTGCATGGTTATCAATTGGATATTTTTTCAGAATTTTTCAGAATCACGAAAATTTACCTGAAGTTACGTATATTGGGCCTTTAATGAAACGAGGGGGAATTGAGCCGTTGCTTAAAACCCGACCCCTACCCTCATGTTTTTCTTCAAAACATAGTTTTGGACAATATTGGTTTTATAGCCTGAAAACAGTTAAGTCCAAAAATTGTCAAAAATAAATAAATAAATAAAAACAAGTTTCAACGACTTGATTTTGCTAATCTATCCTAGACACTGTGAGAACCTTCCTATGAAATATCAGCATCCTTGTGTCATTTGAAACTTGTTTAGTAGTAGCAAATATAGAGTTTTATCTTCAGATGGTGGACTATTCAAATCTTGGTCTGTCAGTCCTTATAAATTCTTGTTATCGCTACTTCTTGAGAAGTAAAGGATGGGTCATTCTCAAATTTCATATGCACCCTTGGTGCTTAGTTGTGCATGGTCCAATTTAGGACAGATCTGATAAACAATATGGGCGACAGGAGGCCATCTTGGATTTGTAAGTAATTGTTTGTTATCGCTATTTCTTGAGAAGTACCGGACTTATCATTCTCAATTTTCATATGTAGGTTCCCCTAGGTGCCTTGTTATGCATAGTCCATTTTCGGACAGATTCGATTTAAAATATAGCTAAACTGGTGGCCATCTTGGATCTGTGAGTAATAATTTGTTATCACTATTTCTTGAGAAGTTCTGGATGGATCTTTCTCAAATTTCATATGCAGGTTTCCCTTGGTGACTAGTTGTGCCTAGTTTATTTTTGGAAAGATCCAATCAACAAAATTGTTGACAGACGGCCATCTTGGATTTGTGAGTAATAGTTTGTTATCGCCATTTCTATACTGGATGAATCTTTCTCAAAGATGACGTAACACACACATGTGCTGCACCTTTTAAATTTAGTAATAGATACAGCATGCCGAAAAAATTAATTAAACTGTACCATGCAGCTGTTTCGTCCTCCTAGGACTCTTCAGTGATGCTAGGGGCCAAAAGGTGGGAATCCAAACTTTCTGAACTAATGTAGAAGCAGAAGGGTCAGGTGTGTAAAAACCCTTTAATTTATGAATTTAGAAGTAAAATTAAACTACTGTATAATTTCAAATCGTGTACTACGAAAATGTGTATATTATGTACCATGCCACTACTCAAATGAGATTAACTGTGGCTATGGAGGCTCCAGCAAACATCGGGGATTAAAAAATCCACCAGCAGAGTCTGTCATCCACTATCATTAAGGATGACGTAACACACACAAATTTCATATGTAAGTTCTCTTTTGTGTATAGTCTTGCATAGTAAAATTTTGGAAAGGTCCGATAAACAAATGGAGATAGGCAACCATCTTGGATTTGCTATTAAAAGTTTGTTATCGCTATTTGTTAAGTACTGGAATGACCATTTTTTATATGTAGGTTCCCCTAGGTGCATGGTTGTGCAGTCCTTTCTTGGATTTGTAAGTAATAGTATGTTATGGATATTTCTTCAGAAGGACTGTTTGGATCATTCTCCATTTTTATCTGTATGTTCCCCTTGGTCCCTAGTTGCACATGATTCATTTTTGGACAGATTGAATAAACAATGTGACTTACAGGCGGCCATCTTGGTTTTGCAAGTAATGGTTTGTTATCGAAATTTCTTGATCATTACTATTTTGGAACTGATCAGAAAAACCGAATGGCTGACGGATGGCTGTCTTCGTTTTCATAATGAAAATGTCTTATTTCATATTTAGGTTCTGCTTGTTCGTAGTTCTATTTGTTTTGGGACTTATCAAAAAGGAAAAAAAATCTCACAGGCGACTACCATCTTTCAATTAATATTGCCTATTCTTAAGAGGAAATCTCAAATGTTAAAGAACTGAAAGTAAGTGTAAGAGGAAAGAAGGCAAAGCTCCAACAATTTAAAAACATACATTAAAGATTGTCTATGGTTGGTGCCAAGTCTTTTTAAGATACGTGTTCAATTTTGATGCAGCAGACAGCACAGGAAATCAGAATTTCTAGATCTGTCTCGACATCCGTGACTCATTCGTCGCAGACGAGACAAACACGATAAATGGATGTATCAAATGCTTTACGTCAATGCATAAACCTTTTCTCCAAGTTAATATATTGTTTGTAACGAGGAGCGGAATTTGCCTGTTATCAACTTTTGAAAAGCATACAGAGTTCAAAAACAAATCATGTGAAAATTACTTTAAACAACAGGCGAATGTTTTCGTAATATGTGCTGTTTCAAACGACTTACGCATGCTTTGAACATTACTTTCCATTTTAAGTCCACCATCATCATAAGATGGTGGGCTATTCAAATCGCCTTGCGTCCGTCCTTAAACAATAAACAATTCTTGATTTCGCTATTTCTTGAGAAGAACTGGATGGATCAATCTCCAATTTAATATGTAGGTTCCCCTGGCTTGGTGCATAGTTGTGTATGGTTCATTTTCGGACATATCCGACAAACGATATACCGACAAATATTTTCTTGTCGCTATTTCTTGATAAGTACTTGACGGATCATTCTCAAATCTCATCTGTAGGTTCCCTTTCGCTACTATAGCTAGTTGTGCATAGTTTATTTTTGGACATATTCAATAAATAATAATAAGCCGACTTTGGACCATCTTAGATTTGTTAGTATTTATTTTATTGTGAAATACATCCTCGTTTAGGACAGTTCTGATGGGCCCAAATTTACTCAAGGCTCATGGTTCGTCCGTCAACAATTTTTGTTTAAACAACCGGTCTCGGTCCCTAAGGGCTTCTTTTGTTAGGGTCCAAATAACACTGTCCCAAATGTGTCCCTTCTCCGGGGAAAGGGAATCAATTTTGTATCAAAGGTACATTCGACTCAACAAGGGCAGAGGGACGTAAGCCTTCTTGCGTTAGCCCAGATTTTCTGTCGATTTAAAGTGCTTACACTTTGAAGTGTACTGCCAAAGACCAAATGCAGATTTAACACTCCACCAGGTCATGTTCCACTACCATTGTTAGAGACTCTGGTATGTGTCGAACTTGGGACAGAGCAGTTTGGAGCATTTTTGAAGGATAGGCGGAAGAGCAGGTAACTTGTTGTTCCCTTTAAACTTCGAGGCGGTATCAGCCTGAAGTATTGCCCGATTGGTCTAATCTGCTGGAGTAGACGGTTGTTGCAAGGTACATTCCGTTGGGGTGTCTCAACAACAGCCGCGTTTTTTGTCCAGTTTCAACAGAGGACAATTTTAGTCTTCCCTCTGTCATGTGCCAGCTAGACGTCAAAGTTTAGAGTAAAGCACAAATAGTTTAATTACATTAGGAGCAAAATACTGATAACAGACAACATTAAGTCCAGAAGACAAACCTTAATTAAACATTTACATTAAAACGAAATAGGAACGCTTGACTAGCGATTTCAGTCGAAGGTGATCGAGTAATGCTCTGATATCTATAAACTGTCAAAATCGTCGCCCATTTTAGACAGTTTCATGAGGATTTTTTCAACGGCTTCGAGAATAATTCGAGAAACGAAACGAAGACACGGTCAGAAACTGCAGATACATCCAGCAATTCCTAAATGTGTGAGAATATATGTACAATATGGATTATCGATAGGCATTTTGTCTACTTTTCGGGGGGTTTGACAACGATGTCAAAACATATCTCTTACCAAAACGTTATCAGGTGGGAGATTTCGGAAGCTCGGAATAATTATTATTTCCCCAATGAAGAAAATGAACTTTAACGTAGGATACTGTTCAGAATAAAAAAAAAATAGCTAAAATATGCAATCATATATGTATACCATCTACCTATATTTTTTTATTATAACTCCACCCAATCGTTTTCATCGTAATTGCACATGCATGTACATGTACAAGCGCATTGTCGCCGTTATGATTGATTAGCAGTAAATATGAATATGAACGATTTCAATGCGATTTATAGTGATACACTAAAAAAGCTAACTACCTACAAGTTGTATAATGTTTTCGTAACAAACGGAAAGTCAACTGCAACATTTTTTTATGTTAATCTAGAAGAAACTCGTGTTGACGTAAACAACGAATCTGGACATCAAATTTTTTTCAGACACAAATCCTTTTTTTAGGCAGAACATAAATTATGATGTCAAGTGTTATACGATATGCCTAGAATACCTGTCATAAAATGTGCATAACTGTTTAGGTGAAGAACCTTGTGATTAATACACACGAATGTATGATCACCCGATGATACATGTTTATTAAAGAAAATTCAATTGTTGCACCATCAATCTGATGCATGTAGGTTTTCATTTATATAATGTGCATTTAAACAAAACAAAACCCTCTTTATTTTGCATTATAGCGACAGATCAGCGACTGTGATGAGTGGAATACTCGCTTATGTACACTTTGTTTCCAGTGAAAGAATGCCAGTCTAAAATATCTTATATAATAGCTGCATGGCGGAAACTGTTTCTGGAAAGTCATGGTTAGTATATTGGTTTAGCCGAAGCAGGAGGTCTCAGAGTGTTTGTGTAAATGGTGTTGTATATAACGCGAACCTTCCTAGCTACTATCCCCTTGCTTATCCCTATGTTGAGCACATATACTTAAAGGACATGGTGATAATTCTTTGCATGTGGCATGCCTCACGTCAATATCGATGTGTGCCCACTTTCTTTTTTTTTATTACAAATGGTTGGACCACCTGGTACATTATTTTATTCGAATTCGCCTTAATATAACAAGAGTACCGTGGACGCTACATGGTTCGCCCACCTACGAAATCAATAAGCATCATGACGGAAGTCGCGCCTTTGGCAATCTTTATTTGTTCTTAAATTGTTGGAACTTTTCCCTTCTTTTCTCGCACATGTATTTAATTTTAGTTTATAAAATTTGAGAATTTTTGTTCCTCTAAGAAAAGGCAATACTAGTTGAAATAAGTAGAATAAACATATGAAATTTGAGAACGAACCATCGAGTACTTATTTAGAAATAACGATAACAAACTATTACTTACAAACCCAACATGACCACCTGTTTGCCATATTGTTTATTGAATCTATCTGGAAATAGACTATGTATAGCAAGGGACGAAGATAAAGCAACAGATGAAATTTGAGAATGATCCATTCAGAGCCTCTCAAGAAATAGTGATAACAAACTATTACTCATAAAATCCAATATGGCCGCCTGTTGGCCATATTGTTTTTCGGTTCTGTCCGAATATGTAAAATGCTCAACTAGGCACCAAAGGGAAACCGACGTATGAAATTTGAGAATGATCGATCCAGTACGTACTTTCATCCTTGTTAAAGGACGGATGGACGACGGACCTCGGACCACGGACGCAGAGTGATTGGAACAGCCCACCATTTGTTGATGTTGGACTTAAATATCAATGCACTACAAATACAATGATGAAGCAATTATACATGGATTTAAAGTTACACTAGAAATTAATGAAGAGAGGAAGGAAAACAATACTGAGGATGCAAGATTTTATTGTGTATAGATTGTTGTGTATAGAGAAATAAATGATTGATTGGTGGTCTGGTTGGTATTGCATGTCTATGGGAACTAGAAAAAGATAAGAATGGAAATGTTTATGGTGAATATAGAAGAAAACACATTCCGAGAGAAACCTCCCAGTACATTTATATGCCAAATTCAAAAAGTCCAAATGAAAACAAACAGTAATGACACATGAAAATGACAAAAGTTTGGTAATCGAAAATTCAGCAAAAAAAAAACAACAACAAACAAACAAACAAACAAAAACAAACAAACAAAAACCATAATAAATTCCAAAGTTTATATTAAGTATATACACCAAAATGACATAATGATAGATTTAAAGTGAATTTTGTAGTTTTTGCCAATTGCAGGATAATTTCATAAAATATCTAAAATAAATAAATGTTTGCAGAAATGACAAAAATAATGTTTTCTTTTAAGTTATGGAAGTACAATTTCTCTAACTTACTACACTGTATTTCAACTCAAAAGCGCAATTTGAATTACCCTATACCTTATTTTTAATGGGAAAATTTTTTTTTTCAACAATTTTTTGTAGATTTAATTCTAAATATAAAAATTTCTGCTATTGAACTTTTTAAAAGTATTTAGCGGATGAAACGAAAATTAGTTTCTCGTTTTAAACCGTCATAAAAAATGGAGGGCATGTGTGCTTAATTTTTTATACCATTACTATTTGTGTTATTTTTCACTATCTCGGGTTCAAAAATAAAAAAAGTGCTCCAGTTACACTAAATATATGAAAAATACCGACATTTTTTTATTATTCACTCTTTTGCATAATATTTCTATGAAGGTGAACATTATTAATTTGTACAGCAAAAAATTAACTTGTAAAAATTTGAAATGGCGAAACACATGTTTTTAAGAGATCGATCGAACATCAAAAAGGTGAAATTTCGGCCTTTCACGAATTGCAAAAAGTACACAGATATACGCATTTTTAAACTGGCTGTCGAATTGGTAACTTTTTTAAAATTCATGTAAAATAAGTTCTACAAGCAACAGACATATAGATTTTGACACAATTTTCAGATGCATATATGCTTTTAAAATTGATCATACTTTCTGTAATATAACATAAAACCTTTAAATGAGATCAAAACGAGATTTGAACGTGACTAAAAACTCAGAGGTGTACATCCTTAAGGTGAAATTATAAACCAAATCTGAAGTCTATTTCTTTTGAAATGAAAAGCCATAACTCTGCAAAAACATATTGAACTAATCTTATAAACCAATTCAGCTTCAGATCTTGACGCAAACACATTTGTGTGAAGTTTCATGAAAATCTATTTAACAGTTCTCCGGGAAAGTCACAGACTAACCAAATGTTGACAGTAGATTTTTAAATGAAACCGTTATGGCCATTATTATATTCGCTGAATTTCGAAGCGCAAAGGCCAAAGGTCGGTTTCAGAGTTTCATGCATATAAGATATATGTGAAGTTTTATCAACATCCTTCAAATACAATATAGGTCTCCAGGAAAGTGGTAGACAGTGACCATTCTTACATTTGTTGAAATTTTCGAAGTTAAACGGCTATAACTCTGTAACGACATATCGAATGAATCTCATAATCAACCCGGTTTCAGATCTTTTTGCATAAAGTCTGTGTAAAATTTCATTGACTTCCTGCCAACTTTTCTCCGGAAAAGTGTCGGACAAACCAAAAGTAGACGGACAGACGGACGGAGGGAGGGACAGACGGACAAAGCCATACCAATATACCCCACAGATTGGGTGTACGTATAAAAACTAAAGAACGTCCATTTGATATTGTTTAACGACGTGTCATCACGTTTAAAACGTCTTATTTTATTTTCGTAGTAGTAGGGGATTGTAAAAGTTTTCGGAGGTATACCGTTTAAAAGTCGACGAAAATAAAACGAAATGTTATCATTGATCATTTTAGAGCATATATCTTCTTTAGAGTTACAGATGTGTCATTTTTTTATTTTGTTTTTCGCTGCAAAGAAGTTTGAAAAATGCACAATTTGACAAAGTAAATTTTTTTTTCGCTTTTTGGTTTGGTATACTAATGGTTGGTTGCAGTTTGGGAGGGATTCGGATGTGCTGTTGGCTGTTTCCAATTTAAACGTTGAAGATAAAAAGAAACTATTTTACTCGAATATGATATTTCACCGTTATCTTTACCTGTCCACAATTCCCTCGGCTATATATATGGCGGAAACCAAACCCTGTTTTCATCAGTTGTTTGTTCCTTGAAAGTGAGAATTCGCTCGGTAGTACATACGAGGTAGGGGGTTTGATAGTGTATGTGTTTATGTTAAAGTTGTTGTATATAACGCTTCATGACGAACCTTCCTACTATCCCCTTGTTCATTACAACGTTGATCACACATACCTGTAGGTCATGGTGATAATTCCTTGCATTTGGCTTGCCTCATGTTAATATCGATGCCTATCCTGAGTCTAACCACTTTCTCTCCCAGGGAGACTTTTATAAAAAAGAAGTTGGACCAGCTGGTACATTTGTACATTAGTATACATGGCGTCTTTTCGTCTGTCTGTCAATTTTTGGGGGTTTCCGTGCATTATCTCTGCAACGGGTGCACATATTGAACTGAAATTTGGTATACTGATACACTATGAGGATATCTAGGTCAACAAAATGGAGTATTATTGGTTTAGATTTATCTTTAGATGTTGTACATTTATAGTTCCTTTGTCAACGTAAGCCATACTTAATTGTAAAACCGTTTGACAGGATCAGCGTAAAGTCACTCTGGTTTAGCTCTATAATATGAACATTTGTGCTCAAATAATGGAATAACGATTCGTCACAAGTAATATTGTTATAGAAGTCTTCTCTAGAGAATGCTAAAAAACAAATAAACAAAACTATTTCATAATCATTGCATCAGAAAATAAGGATATTATCATCTTAAATTAAGCTTTTACTTAACCGTTTGATTTCAGTATGTCAATTGTTATAATTTCTGCTCGTCTCAAGGTTTTGTTGTGGTATTTCTGTTAACATGTCTGCTCGTGTCAAGGTTTTGTTGTGGTATTTCAGTTAACATGACTGCTCGTGTCAAGGTTTTGTTGTGGTATTTCTGTTAACATGTCTGCTCGTGTCAAGGTTTTGTTGTGGTATTTCTGTAAACATGTCTGCTCGTGTCAAGGTTTTGTTGTGGTATTTCAGTTAACATGAATGCTCGTGACAAGATTTTGTTGTGGTATTTCTGTTAACAAGTCTGCTTGTGTCAAGGTTTTGTTGTGGTTTTTCTGTTAACATGTCTGCTCGTGTCAAGGTTTTGTTGTGGTATTTCTGTTAACATGTCTGCTCGTGTCAAGGTTTTGTTGTGGTATTTCTGTTAATATGTCTGCTCGTGTCAAGGTTTTGTTGTGGTATTTCTGTTAACATGTCTGCTTGTGTCAAGGTTTTGTTGTGGTATTTCTGTTAACATGTCTGCTCGTGTCAAGGTTTTGTTGTGGTATTTCTGGTAACATGTCTGCTCGTGTCAAGGTTTTGTTGTGGTATTTCTGTTAACATGTCTGCTCGTGTCAAGGTTTTGTTGTGATATTTCTGTTAACATGTCTGCTCGTGTCAAGGTTTAGTTGTGGTATTTCTGTAAACATGAATGCTCGTGTCAAGGTTTTGTTGTGGTATTTCTGTTAACATGAATGCTCGTGACAAGATTTTGTTGTGGTTTTTCTGTTAACATGTCTGCTTGTGTCAAGGTTTTGTTGTGGTATTTCTGTTAACATGTCTGCTCGTGTCAAGGTTTTGTTGTGGTATTTCTGTTAACATGACTGCTCGTGTCAAGGTTTTGTTGTGGTATTTCTGTTAACATGTCTGCTCGTGTCAAGGTTTTGTTGTGGTATTTCTGTTAACATGTCTGCTCGTGTCAAGGTTTTGTTGTGGTATTTCTGTTAACATGTCTGCTCGTGTCAAGGTTTTGTTGTGGTATTTCTGTTAACATGTCTGCTCGTGTCAAGGTTTTGTTGTAGTATTTCTGTTAACATGTCTCCTCGTTTCAAAGTTTTGTTGTAGTATTTCTGTAAACATGTCTGCCCGTTTCAAGGTTTTGTTGTGGTATTTCGTAAACATATACAGCTCTCTGTGTCAGGATATTCCCAGAATAATGCCACACAGCAGGGACTTTAATCGTTTGGTATATACTTTACAGCTGAAATATGTATTTGTTCGTATAGATGAGTTTTGTTTCCAATAAAAGGTAAGATCCACTTCTCCAAGCGTAAATGTTTTTCCTTTCAAATATTTTGAGTTTTCGATTCTTCACCACGCCTCATTCCGAATGGACAGGACGATGTTTTCTTAGTTTGAGATTACTTTTTTGTAAATGTATATCGAACTTTGATAGTTTTGTTGTCTTCTTATTACTTCTACTGTTTCTCTTCGAAAACCTTGAATATAATTAATGCAAGTGTATTAAGATTGCAGAACACTTGGTCTTCTTCTATTCAAATGCCACACTGTAATCATTTCTTTGATCCGTATTTCCCCATAATTTTATCGTTGACGATATAACATTTATTCTAACTTGTAAAAACTCTTTATTTAACTTTCGCTGCCTTAGTTAGGCCGTAAGAAATGTACCTGCTGCCCCCAATGTATGATTCGGAAGAGGCGACTATGCGTGATTGTATCCGTTTTCCTTCTTCACAAGATCTTTGTTTCTAATGTCTATAAAGTTTATAAAAATGGCCGTTGTGGTTCACTGCTTTACATGCATTAGAAAATGACGTAATACACATGTTCTGCACATTTCAAATTCAGCAATAGACGCAGCATGCCGAAAAAAAAAGAAAAATTAAACTTCATCCTACAGTTGTTTCGTCCTCCTAGGACTCTTGACTGATGCTAGGGGCCAAAAGGTGGGAATCCAAAATTTCTTAATTGATAAAGAAGCAAAAGGGTCAGATGCGTAAAACCCCTGCGTAAAAGGTAACGCCATATAACTTGCTTGTGTAAGTACATATAGTAATGTGACAGGGTGGGATGCTTTGCTGGATGGCCCCGGCATAGTTTCAGTGAGCTGTCACTATAAAGTCGGCATAAGATCTACGCCAGGACAAAAGGGCAAGGACACCCGAACTTTTTATCTACCGCACATAGGCATGCCAACACACTTGTACAACATAAATTGGGGTACGTCTAAAATAAGCAAAGCTGTTTATGGAATTTTATCAAAATAAATCAACCAAAACCATTTCTTACAATTAATGAAATAACCAATACTTCCCTTTTTGAGCCCTGTGATTAAAATCTTATGCCTCCCCAAATCACCCACATAGCGTGTCCATGTTTCGTAGTAGAGCTACAAACACTAGCTGGCTGTTCTTTAGCCATCATTACTTTCGTAATTATTAAATAATTAGTTATTTTTCTCCCTTTATCAAATCCATTTTTTGTCCGAAACGTTATCTTTTGTTTTCCACCCATTCTTGAGTTGTTGGCTCAGCGAACCAGTGTAATGCTTAGCGTTTTGTCTGTGTGTCTTCCAATGTCAAGTTGCTGTTGTGCTTTTTCTGTTTTCATGTCTCCTTACGTTTTGCAATAACACGAGGAAAATTACCACAAAGTTGTCAACTTTCATCGATTTAACTCAGCAAACCAGTAATATTTTCACGGTTTGGGAGGAATTTGGATGTGCTGTTGTTATACAATTAGAATAGATGTGTTGTAAATTAACTATTAATGTTATAAAGAAACTCTTATACTCGAATATGATATTTCACTATTTTAACAAATAATTTTCCCCGGTTAAACGTGAATTTAAACAAATCTTTATTGTTATTGAATATACTGCTTGTTTTATTTGTAATGAAACATTTACAGCTCTCTGCGTCAGGATATTCCCAGAATTATGTCAATAAGCAGAGGACATTAGTTGTTTGATAATTAGTTTTGACCTGTGAAATATGTATTTGTTCGTATGATGAGCTTTGTTTTTAATAAAACTACACCCACAATACCAACGCGATGATGTTTCTCAATACCACACCTCTAGTCGTTATGACGTAGGCTTTATCGAATGTATGTATAAAAGAATGGTTTTATCATCTGGTATTGTCTACTGAATATCTAAAGGAAACACATTTCATTAAAGATGAAGCTGAAGGTAAGATTTATTTTGCGTTAAGTCATATAAATATTTCATCATTTTTCATATGTTTTTAAGTAACTTTGAAAGTGAATTTTTTGGCCCCTAGCAATCACTGAAGAGACTTAGGAGGACGAAAAAGCTGTATGATTCAGTTTAATTCATTTTTTCGGCATACTGTATCTATTACTAAATTTAAGAGGTGCAGTATATGTGTGTGTTACGTCATCTTTAACATGACATGACTTTTTGGACATCCACTTCTCCAACCGTAAATGCTTTTTATCTTTCAAATATTTTCAGTTTTCGGTTTTTCACCACGCCTCATACCGAATGGACAGGACGATGCTTTCTTAGTTTGAGAACTTTTTTCTCCGTATATAGATAACTTTAACAGATTGTTGTCTTTTAATCACCTTCTGCATCTTTGGAAACCTTGAATATAATTAATACAGGTGTATTGACATTGCGGAACACTTGGTCTTGTAATATTCAAATGTCACAATGTAATTATTTCTTAGATCCAATTTTGCCATACCTTTATCGTTAACGATATTGAATAACAGTTACTTATTTCAACTTGTAAGATTTCTTTCTTTAATTTACGTTGCCTAAGGTAGGCCCAATCTGATTAAAATCATATCTTGATCCCCGCGCTTTACCGTAAACTTCATTCTGCTGCGTTAAATCTGAGAAAACCCATAGGGGTTATGCCCCAATGACCTTTTGCATTTGCCAATCAAATTACTACTTTCAGAATCTTGACGGTGATATTTTGAGGTGACAAAGCTTGCATAATCGCATTTGTCCGTTTAGTCATTTTGTCACCAAAAAGTTCATGTGGAAAAATGTGACGAAATGACTTGCTGCAAGATGACAGGTCAATGGAAAATTATTTTAGTGTTAAGTAAAGAGGCGACAAAGGACATATATACGTGACCTCTTATGGGATTTTGTCAGATCATTGTAAAACGAAATGAGAACAAGGATCTGTATTTTAATCAGATTCAGGTAGGCCGTAAAAATTGTACCTGCTGCCCCCAATGTATTGTTCGTAAGAGGCGGCTATGGTTGTGTGATCTTATCGTGCTTTTCATTCCTACAAGATCTTTGTTTGTAACGTCTATAAAGTTTATAAAAATGGTAGTTGTGGTTCCCACCTTTACATGCATTAGAAGATACTGTCATATAGCTGGATCACTCGATGCCAGTATACTTAGTAATATGACAGGGCCAGATGCTTTGCTGGATGGCCCCGGCATAGAGTTTCAGTGAGATAACACTATAAAGTCGGCATAACATCTACACCATGACAAGGACACCAGACTTTTCTATCTCCCGCACATATGGTTACCATAACAATGGTAAAACATCAATTGGAGAACGTCTAAAATAAGCAAAGCTGTTCATGGAACTTTTAACAAACTAAAACAACAAAACCTCTCTAACGATGAATGAAATACCCAATACTTCGTTTTTTGAGCCCTGTGATTTATCCTAAGCCTCCCCAATCGCACACATAGCGTGTCTATGTTTTATTAGTATAACTGCAAACACTATTCCTTAGCTATCATTACCTCGATAATTATTATAAGATTAGTTATATTTTCCACTTTTTCAAATCAATTTTTGTCCAAAACGTTATCATTTGTTGTCCACCTATTCTTGAGTCAGTGGCTTAACGAACCAGTTTAATGCTTAGATTTCTTTTTGTTTGTGTATCTGTTTTCATGTCTCCTAAAGTTTTGCAATGACACGAGGAAAATTACCACGAAGTCGTCAACTTAATCGATTTAACTTAACAAACCAGTACACGTTTCACGGTTTGAGAGGAATTCGGAAGTGCAGTTGGTTATTATAAAATTAAACTTGATGTGTTGTAAATTAACTATTTTAAAATAATTCTTTTACTCGAATATGTTATTTCACTATTATTTTCACAAATCATTTCTCCCTATTAAACGTCAATTAAAAACAAATACTTATAAATATTAAATATGCTGCTTGTTTTGTGTAATAAAACGTTGATAGCTCTCTATGTCGGGGTATTCCCAGAATCATGTCACTCAGCAGAGAGCATTAATCGTTTGATAAAAAAATTTGGAACTGTGAAATATGTATTTGTTCGTGTAAATGAGTTTTATCTTTTTAAATATATCAATGTTTTATTGTAGGGAAAGGACTTTTTTTTCATCAACAATAAACATGTACACATATAACGAATACATAAATGCATCACATACAGCCAGGATACAGGTAGATATACACACACAGGCAAATTAATATATATAAACATATAATTCACACACATACATACACATACAGACATGCATGTGCACATGTAAGTACACATGGACATGCACTAATATTATGAACCATTACACAGGGGTTCATACATCCATGCACATACACATAAATCACACATGTACACATACATACCCTCACACACACATACATTAGCACAAACACACGTGCACACACACCTGTACACCTGCATGCACACATACAGAATGTACATGCATACACATGCATAGATGTCCATTAATTGCAGCAATGCAATGAGTTTTATTTTTAATAAAACTACACCCACAATACCAACGCGATGATGTTTCTCATTACCACACCTTTAGTCGTTATGACGTAGGCTTTATCGAATGTATGTATAAAAGAATGGTTTTATCATCTGGTATTGTCTACTGAACATCTAAAGGAAACACATTTCATGAAAGATGAAACTAAAGGTAAGATTTATTCTAAATTAAGTCATTTATATTATATTATTTTTCATTTATTTTAAGTTTCCTTTAATGTGAATTTTAACATGACATTGCGTTTTGGACATCCACTTTTCCAAGCGTAAATGTTTTTTCGTTGTAAAGTTTTCCATTCTTTACCATGCTTCATACCAAATTGATAGGACGATGTTCTCCTAGTTTGAGATGGTTTTCTCTATGTATAGCAATCTTTGACAGTTTTGTTGTCTTCCCATCTCTTCAATTATTTCTATTCGGAAACAATTTGAATTTACGCTGCCTTAGGTAGGCCGTAAGAATTGTACCTGCTGCCCCCATTGAATGATTCATTAGATGCGACTATGTGTGATATCACCGTTTTTCTTTCTTTATTTACATTTTATTTTAGCTTTGTTTCTAATGTCTATAAAGTTTATAAAGATGCTGGTTGTGGTTTCCACCTTTACATAGATAAGATAACGTCATATAACTGGATCACTCGATGTCAGTATACTATACATGAATGACCCTCTTGGTAGGGTGATAAGACAGTTTGTCTAGCTGAAGCAGTCATATTCCCCCGAGGGCGTACCCCGATGAGAATATGACTCCTGTGGCATCTTTTTGCGAGAATGTTGGATCTAACTGGGAAAGCCTTTACATCTACTTGTTTGTAAAATATTTCAGATAATAAAAAGTTACTTAAAGGGGCATCCCTCGAAAGTAAATGTTTTTCATCATTTTATTTTAAATATTACATACAAAATATCGAGTCGGTATTCTTATGGATTACGACGATCGGATTTTGCTGATATGTATTCATGAAATAAATAATTTCAAAATAACTAGTGGAATTTTATCCGTCTGGCGAGACAGAAAAAAGTCGTTTGATTACGTTGTAGAACGGGACGTGCGACCGAGGTATATAAGGCTTCAATTTGGACAAAAAGAATAAAACAAATATGTCTCCACGCGTTAAAAGTGATATTCATACCAAATCTATAAGTTAGTGAAGGTACAAATATCATTGGGCTGCGACTGCGGTATTGAATTTGATACGAAAATATAAACATAACGTGTTAAAAATATTTTTAAAAAAATCATACATATACAACATATACCTATATGTAATTCCCATGCCTGCAGGTTTTTTTTTGAAAAGTTCAACGTCCCTTTACAAGACGATAAACAGATTTTAAAAGAAATCGAAATTATCATGACATATTCATAACGGGTAGTTAGAAGTTTTTCAACAGTTCCGAATCTTATATACATGTAGTTATGCTTAGTGTGTGGTGTATGGACTTAAATATTCGCATTCCGTGATAAGTGTTAACGTATGAACACGCTGAAAGTTGGAAAGATTTTAAATGAAAATGAATGTACACTGTATATATATGGATAGTCTGAAAAAATATCCTCAAGACATTGAGTTGTAAAAAAAATCGCAAACATTTTAAGTCATTTTATTTTATACTTTTAAATGCATACTACATACCTTTTATGAAATCATTTGAAAAGTTGGATTCGTGGATTTTACCTATTACATAAATTAAAGTTTGTACCATGGCCGTATTCCGTACCCATGTGTCTCGGTCTCGGTCAGGTAAATATAATATAGGTATTTCCTGGTGTCGATAAATGGTGCCGATATGCCGACAATAATTCTTCATTTGGATATCGGTATGTGTGCAATTGATGTCTGATTTTAATGTGAACGTCTGTTTCCTTTGTCCAAGCCGAGTGTCGGTGTTCTGACCAGTTGACTTATCTTTATGACCCTATTTTAACATCCAATAGGGGCTGGAATGGGTAAACATCTTACCCGTCCCTCTGCCTATCTGTAATATTAGAGTACATTTGGACGAAATGTCGCGCTACGTTTTTGACAGCTGACTTCTCTAAGTCGCCCTATTTTGGGTAGTGAGCTGATTTCAGCGGTCAGAACACCGACACTCAGCTATTGTACTCTTTTTTGTATTTTTTTTTCAACCATTCTCAAAGACATGAAACATATTACATCTTTCATCTGCTCATACACA
The DNA here is from genome assembly GCA_947623455.1 of Mimachlamys varia. NCBI lineage: Eukaryota > Metazoa > Mollusca > Bivalvia > Pectinida > Pectinidae > Mimachlamys > Mimachlamys varia. The sequence goes on along the minus strand of OX392537.1, from coordinate 12,890,621 downwards.
CAAACACATACACACCACATATCAATCGCTATCATCACTATCATGATAATATTCATCATCATCCTCATGACATCAATCATTATCCATATTTGATATTAATTTATTTCATCTCTGTCTTTTGTTTGTATAGATGATGCTGATGAGGATGAACAGACAGGATCGACGAGACCGGACAGTTTCATCCTCCGAAACCAACACCTATTTCCGTATGTATTTACTGATAGAGTTGATTTAATCCAGCTTGTGTAAGTCTACATCAAACTTGTATGCTCAGATATATAGTCCTTCACAGAGTAAATGTCAAAAACCAAAAAAAAAAAAATTCTAAAATCCTAAGTTTTTGTACTAAAACGTTTAAAGATGAATGTTATATATTTTTATAAAAAAAACACCGATAACTGTCTTTTGTTGTCGAAAACTCATCAGCCAAAACCACTCCAGAAAATCCCAGGCATTTAAAAATGAGAAAGAATAGAAGCGTTTTAATTTGCCATCATTGAGATCCCTCCAACACATATTCAACCAAGTATATGCTCCCGGAAAGATCTCCGAATCATGGAAGGGAATATACAATAATGTCTATCCCAAAACCCGGAAAGGACGCTACTGAACCAAATAACTATCGTCCTATTTCTCTGACAAGCTGCGTCTGTAAAACGTAATGTGAAAACCAGACTTGTTTGGTTTCCTGAATCGAACAATATCATCAGTCCCCTCCAAAGTGGATTTAGAAACCGAAGAAGGACGGTGGACCATCTGGTCCGACTAGAAATGTTCATTCGAGAAGCTTTTGCCAACATTTTGTTGCAGTGGGGTTTTTTTAACTTGAGAAGCATATAAAGCATACGATACTACGTAGCAGTATGGTATCATGAAAGACCTGCATGAGATTGGTGTGCGTGGAAACCTCCCGAAATTCGTGTCAATTTACATATCTAACAGGCACTTCAAAGTAAGCGTTGGTTCAACCTATTCTGAAACGGCTTAAAAATCAGTAGTATAGTTAAATGTCTTCTTCAGTCAACAAAAAGATCTTTTTTGTGGATGATTTTCTGAATTGTTATCGATCAAACGACATGCATACGAGAGAAAATAAATAAGAGAATACCGAAACTTAACAAAATCATAATCCAAACTCAAAATCGATTAAACCAGGGGCAAAATATGAACAAAGGAAAGACTTACCTGGAGACTCTTGTAACAGTACAAGGGAATAAGACCAGGTGTTCCGGAAGAGTAAGCGTCTTCTGCTTCATCGACGGCACCCGCCATGTAAATCTTTGTCACATCCATGCAAACATCAAGTTCCCAAAATGAGAACCGAGTATCATTGTCAATCACAACAAGTAAACACACTAATGAGCATACTCAAAAACGTCCATGCTCTCTCTAAATATCGGGATTTTCGTGATCGATGTCGACTGCTGACAAACAAACAAACAACACAATGATTTGAGAGATGCAGGTCGATCAGAACTATGGGCAAGTTTTATGGTCACCATCTTTGTCTCATTGAGAAATATTCTGTATCTTTAAGTGACATGAGGATGGACGATTTTAATCATGTTCGTGATAAGTACTTTCACGTCCCGCTATATTTAATGTCGTTAGCATAAACCTACTCTTTGTCTATATAAAAGAAATAGGTCTATTTCACAACATGTAATCATATATTTATTATCTAGCAGCCTTACCACATTGATATCGTTCTAAACCATTAATCGATATCTAAAATTCGTTCATCAGCCGTAATCAATTTTACCTGATTTTTATCTAAAAAGAATGTTTTATTCTTCCGTATTTTTTAAATTTCTTTTTGCAGTCAGACATATATTTTAATATATCTAAATCCTGATTTTACCTTATACTTGCCTGTTTTACGATAGAACCCGCTAGGCTCTAAATGACCATGTAGTTGTCGATTGGCCTTTGAAAATAACAAAACAAACAAACAAACTAATGTGGCCTATCTATAATATAAACATGGCTTCGTATTATGTAAAATATTAAATGTGAATCTGATGTATGAAACACTTTTATATTTACCGTAGAACAGCAAACATCGGAAGTAAACAATAATAATAGTAAATTTTCACATAAGCGATAACTAATATCTGGAAAGTATTGAATTGAATGCATGAATAAATTGAATGAAATGAATTAATGAATACATTGAATGAAATAAATTAATGAAAAAACCCCAAGAAATGAGTGAATAAAGCATGGCGAATTGCAGCATTCTCATATGAGAACATTATTGCATCTGTAAAAAAGTATTCCTATCATAAATATTTTGTGAATGTTGTAATATTTGATTTTTATATATTAATTTATTTATTAAAATGCAATGTAAAGGCCAACAAATCAGCTATTCTTAGTATGCTTTCAGCTAGTTCGGTGGTTTTTCTCCGGGTACTCCGGCTTTCCTCCACCTCTAAAACCTGGCACGTCCTTAAAAGGCCCTGGCTGTTAATAGGACGTAAAACAAAATAACCCAACTTAACCCTCAGTAAAATACAGTCACATCCTCTGTAACCTATGATTTTGATAAGTCACGATTGATTTTTTGGTACTTCAACTGCTTATACGTGTAAAACTTTCAGATTGACAGGATCATTAGTTATCATTACCATTATTGCTTTAACCATGTCTGTTTACAGGGGAGTTTAATAACAATGCCGCCGTCGTTCCTAAAATTCCTGGGATACCTCCACGTGTCTATTTCGGTCAGTCGGCTCCAACAAGCAGACCCATGCATACTCCTTTAATGGGTATATGCCAAAGTTCTTTTGGCTCTTCCAAACTTTCCGGGGGACCATGCCAGACCAATACGACTTCAAATGTCCCCACTGTTAAAACTGATATCAATGGAAATCCTCTTTCCAACAACGGAAATAGGGAAAACATCTTCCCGTGGAAGCAGTCCTTTCCGGTAGGTACTTAAAGTCTCTAACGGCATTTAAAAAAAAAGGCTGCCGCATGATTTTGTGCTTGTGAACGCTACTGTTCATGTATATATTCTATCGGTAACCGTATTTTAGCACTTTTCGCGCTAAAAACTCTCCGCTAAAGTATGATTGTGCTAGTTTTTAGTCCCCTGCCGGTGAAACCGGAGGGGACTATAGTGTTTGTCTCCGTCTGTCTGTCCGTATGTTGGTTTCCAGATGATAACTTGAGAAAGAATGAATGGATTTGTTTGAAACTTCATACAATGTTAGCTTAGGAGGTAATGCAGAGTGGGATTGAATTTGGGGTCAAAAGGTCAACTACAAAGGTCGTTGTTGCTGAAAATACATGTAGATATTTTTGTCAAATCTGGTTTTCCAGATGATAACTTCAAAAAGGATGAATGGATTTGTTTGAAACTTCATACAATGATAGCTTAAACTATGAGGTAATACAGAGTGTAATTAAATTTGGGGTCTAAAGGTCAACTACAAAGGTCACTTTTGCTAAAAAATATATATTTTTGTCAAATCTTGGTTTCCAGATGATAACTTTAAAAAGGATTAATGGATTTGGTTTAAACTTTCTACCATGTTACTTTATGAGGTCCTTCAAAGTGAGATTAGGGTCGAAAGGTCAACTCCGAAGAATGTCACTGTTACTACAAATACATGTAGATATTTTTCGACAAATTTTGGCTTCCAGAGGATAACTTCAGAAGGGATTGATTGATTTGGTTGAAACTTCATTAAATGTTTGCTTATCAGGTAATATAGAGTGGAATTGAGTTTTTGGTCAAAAGGTACCATATTTTCTTTTCACGCTCAGCCTCATAAAACAGTTAAGAAATGATTGTTGAAATGACACATCTGTTAATTGCAATCAAGGTCTAATTTGCTTAGAAAATCATATGATGGCAGTGGACAAGTGTTGCATGCAAAACTCATTGTAAGCTTGTTATGCTTCCTATGACAAGTATTGTGATATCGCCAAAATACCATAGCGCCAATCTGTTTAAATTATGTTAAGTGTTAAAATTTGAGTGCGCAAAAGTTAGTTCGTTTAGAGTAATTGACTTTTATATTAACAGATATCTTAGGAGAAACCCACAATTATCAGTAAATGGTTGAAAACATAACTCACAACATGATTAAATGACTCGTTGTAGAAATTTTATATCTGTCAAACTGTCAAAGCTTTATATAAAAATACATTCATTGAAGAAGTGACGCACCTTTTTTCAGATGATGTCTATGATGAAAGAAGCTAGCCCAGCCTATCAAACGAAAGGCATTGTAACGAATGTTTTATGCCAGTGGGAAGGCTGCCACAAGTTGTTTAAGCCGTCCCTGATTGACCATTTCTGTACCACCCACCTTCCAGAGAGCACAGACGGCTGTATGTGTCGTTGGAATAACTGCCGGCAAAGAGGAAAGCTGTTCAAAACAAGGTCATTTTATATTTTATTACATTTTTGCCTGTGAAATAGAGGACAATGTCTAACTGATAACACTAAAATTTTCACTGCAATGACGAGTAGTGAAAATATTTTGCAGTGAAAATATACGATTTTGCAGTGAAATATAAGGTTTTGCGGGAATTTCTTTCCTGTTGTAAGAGTTGTTTCCCTTGATCAAACACCCCCATTGCCATTGTGTTTTCGACTAATTGGCTTAGCTTCTTTTCAGTAGGCAGGTAAAGAAAAAAAACACAAAAAAAGTATTTTAAGGCCCAATACCATATGTAAAAGAAAAATTAAAAGCAAAATCAAATCATTTTTAATTTTAATAGAAAATATCGATCAGCGTTAAACATATTTTTGTATGTTGTGCTCACATGAGATTCTGCAGTCTTGCTTCGTTTTTATGATTTGTTTCTTTCGACTTTCGGTTCCGACCTGTTTACTAACGCATGCTAATTTATAGTGTGCTTTTTATTGTCATTTTTTGCGATTTTCATACATAATTAAACTAATTTTAGTTATCAAATCTCTAACACTTCAGATACCAGCTAATCGATCACCTCCGTAAACATACCAACACCATATTCCAATGTGGAGTGTGTACTAAAAGCTTCTCCAAGAAGGAGTCACTGAAAATACATCTCAGAACCCATACAGGTATGTTTACAATGCAATGTTTCATCTTAAAATGTCTGAATTCTTTAAGACGTTTCGTTTCGAAATACTTTTTGACGAAGGGGATTCCCGGGGTCAATATTCGGGTCATTTCTTTTTTAAAATATTTTCATGAATGACATTTTTGCTTTTGTAAAGAAGGTGATTTCTAAAACAAAGCAGATGATAACACGATTTCAGAGATTTGTGACAATAAAGTAAATGAAAAATCGTGTCTTTAAGAACAATTCAAAGATCTTACAAACTGGTTCAAGCTATATATACTGGCAAAAAAACAAACAGTAAAATCAAGTGTTTTTGTATTGCGGGTATTGAATACCATGTGAGGATTGTGTGAAGCTTTGAGTTGCTGACATTGCTTTTCTTTTAAACTTTGATGTACAAATATCTCACATTTGTAGAAATGCTTCGAAACAACTAGCGGTTCTAAAGAGAATGGGAAATAATCTTACAAAGAAATGGAAACATAATTGTTAAATTTTTTTTTTAGTGTTTAATATTAGCAAATTTTAACTTCCTTATCGCCCGGCACTTAAGTTCATTTGGAAATACAATGGAAAATGGAACCGGTACAGGAAAGAGCACTGCGTTTTATAGAAAATGGCCATGTGTCTCCTGCCACAGAGAGTCGAAGCACCTCCATCTATGGGCAAAGATCTTTTCGCCTTGAGGCATCCCGGGTATCGTACAACTTGCCAAATTAACTAGCGGAACTTTTTAAGTCTTTTATGAGGCTGATCCATAACTTGGATGGCCAGGCCCCGAGATCATGAAACAATCTTAAACTCAAGTTTGTGTTTAACAAATCACGTATAGCGTTATTTTTGATTGGCTATGTCAAACTTTAAGACAAATTTAGGTTAAAGATTACTTCATGATCATCTGTACATGCCATAGGAGTGTTAGTTGTTTCCCTTTGATATTCTTATCAAGTCCTTTAGCCTACTCATGAGTTGTCCTATTTTTAGTTTTTTTTAATCATTTACAGATTTTCAATACTTAAAATATGGTTTTATAAATCAAGTTTGTTATGCAACCTTTCTATGATGACGTATGTGCTGCTCTATTTCAGTACTTTGTGTGATATTTTGTTTTGTCATTACTTGTCTATTTACTTACCTGCATGTGGTTGTTTTGTATTCATGTTTGTCGCAGGAATAGTGCTGATGTTTTTAAAATGCGACGTAAAATAAATATTGTATTGTATTATATATCATTATTTTAAGCGTTATAAAATGCCAAATGCTCGTCATTTGTCAAGCCATATTAACAGACTGTTAATAATACAATATAGGGAAACAAAAAGCGAAGGAAAATATCAATTATGGAATCAAAATTAAACAACTATGACCCTAAGTATCTTTTAAGACATTGCATTGAAAAGATCAAACATTTGTACTTTTGAACTCAATTCATCTTTAACTGTGCCTTATATTTTGGAGGGGGGAGGGGTGGAGGGGTGTCAAATGCTATACTACCTTACTTTCAACATATATAGATGAAATGTTAGAAAAAAAACAACTTTTGAACAAAGTAAAATAATTTCACACAATGTATTCTAACCTAAATATTCAAAGCTAGTTTTCCAAAATCTATGTTTGAACAGTTCTTAGAAATAGCAGTTTATTCTATACGTTTCGAAGTTTTTTTTAACTATTTCAATTATAATTTTTTTGATAAGGCATTCAAATGAAATACCTTACGTTTTACATAGGATGTACTTTTTTCAATGTCGTATATAATTACAATTATTTTTTTATTTCACCAATATGAAATTCAAAATATATATATTTGCAACAAACTATTTTCTATGATTTACACAGGAGAGCGACCTTATCTGTGTTCATTCGCAGGATGCCAGAAGACGTTTAAAAGTTCCAGTGACCGATGTAAACATTTCAAAACCCACCAGGAGACACATCCATACAGGTGTAGCGTATCCGGGTGTACAAAGAAATACACGGATCCAAGCACTCGTCGAAAACATGAAAAGATGCATTTGCAGAAGTTCGGCAAACAATTTTCTTGAACCTGTTACATCTAATTTCGATTTTGCATGGTAAAACTGAAATTGAACCTATCACGTTGGCGACTAAAAATCAAAGTTTTATTTATCTGACGAATGTTCTAGGCAATCAAACGAACAATTTAGAACAAGAAGAAACAAAAAAAAAACCTGCCCACTTCAGCAGAATTCGAAAGATAAAAGTTACACAACGCGTGGGTTTTTAATATGGTATTTATTTCACTCGAGTTAGTTAAGTGCCAAAAGTTACAACAGACACGTGCTTTGCGAGGAGTGTCTTTTTAACTTTTGACACTCAACTAACGAGAGTGAAAAAATACCGTTTCCAACAACCACGAATCGTGTTACCACAGTCTCTGCCGAAAACAGCGAATTTAACCTGGTGATGTATTTTCCCCCCAAATGATGAAGAAGTGAACAATCAGGAAGTGACGTTGTCCCGGTCAAAGTGCACCGTGTCAGCCAATCAAAACGTGAGATTTTTGGTTTTGGTTTATTTAACAGTTTTAATGATTACTATGAGTTTAAAACATCAAGCGAATGTGGTAGAAAGCCGTATTGCAACCGCCGTCTCTCTGAATCAGAAAGATGTAATATGTAACATACGCTATTTCAAGACAGACATATATGTGGTGCAGTATGTGTGTACATTGTACAAGTCTCTTAGTGCTTTTTCATCAATTTACATGTTTTTCCTGGTATTCCGTGACGTGTTCCGCAGTATTGTTTCACACGCACATTTCCAGTGCATTACAGATGATGCAAACATATATTTGCAATGTGTAATATGTTTTCACATGATAATTCAGGAGGTGAATTCAATAAAATAATCATGAGTCCATCTTCGCAAGCTTTGTCACATACGACAATTCAAATAGGAAGCGGGATCGTTCTGGGGTGTTTTAGAGAGACACTCATGTATATAGCCCACAGAATGGTTGTCGGTCAGTTTATTGTTGTTTTGTTATAAATATGTTTGTGGTATTCTTGTTTTGCATTAAAGAGTATACATCTTAACAATTAGGAAAGTGCCTTGTGTTTGTTTTACCCTTACAGTAGATATGTTCTAAATGGATATCACTTGTGTTGAGAAATATACTTTACTCCGCTTGTTCCAGTCTACTCAGCTATAAATGAATTCGTGGTTGGGCAGTGTTAGAAATTGTAGAATGCTAGCTTTGAACACCGATATGGCAGCACCGGATGTATGTTCCTCAGGGAGTTCAGAACGATATTGGCTGGTTGCTAAGGTACGTACTATAACCACAGATACAACTAACTCCTGTGACCAGACATTTGGAGTACTGAAAAAGTTTTGTAGATTCATTCTAGATGAACCGCTTTGAGACTATATATCGGTTGTGATAAAACCGTATATCAGAAACTCGAATTATTATTATTATACTGAATTGTAAAAAAATAATAATAAAAAAGAAAACTATTCATTAATATTTTAAGATGTACTTCTCCGAAATCTTTCACCTCTACTTCCCTTGTTTATCGGTCTTGTCTCTTTCTTGTTTTTCAATCGAGTGTTTATAGCCCCAATAAGGACCACGTATACCTAGTATAGATTAAACAATTCAAGATGTCGGCAAATGTAGTAGATTATTTTAAATTTCCATTTCATTATGTTTTACTATGATTCTGAACTTCACGTCATTACCGTTGTTTGTAAATCATGACCTTTTTCAATTCTTGTCGTGTTAGTGGATGTCATATTGTATTCATGTCAGTTGAGATGTACAAATTACAAAAATACATTCGTATGATTAAGAGACAAGTACTTTTGAACTGATACATATTCCTTCGTATCGCTCATAACAATATTAACTTAATAATACATGTATATTTTGACAGTGATAGTCTGAATAGTAAGTTACGTGTAGATGATGATATAAGGGATAAAGAAAGACATAGTCAGACATTCCTCTGGCCTCGACACCATATCAGTTTGGGGACCCCACACCAGACATCTAGCAGTCAAAATATCTAAGTCTGGTGTTAGGGCCAGAGGAAACTCGGGTTAAGAAAGACACCGATAGGGTTATATGGAGTTGATCCTTCCTGTAATAGTGGAAGTTTTCTTGTTGATTTAATGAAATTCTGCTGTTCTTTTTACATTTTGAAGAAATAGCACCAAATCTTAGCTAGAGTGGATCAAAACACATTATACAAGACAAAACGTGAGTTAAGTACATTGTGCGTGTAGTATTCTGTGTGAAAAACATCCGCACACCTGGTTGTGATCGACTGTGAAAAGGTTTCCTGCTAAAGTGAGATTGTTGGGGTAAACTCCTTTATGAGGTAAACAACATGACGCTGCTAATCTTTGGATCGATAACGGTTTGGGTATGACAAATCAAAAACTTCGGAAACTAAAGAAATAAGGGATGGGGGTTTTGGATGAAGGAAACAGCGGTATGTTCAGTTTAAAAGCTTTTCGGCATACTGTATCTACTACTAAATTTAATGACAGCATGAGTGTTACGTCATCTTTCAGGATAGGAGGTGTAGACTCTTCTGGTAGACTTTTTAGTCCCCAAGGTTTGCTGGAGCCTTCACTGTAATTTCATTTGAGTAGTGACATGTTCCATAATAAACACACTTTCGTATTACACTATTTGAAATTATGCAGTACTTATTTATTTTTGTTTTAAATTCATAAATTGAAGAGGTTTTACCCACATAACCCTTTTGCTTCTACATTAGTTTAGAAAATTTTAATTCCCACCTTTTGACACTTAGCATCACTGACAAGTCCTAGTCATCCCCCCCATTGTAACTATTACTTTCTAAGGTTGCAGGATGTATGTGTGTAGCGTCATCTTTATGAAGTAACTACTTCGAAATGTTTCATTATCTGGACAAAAATTGTCATGAATATTAGGTGAATAACGATGTTTACTCGACCGAGTAATTCCTTCATTTACAAGTCCATTAATTTTATGGTTCTAGGCGTTGATTGGTAGTATGTAATATCATGAAAAACCAACCGACCATTCGTTCGGGTCCGCTGTATATCCCTATATATTTACAGCCTGCACTGACATTCACTCGATAACCATTTTTCCACAGACTATCATTATCAACTCATAACTGTACTCAAACACGTGCCAAATTTCGATGACGTCGACAACAATACATGTCGACGGAGCTATGCAAATCCTACAGTTTCAAACACAATTGTGTGACGTCACTAACATTAAACGTGGGCGGAGCTAACAACGATTTTCATGATTTTACATTTATTGAACCATTCTCACGTTTATTAGTTTTGATATGAAATCTGTATCCGAAGATGGGACTATAATGAACAACATATAGCTATGAACATTTCACAGAAAGATACTGTAAATATAAGGATAAACTTTCTATTTTGTTTAGGTTATCGGGGGATAACTACAATGGAAAACGGGTAAATTATACATAACTGGCCTCGCCGGTTATTTAATTTATCCGTTTTCCATTGTAGTTATCCCCCGATAACCTAAACAAAATAGAAAGTTATTTCCTGATATATCTATATACATCACCCTCATTTTCTAGTTAATTGTACTACTGTCAACCAGTCCAAACAAACTCAGTCTTTCCTGCCGACCAGCTATTTGATTATATATCTAATTTTTCACTTTTTAATATTTTTTTCAGAAAACCTTAAAAACCCCTTCATGGTTGAAAAATAGACATATAAGCATCATGACTAAACTGATTTTAAAAAATAGGGTCGTGTGGACACACAATGTTTGGTATATTCTGTAACGACGATGTGCATGGAAGAGATGGGAAATGCAGATCCCAAGACAGGTCGATTCTATAAAAAGAAAGGATAGTCTCCATGATAGACCAGACTGTATATATATAATCGTTGTCACATGAGTTGTTTTATGATTATAATATCTACCAGTTCGACAGAGCTAACCAATATCAAAATACAAGCTGGACTTGAACTGTGACAATTGCATTCGATACCTCATATTGGATATGTTCAATTAAAATAGATATTAGATATTTAAAGATACAGGTGACCTTTTTTAATATTCATATAGTTCGTCGTCTGTAAACCTTATAAAGAGGATCTGGTTAAGAAAAAGTAACACCGACCTGAAATATCAATCATTTCGTATATGACTTCAGTATAGCAATACATCAACCGAGTTCCTGTTGTCAGTGTAGTGTGTCCCTGTTGTGATGGATACACAGTTGATGTCAGGGACGAGTTAATGTACGGTTTATGTGACGTATAGCTAAATAAAATTTATTTATTTTACAACGATTATGAAACAAGTCATACAAATTATATTAATCACTACTGTTGGCCCGTTGTCTTATTGTGGAAGTAACCGGAGTACCCGGAAAAAACCTTCTTTGTTGAGCACTTGGGTGATCCCATACCTTACACGTTTTTTTAAAATCAACTAAAATGAAAATATATATATTCAGACAAAGGAATCCGTATATGATCATTAGAAACCATGTATCCGATGTGATCAGTTTAATATTTGGGAAAACCCGCGCCAAATATAGCGACATCAAAATATGGCATGAAATTACCTGGCGTACCAAATGTTAGTAAACAAATGGATGTGAGCTCGAGCTAGGACACGAGAGGTTTGATTTCACACATACTTCTTTCAAGGTATGTTAGATTCATGAAATACATTGCCAACAATAATGATAATACATGTATATGGTTAGTATTAGATCACACAAGGAATTGTGTTGGTATTGTTCAAATTAACCAAAAACAGATATCATTGAAAGCTCGCACACACAGGGGCCCTCTGAAGGGAAATGTTAACCTGAACACGTACACGCTCTTTATCATGCTACGTAAATAAAAATAGTCGCGAATTTCAGCTATGGAGGTGTAGCTAGTGAAGTCTAATGAGATAAGTGCTATGCTTACTTTTATCCAGAGACGTATTATTTGACAGGCTTCGATTTCGAAGTCATTTTTATTGCATCCACGAGGCGGTTCTGCGCCTGCTTCGTGAGGTCAAAAGTGCTCTGAGATGTTTGTAAATGTATGTCTCATTAGCATGTGTTAAACGATTAAGAATTTTCTAATTGAAAACGCATGGAAAAATCAGGTTTTGTCAAAACATCGGTATTATGATCAGTTCACAAGGATTACATAGTTACACATTTATTAAGAATTTGTTGATATTATAAAAAAGTCAACAAACTTCACTTTATTGCCTCATTAGCAAATCCTCACATTAATCCCTTCTCTTCCCTTTCTTGCCCCCACGTCCACCTGTAAATGACAAAGGTTCATTGTTCTAAACGCAGTATGTTGAGTTCGTTACATGTTCATTTATACAAAATTACACAAACTTAGCACAAACGCTCACATCTCATACACCTGGAGGGTGTCGTTCTTAAATCCCCTTACAATGTAGCATAATTCCTCCATCAGCTGAGTTTTTATCGCGAAGTCATGATCAGTGTGATTAAGACGGGTCAAGGTTAAAGGGAGGTAACTTAAACAAAAATCTCTCTAGATAGGAATAAATACTATTTTCGTATACCATGAATCGTATTTTCAAGGGTTTGAAACTTACAGGCAATGTCTTTGTTCACGTATATCTATATGGCAGGAAAGTCGAATGTTCACAAGATATTTCTTATCCTGTTCGACTTTTGTTTTAGTTCATAATATATTATATTTACACGCGGAAGTACTTCAGTAAGATAGATGATATATATTTGGTTTCCGTACGACATTGTCTTTTGAAAGGCCAAAAAAAGTATTTCATATTTTATTACCTGTTATACTCCACCGTCACTTCTCTGAAATAGTTTTTGTTTGTGATAGACTTACAGTGAATGTTGTCCGTGGATCATTTAGATTAAGATAGATGGGAGGGTATATATATCATTATAATGATACTTTCTAAGAAATGGGCGTAACAGACGCTGAGCGTGGCCATATATATATATAACATGTACAGGTAGACTGTGTAAATCTACACATCGGATACAAACACAGAGGTGACGAGGATGAAGATTCTTTACTTTTTGTTGTTGTTGATGTTGCTGATGCTGGGGTCCACGGACGTTGACGGTGAGTTGATTTATATATTTGTTACAACTTATGTATGTAAGTATGTCTAACTCAGGTCCCCGTTAAAGCTTAAGGTAATTCCTTGACTTTAAATTTCTCATCAGATTTAGCATTACACAGGTAAAGAAGATATTCTGAAGTTAAGGACGTTCCTATGGGGGATTTCAAGAAGGAACGTTGATGAAACCAGGGGCCCGTTACTTTAATAACTATAAATATGCATAATGAGTTGATATCATTAACTTTTAAATAACTGTTTTATATGTAATTGCTTATAGATGGTTTCAATGACTTAAAGGCCCAATATACGTAACTTTCGGCAAAACTTGAAGCGAACATCAAGCCTAATAACTTAATATATTTATAGATTTAGTTAAGATTAACTGATATCAGCAATATTCAAGATGAATTTTTACGCGGTTACCGGTATAGCAGCAGTTGAAACTCGGTATTTGTAAACATGCGTCCATTTTGAACTGTCCTCTAACTTCGGCTCGTTGTTGAAATGGGCCCCACCTGAATTATTTTCAATTCTTTGGATTTTTCTGTCAAGATTTTCTTGTTAGTTACCGCTCAGGTTTACTTCGTTTCAGACTCTTTTTTTGCATGGTTATAAACTGGATTTTTTTCCATGATTTTTCAGAATCCCGAAAAAATTCCTGAAGTTACGTATATTGGGCCTTTAACGTCATGAAAAGTGGTCTATACGAGTTTTTAGTTTACATCGGCCTTTAAGTGGTGTCTGCAGTGGGAAAACTTATCCGAATTTTCAATATTTTCCCGTACATGTTTTTTACATTGTTTGAGGTTACACTAAAAACTGTAACATATAGCGTGTCCAATCAAGAGGAACATATCGGTTGTTCCGGGACGAACCAGGGTTTCCGCTAAATGGAACGAGACGTTTCCCCAGAACGTTCCGGTCCGTCGGGAACGTCTCCTTTGAGGGTTCCAAGTTGGATCCAATATTGCGGCCAGTGAAAGCTGTTCATTTCTTCTGTTCAATACATTGTTGATATATATAACTATATCAAGATTAACTGTATTTCACCAGTAAAATGTATCACTACCAACTTCAAATAGCATCATCAGTGTGTAAAAATCGTGTAAATCAATTAAAGTGATGACTCGCATTATTTTGCAGATTTTACAATTGAACCGTTTTGTTTATTTGATATTAAATTTTACTTCACAGGGAAGAAATTAGAAACATTTTGTTCAATTTAGCAGACCAGTTCCAAATTAGCATAAATGGAACGTTCCAATAAAAAGTATACACTTATTTAATAATCAATTTTACTATTTAACCGAGTGAAACAATACATTTTGACCTAAGCAACAATGGTAACATTTTTGCATCTGTTGCCGTCTAAGAGTATATTTTCTTTCTTTTCTTAATGCATGGTACGACCTTACATAAATACACGCTATAATGAAATGATTGTTTCACGTAAAACGCGCGTCTCGGATTCGGTTTTAAAGCAGGTCAACGATGAATGAAAGGATATTTGTTAAAATGGATATGATACAGAGTAAGGAAAACGACGTGTAAGGTTCGTGAGCATATTAGAAAATGACATTTGTGCAGATCGACATACATGTATAACCTTTTTTATTGTGATATTGGAAGTTTTATTGGTAGTAATACTGACAAATGACAATTTTAAAGAACTTGAAAATACATTATTGGAGAAATTGTCAAATTATTTTCGTGAAGACATTGTCAAATTATATTTATGAAGACAGTGTCAAATTGAATTCGTGAAGTTATTTTTGTGGAGATAATACCAAATTATTTTCATGGATATCGACAAATGACGTTCTTAGAGACAATTGCAAGTTATTTTTGTGGAGATATTATCCAATGATATTCGTGTATACGTAGCCATGGGTATATTACTTTTGTTATCTCCGTTTTAGGCGTATTTATTACCTACATTGTATTGTGTGTATGTCAATATTTCAATATTTTCGTGAACTGTTACACATTAAATTAAAATACAAATCCTATATTTTTCGAGGTTACTTTTTAAATAAAATTGAGGATATCGGATCTGAATGTTTATAAGCTATTGCAATGCAAATGTACCATGCAAATAAATTATCGTTCAATGTGGCACAACAGTTGTATACTGTCAAAGTGAAATTACTCGCGGCGTGGAATTTTTCGCGTATTTCGCGAATACCATTCTCAAATTATATAGTATTTATTTGTATTAAAGACATACAGTGTATATTTCACAGTACGACTTCGAGCGCGAAAATTTCCAAACTGCGAACAGATGGATGTTAACTAAACAAACAATTCCACTTTTACAGTATACAAAATGTAGATAATTATGGACATGCATAACAATCTTTTTGCATACCACAGGCAAGCGGAGGAGACGCCCACCGTGTACTGGCATCTGTAACCGCCCTCCATGTCCGTGCTCTCCACCGTGGGATATTCGTGGCAGACGCAGAAGGAAAATAACTTAATGTCTGATGTACAGGAGAGGACAAACAAACACAGATTACAGAGATCTTAATACGAAACGAGCAGACCATGTATAGGCCTAGGAGTGTGAAATTAGTCAATAAACACTAATCAAGTCGTGAAGAACAGCAGATTAAAATAGGAAATATGTCAAGCGAAATTAAAAAAAGGGTCTTAAACGAAGTATAAGCATTTGTCTTTATTTTGAGAAATGTGTTATTTTAATTTGTTTTATTTTGGCATCTCTCATCTAAACATGGATTTCCAATACCCTGGAGCTAATAAAGCTACATCATACACTACAAAAAATATTCAGAGAATATCGAAGCGTGAACAAAACCATATTCCGAACTCAAAATCGATTAAACTAGGGGCAAGATATGAAAACAGGAAATATTTACATGGAAACCCCTGTAAAATTAGAAAAGAATAAGACGTGGTGTTCCAGAAAAGTAAGCGTCTTCTGCTTTATCGACAATACTAACCAATTAAATCTTGGTCACACCCATGTGAATATCAAGTCCCCAGAGTGAAAACTGAGTCATCACTCTCAATCACAACATGTTACATGTAGCACATCAATAAGCAAAGTCAAAAACATCCCATATTCATATCACACAAAGATTCAGAATATTGCTCAATGAGACAAAGATGGCGACCATACTGTAAAACTTGCTCATAGTTCTGATCAATCTGCATCTCCCGAATCCATGTGTAGTAAGTTTGTTTGTTTGTCGGAAGTCGAAACTCTCGATATTTGGCCCTTGAATAACGCATCAGCTGCGATAGGTAAACACCATAGGAAGACGAAGGATGTTACTATCAGAAATATACCTACACGTTATCGTATAGCCTTAGTCTATACGGCAGAGTCTACCACCTCCTATCCTGACAGAAGACGTAGCACACACATGTTGTACCTTTTAAATTTAGTAATAGATACAGCATGCCGAAAAAAATAAAATGAAGTTTTAGCAAATATAAAACACTGATACATCAGAAAGTGAATGTTTTATCATATTTCCACTCTCATAGTTCAGCAGAGCTGTGGGCTCGACCATTGATCCAACACCCTTGATGTTTGGTCAGTAACACCTTATTTCTTTTACCAAATTGCTTCATGATGTCGAAACAAAATGTTTAGCAGTTAAAAGATGTAACATTATTTAACGATCCCAAGGCTAGGTCAGTTATTGTTATATGTCATTAGACGAATAAGAACCGTGGGCATAGCCTTTGCTTACACCTTTTAATGTTTAAACCTATCAGACATGTTTTACTCTTCCGGTTTGAGTGAAAGTCACAATGACCCAATGAAACAAATAAAATAAAGAATACCGAAGCGTCAACAAAACCATAATCCGAACTCAAAATCGATTAAACTAGGAGCAAAATATTAATAAAAAAGAAATATTAACATGGAGACCCCTGTAAAAGTACAAGTGAATAAGACCGGAAGAGTAAGCGTCTTCTACTTCATCGACGACAGTGACCATGTCACATCCAAGTAAACAGAAAGTGAACTTATCAACTAATAGTGATCAACAACCAACCAGTGTTTATGGAGTGGGAACTAATATATTTCACAATGACGGGGCCCCGTGAAAATCCCCTAGTTTGAGACCTTGTACATTGAAGGACAAAAAAAGAATGAAGAACGCGACACACTTTCTAATAGTGGTTAACAATCGTGCAAAATTATATTTCTCTACTTCATGTATTATGACAGGTTACAAAATTATGTAGCGGAAAAGAATATGTTCGGACTGACGGATTAACGGATTGACGGACGGACAGATTGACGGACGGACGTGCAGGGTGATCACTAGTGGGCGTTCGCAACTACGCACCAAAATGCAGCATTTAATAAGCCCAAAAGGTTCTTCGAGCAAATTAAAAAAGTACACAAAGAAACCTACTTAAATCGTAGAACAAACAAACCGAGATTGTCTTGGTTACGCACACCAGATAGATTTAACAAAACGAGAACTAGAATTGTCATTCTAAAATGCAATATCTTGTCAAGTCAATGTATCTTTCGTGTTAATGAAATGAGAAACCACAAAAAATAGACTTACATTTTGTTCGACAAATAGTTAAGGAGATATAGCATTAGAAAATACAAACATCAACTCACATTTTGACAATAAATATTGTGAATAGCTTCTGTAGTGCACTATTTGAATGAAAATGGGCAATTTTGGAGCCAATTAACTAAACACTCATTAATATTTGAACACATGCACCCAAAACAGGAGATATTTGACAAGCCTAGACATTTTCATTTCAATGCAAATATTAGTGAATTTGAAACTTTTCATATATCTTTGAAAAAAGCATAGACATAATAACACATAATAAAGTCCAAAATTTATACACTTTATCTGATAGTATCGAATACATATACATTTAATCAGAGTAGGGGAAACAACTACTGTATCCTGATTTCATTTCGATTCAATTATTTAAGGATTACCTTGAATATATTTTTTATGTTATTGGGTTATAACACACAAAAAATGGAGTATACTCTAAATAAACCGCGAAGCGAAGCGAATTATGAAGAGAGTACACTCCGTTTTTTTGTGTTATAACCCCATAACATAAAAAATATATTCAAGTTAATACTTTGGTTATAATTTAATATATACCCTGCGAAAATTCGCTTTATTGATGGACTCTTTTCTCTAACAAATCATTACGCTGCTGCATCAGCCAATCAAAAGCGACGTTATAAACTGCGACGTCATTTTTTATGTTATGGGATGATAACATAATTTTTTTAGCCAATGAAAATGCTTGTTTCAAACAAGATTAAGTTATATATATTTATACTCTAACCGTTTATTGTTCTACGGAAGATAGATAAAATATGTACATGTAATCATCAGCAAAGACAAAGACCTATTAAATGAGTTGCATGTATAAACATTTAACGGAATGGAATTACCGAATTTAACAGATACGGACACTGGGGCCGCGGTAGCCGAGCGGATAAAGGTGTCCCGACATTGTACCACTAGCCCTCCACCTCTGGGTTGTGGTGACCGAGGAGTTAAGGTGTCCCAACACTCTACCACTAGCCCTACACCTCTGGGCCGCGGTGGCCGAGAGGTTAAGGTGTTCCGCCATTCTACCACTAGCCCTTCACCTCTGGGTTGTGGTGGCCGAGTAGTTAAGGTGTCCCAACACTCTACCACTAGCCCTCCACCTCTGGGCCGCGGTGGCCGAGTGGTTAATGTGTTCCGACATTCTACCACTACCCCTCCACCTCTGGGTTGCCAGTTCGAAACCCACGCGGGGCAGTTGCCAGGTACTGACCGTAGGTCGGTTGTTTTTCTCTGGGTACTCCGGCTTTCCTCCACCTCCAAAACCTGGCACGTCCTTAAATGACACTGGCTGTTAAAAGGACGTAAAACTAAATAAACCAAACCAAACAACGATATCATACTATAGAACTCCACTGTATCACACGAGAACATCCGATGTTTAGGTATAGGGGGATCACATCCCACCAAATAGTGTAGCCAATACATATTAAACACTTGGAAGATATTAAATAATAACTACTGATAAAAAGTTATGAGTTTCATGGAATATAGTTTTAAAAAGTAAAGAACGATGTTCAGTGTATATAATACAGCCAAGGAAGGAATTGGGTGCTGTTTCATATCTAGAACCACAGAAACACACGAAGATGACTGAGCAAGATTATCTTCTTAAACGTCATTAGATAAGATACTTGCCTCATTTCTTAACTGACAATATTAGTTTTCCGATTTTCTAAATGTTTAAATATATCATCAATTATTTAAACTGATGAGGGTAGAAAAACTATTTCGAGGATCACAAGCAATATTCATTTTAATTAACATTGTTGCCAAAAAAATTGTTAAACGTTTGGCAAAGGAGAGTATCAAATATTCTTACTGATCTAAGACGATACCTATCTAGTGTTATGAAAATGTGACTCAAAGATTTCTTTTCGATACTATGTTGACTATTCATAAGCTTGTTTATCGACATCATTTATGAGTAAACCACCATAATTATTTGTATAAGATACATGTATTGTAGGGTAGGGGTGTGTTGGGGTGTGTGTGTGTGGGGGGGGGGGGTGTTTGCAGCCTCAAGTTGAACTGACTCTAAGATGTCTTTCCTTATATTTTTTAAGTATGTGTCTAATACTAGATGTGCCGTAACTATATAATTTGATTAATGTGTACTGTCATTTTAAAGAGAATATGCCAAATTCTGATATATTTGGATTAAATTGATATCCATTTTAGTAGCCGATAATTTCCAAATGCTGATTCGGCTTGAATCTGATGTAGCATGCAGAGAAGACAAGAGTAGTTAGTTAAGGACTAGGTACAGGACAATTCAATATGGCGCAGGTGTTTTACCAAAACTTGTTATTTTATTAAATACTGCAAAATACATGACCAAAATAGACTACAAAGTACATTTTGTGATGGAGAATCGATAATTTCAACCATATTTTGGTACGTTTGGTGGTTTTTCTGATATTTTGTGTTATATGTCAAAAAACGCGTGCACGTTTGCAGAATACTGCGAAAGAAAATAAAAACAATGAATATCATTTTTTGTTACTTTAATATACACAGAATGATAGACGAGCCTTCGATTTTTGAATAAATCTCTCTTTCAATTGAAAACCGAAGAATAAGAGAATGTACTCGTCACATGAATGGCAATTTATGTACATTCTGAACACCGCTCATATCTGGATCAAATTTTTAAAATTTCCATCGCCGATCGACAAATTTATGTGGCACGCCGCATAGCCAAAACAAAAATCTTACCGTCTGCGGTATGACGAGTTATGACATTGTGTCAGATCTCTTAAATCAAACATCTTCCCGTTGCATGTAGCGAAATATGCTACCCTGTCCTCCATTTTGCACTATTTACTTTTTTTAGATATTCATACGCCTGACTTAGAGCCATGGTGAAACATCGACAAAATTAACAATTAAATTGGATTAAAGCATGCAGTAAAGGTAAATGTTACTTGGTATATCATCACAAAGCAAAAACTGCCCATTCCTATCACGATAAATTGTTTTTAGCGATTGCCAGTTTTACATTTTTGGGCGAATGTATAGCACGTGAAAAGATGTCCTTCGGGACTTCCGGCAGTGTTTTTTTTAGGTAATTTAATGATTTTGAAAGAATTGTCAACAAAGTTTAATTTGTGTTGTAAAAATTCTGATGGAATTCGTATATATAATACACTTCCGCGTGGATCGGACAGTATTAACTCACTGATTATACCGATTCGTTCTCGGCTTCGCACCTGTCAAACATCGCTAGCGTAAATTGTTGCCATCGTAAACATGTGTGGCAGTTGAGGCACATTGGTATCAAAATACATTTCTCAAACTTAATTAGTAATTAGGTAACCGTATCGTAAATGTAAATTACGTTATGTTGGTGTTATTTTTTTTATTTTATACATTTATTTGACACGAAACTTACATTTACATGACAAATGACCCATTTAATATAAAATAATGCCCCTATATTGCCCCCACGAGATACAGGTAACTACTTTTACCTGAACTGAAAACAGCATGCAATGGACGACATTTTTTAGAGGGGGTACCTGTGTATTTCTCCCCGATACTCTGATTTACAGACTAATATCAAAATTTTAACACTGGGTTATCATTCTATGAACATTGCAGTAGCTTTGTATTATTTTTTTGAGAAGTTTCAAATAACTATATGAAAATTATTTGCGCACTCCCATCTGGATATTTTTTACTGAATATTTTTTTCCTAAGTACAGATTTTTTTAATTTTGGGGGCTAAACTGCATTTTATATCAATATTTAACATAATGGGATAAAGCTTATGCCATGTATTGGAAGAAAACATTAGAATTTCAATATTACCATTTTCATTCAGGTAACAACCAATATGGCTGTACCTAGTCCTTAACACTCCAATGACAGGTGAAACGGAGGCAAGACTGTCATTGATATAAAGTAAAAACAATAGGGGACCGAGAACCGAGCCCTGTGGTACCCATTCAGTTTCAGGTCTAGGTGTAGATATACATACCGGAGTTAAAGTTCACACTTTTTATCATACCAGTATTTATCCGAAGAGAAGAATGCTTTTTACACGCGGAGGCTTTCATTCCTGGATGTTAACATTCTAAAACCACCATGCATTCGCTATTTTTGTATAGCAACGCAAGTAACCTTGTTGATATGACAGGGCATTTACGCATATTTTACAGGAATGACTGATAACAAAATTCAACTTAATTGTCATTATTGAAGTAATAATGCATGTGTGTTTCTTGGACAAAAATTAGCAACTGCTCTATCACATGTTTTTGATTATCTATGATTATATCTATAGATAAAGTGAAGTGGCTCCGTGACCGTAAAGACTAATATATGGCACGGTGCGTATCATAGACGCCAATGCTGAAGTTAGTATTGTGTGGGCAAATTCATATGTAAACAGGAGTAATCTAAATGGTAGTTTGCTATTATATTTACAACCGGAAATAAATCATGACATTTGGATTCTATAAATAGTGATAACTAATCAAAAAGATAAGGTTTATACAAAGTAATGTAGTGTAGATCCTCTCAGCTTTGTTAAACAAAGGAAATTATTTGGGTTATAGTTCTGCTATACTTTCCATTTCCTATTTCCGAACAAAAAAAAGGATTGTTTTGATCAATATGACTCGGTTATACATGTAAACAGGCTGCAGTGTATATTTTAGTGGACGACGGTCTTTATACGAGGGACAAGAGGATGATGGTGAAGCATTATCTTTTATTTCCATAAGCCTTCATCGATTACAAAGCCAACCCCTTATGATTGTCGAGGCGGCCGATAATCCAATAATAAAGCGTCCATAAACCTTCATGTTTACGAATCTTTGTAGGTAAAGCGCTCGAGAGCTGGTGACATTAAATTTACAATGCACAAACGTTATACAGCGCTGTACATGAGCAGACGACACATTTGGCATGGATTCACTACGCGGCGACACGAACAAGCCCTTGAGTAGGGTGCATGTTGATTATAGTTAGGTCCTTATTCTACTCCGGACCTAGATGATGCTGCGCGTGCTGTGTGGTACACTTTGTACTTAAACAGGACAAATCAAATCTCACAGAGCAGTGTCAATGGAAGAACCAGACGACTCATTCCTAAAGATGGCCGATTCAGAAGGTAAGTTGTTGTGGTGTGGGGTGCTTGGGTCGATACCTCAGGTATTGTCCGTGTAGTTCACAGATTAGCGCAACGTAATGCAACACTAACGGTTTGAAATATCAGACACAATTTGTTATCCCTATTGCAACACCGGTGAATTGAGAATGATAACATTCTTAACATGTGAAGTAAAAATGTGTATCGGTTATGCAATACATGGAAACTTGTAATAACATTTATCTCCAGACGAATGACAACATGTTTAATGTTATTTTCATACTGTTTCCAAATTGTCTGGCGACGATAGAGATGTTATCCCCCTAACCCAATCTGGTCTTGCTGCTACAGTTAGAGTTGCGGCCCTTCGTTATGTTTGATTGTTTGATAGCTGTGTATAGCGATCGAACACTGCTGCGGGATCAATAACTCTCTCTGTGACGACCTACATTTAGCTCCATGTGCAGCTATCCCCAGGGGGATAAGTCTGAGACCAAACCCTAACAGAAATCATCGTTGAAATGATATATCAAACAGTGCTCATGCCATGGGTTTCGCTTTTCAAACATACCATCATTCATACATGCCGTCAGTGAACGCCAAGCTCAACACAGCACAATCATCTCTGGTCCAATAAATGTTACATATCATCCTGCCATTCCTGTCTCTGTACTGTTTGTCTGAATTTCTGGTGTAAATATACATTTGGACGTTGTTTATTCATTACTTCTTTAATGTTCAGTTTGATCCACTCAATAACCTTCGTCATCATTTAGCTCACGCTCGGACTGGCTATCAATTATTAAACGTCATAGATTACAATTTAAACAATACATAGGCGAAATTTCTATTTCATTAGCAAGAATTGGACAAATGGTACATTCAATTTGATAAATGGAATAACTATATGATTTAAAGATTACATTAAACACCGAACTGTAAATGAACCTAAATTTAAATATGTGAATGTCCTTTTATTTCTAGATTGCTGAATATTTTCCTTTTGAGGACAAATAAAATACCGTAAACTGTAAATACATGTAACGATAAAACAATTAAGACTTTTTAAACAAATTATCGTGTAAAGACAGTCATGATTAAATTGTGTTCAAATACCGAACTTAACATGATGCCACCATTTCAGAGCGTCGTAACAGCACGCATCAAGGTCCTTGCGACCTAGGCTTCAAGACAAGTATATCTTAAATAACTTCCTTAATGTATTGTTTCGTTCTAGAGGCATGGGAAGGACGTACTTATACCAGTCTAACTTTTATACGGTTACGTGTGTGTCCCCACTGGCTGCAGCACGGTTATAACTTATCACATTCTTTGTCAAATATATATTGTTCAAACGGAAACCTGCTGAGTACGATAGATAAGTCTTAAGACTGCACTCGGCCCACACACAGATTCAGACAAGTCGAGGATGCTGAGTCCCCCTAAACAATAAAGTTAAATTATACACGGATACTTCCTTAATGAAATAACGTCAGGCTTCTAAACACTTGTTACGGGATGTTCACTTCCGATAGCAATTAGTTAACTGACACACCCAGGACAGGAACACGAGGCAGTGGTGTTACGTCCGACGTTGTTTGTCCATGTGTCAACTCCCATGTTGTCATTCGTTTGGCACGTGGTCGAAAACATGCTATAAAGTAGCTATCTTTCTTTAGAACAAATTCCAAAAAACAGCAATGTTGAACGATTCGATATCAATGTTTCTGAATTGTATAGTCGGTCATATACTTCTGATCCTTTCATTTCAACAATTAAAATTATCAGAGCACACCGAAGCGTCAACAAAAACCATAACCCTAATTCGAAATTTAACTACGAACAAAATATGAACAAAGAAAATATTTACATATAGACCCTTGTAAAAGTACAAGTGAACAAGATTATGTGTTCCGGAAGAGTAGGCGTCTTCTGCTTCATCGACGACACCAGCCCTAAAAATCTTGGTCACATTCACGTTAACGTCATTATTAAAGTGAGAACCGAGTCATCATTGTCAATCTCAACAATTAAGCACACGTATGCGCATATTCAAAAACGCCCACCTTCATAATTATCGTATAAGGCTACTTAATAATTATCTCTCAATGAGACCATGATGGCGATCCCTGTGTAATGAGTTTGTTTTATCAGCAGCCGACATCTATCATGCAAATATTGATTATCAGGGCTAGCCCTAGAATAATGAATCAAATGCTAAATGTAAACATCATATGATCGAAAAGTAGGGATGTTACTTTCAGGAAAGGGATTGTTCACGATCGGAAATCATCACGTTTATAACCAACTTCAGACCCTGTTAATCGTTGTTAGATGCAGATGAGATGCGTTCTCATCCTTCAGAGTTGCCTCTCCTATTTACATTTATTACAAAGCTACCTCACTTTGCTATTATTTTCTTTGAAATATACTATAATTGAAAACTGTATGACAAGATGCAGATAACGTTTTGGACTGCTACTGTTCACACTTTTTAGTGTAAAGTGTTTGTAGAACAATGGAGGACACAACAGCTACGGTATATTCCGAATGAAAACTTTACCTTCCTTTATAGTAGGATTCCTGCTTCTCCAACCTTTGTTGTTTACGTGTCGAAGTTGATTCTTTTATCCATAGCTTGCTCTAAATATCGAGAATTTTTTAAGATAGATATCGGCTGCTGTCAAACAAACTTACGACATAGGGATTCGAGAGATGCAAGTTGATAAAGAAAATAAGCAAGTTGTTATTGGCGCCATCTTGGTCTTACATAGATTTATTCTGCATCCTTGCATGATATGAAGGCAGACAATTACCAATGTGCTCACTAGTATACCTTATATTATGACTGAAAATGATACCTCGTCTATCTCTTTAATGACTTGACATTTACTTGGATGTGGGTGTCCTCGATGAAGTAGATGACGCTTACCCTTCTAGAACACATGGTCGTATTCTCTGGAACATCCTCATTGGTCTTCGTGTAAACATATCCTTTCTTCATATTCTTTCCTTGGTTAAATCGATTTTGAGTTGTTCGGATTCTGTATTTCTCTGGCAGAGCTCACCTCTTTCCTCGTTACGTCATTTATTTACTCTGTCACGACCTAAGATTTAATCCGGCCAATTACTTTGATGGGCCGGAGTGTAACTATAGTAACCTTGACAGACGAATGAGGACCGGAGGATGTTTCCTTTTCAGAAATATCTACTGCAAACGTGAAGAAATACTGATTCTGAAATATGTTTCGCTATACTACATATGTATTACCTTTAGTTACCAGGCTATCCACTTTGTAATCAATGAATTTTTCATTGGAAACCATCGTGATCAAGATTTGATACAAAATAATTCCTCACGTGAAGTCCGGGATCAATACCCGTCCTAAAATACATCGGATTAATTAGCCATCGGCAGTGCACAAATGAGCACCACCAGGACTAGATCGAGAGAGTAAACACGTGTCGTATCTAAGTAGTACATAAAAGGTTTCGGGACAGACGTTCTCGTTGGCCTGTAAAGAGAGCATACACTGAGGTGTTAGTGGTATGTAACACGCATTGCTCCCGCGTTAATGAGATTGTGTCAGCTATGTTTTGAAAAAGGAGAAAACTTTCTAAAACATTGAAATAGAAAATCCTTTTCTGTTATCATCAATGAAAGGGTTAATGGTTATTAGTTTCCCCTAAAACACTCCTCGCTGTGTGACGACCACATGCAAAAACATATAACAAACAAATCAATAAATAAGAATAGATGATAAACATTAAAAGGAAGACTGATACAATATCTCAGCCAATGTAACACAAACAAAATGCTTAACACCCAGCCTCATAGAGATGTATGCAGTCCTTACTCCCATAAGAATCAATTTGATGCTTTTAAAAAGTGTCGCGATTGGTGGCCAGCTGATGCTATCCTTGATAGCATATATATATATATAGCCAACTGGAAAACAACTAATATGAAACACTATCTGAACTGACACGATCATAAACACGTATACATTTGTTTTTCGTCTTTCATATCTCATCATGTTGGCTTACATGGCATATCACGCGACGTGACATCACAATGACTGACTCTGTTATGACCAGACGTGAAGTCACGAATTTAAGAAATTTCAGTGTCCCAAAGCGGCAAAGGCGAAATGATGAAATTTAAAACTTTCATGATATTTTAACTGTACAATTAAAAAGATGATATGATATATTTAAATATTATATCTCATTCATTTAAGTGCTTCGCTTCGGAACATATACATATTTTTGGGTGACTGACCGGTCCATAAACTCCCATATTGCCCTCAGTGCCATGCAATATTTGTTAAATTTTGGATATGTTTAATCTGGTTGACGAATTCGTTTTCTTATCAAAAGCTTGCAAGCTAAAGTCAAAATGAAAGCCGATCCAAATACATTGTCATGGTTTCTGAACTTATTTTGTAGTTAGAAAGAGAGAAAACTACTTCCTCGATATTTCAAAATCTTAAAAAGCTACTTGGTCTGACATTTCCTTTCCTACAATCCTAGATATGAAAGACACTTAAAAAGATTTCCCCCTGCACTAACATCCTCTGAAAAGTGAAATTGTCTCCCAATTATTGATAGTTCATAATCGATATTTTTTTGTTATTTAGAACACATGTTCAAGAGTTGTCTGTATTTGTATGAAGTGACAGTGGCCCTGATAACTATAAGAGCATTAGGTGTGGGCTGGTCAACTATTTTTTCTCACACCAATCGGGTATCCTTCAGCCTGTATCTAAATGACGTGATATTTTTGGTAAAAATTGACCGGTTTGAGGTATAATTATGTGTGTATCGTTAACGCATTATAATAATGATATAACATATCTTATAGAAATCGTGATGACGGCAGCCAAGCGTGACGGGGCGGCCATTATGAGGCTTGAGCGGACATTCAGCAGTGAGATCGACCAAAGCAAAGTGCACCACATCGCGGGGGGTCCATACAAGGGCATCCTCATCAACAAGACGTCGGCAGGTGGGTCATTATATCCTGGCTTAGGTGTTTGAAGATCGAAGCTCATAGTCTTACTTTAATTCGAAACCCTGAGTTCCGATGTAATAGATGTTAACTATTCATCGATTCTCTACACACTTTTGTCTGTTGACAACGTTGAGGAATCGGTGGAGTATCATTGAACAAAAAATACTTTGTTATTAGATCATTTACAATAATATATTAGACCTTAATTAGTTAATGTGTTAGATCTTTGTTGCTAGGTCTAGTTGACGTGGGACCAGCGGAGGGCAGACTCGAGTTCTTGGCCTATCTTGTCAATGAAGGCAAACACAAACAATCTCTTCAGGTTTGTATTATATTGTATAATAGACATAGCACAGTATCCGAGTAACTTAAATTGGAATATAGCATACTTGTAGAATTTGTAATCCAGTTAAACAAAGTAACAACATGTGGAAAACGAAACAAAATTATATCCATCATAAAGTTTGAAAATGAAAGTGATTAAAGTGACGCGAAATTATGATACAGATACATTGGTGTTATCTGATATGACATTGGAACAAATCATCTGCAAGCATCATACACTTTGATATAAGTGGGTATTATTTCTTTCGTGATTTTAAGGTAACGTTCTACCCTGTGATTCGTTTTCGTCACTATACTTATTACACATTGTATCTCCAGGATCATTGGACGCTGGGTTTCTGGTTCCGTGGTACAGAGGACGGGCTGGTGAAGAAAAACACGTACACGGACTACTTCCGGGAACTCATGGACCCTGCTGACTTCCCGAAAGGTAGAAACTGGTAGCTTTCAATGTCCCTTCACTTAGCCAAGCACGGCAAAATGACAAAGTACTATGCCTTACGAAAGCAGTGGCGTCTTCGACTATTCAACAAGTCTTAATACATACCACATATTAGACAATAATATAGACAATTATTTCACTATTATGTACATGTTGAAAATAAATTTTGATACTTTCATATCTCTGTCACTATACATACACTAAAATATTATACATACACTAAAATACTATACATACACTAAAATACTATACATACACTAAAATAATTGTAAATTGTTCCTTATAAATATAAATATCAATACGGACATGGAAGATTCCTCCATTGGCATGTGTTCGTGTATACTTTAGAACTCGAAAACATTTGAATTTGCAATTGAGTTTGCTTACTTAATATCTGTATCGATTTATTCCTAAATTAATTCGTTAATACGTTTCCAGGTAATTAACGAACGAAAAAAATAATACATCGTGACTAAAATATTTCTATCGATTTATTGCCAATTGAATTCGTGAATACGTTTCCAGGTAATTAACGAACGAAAGAAATAATACATCGTGACTATAAAGTAATACAATGTATACAGTGAAAAGACTAACTTAATATTTAAATGGCTGCACTCACATGTTTATTAAAATCTTTATATATATCTTTATATATATATTTTTTTTAGACTACATAGGTTTTATCAAGAAAGCCCTTGTGCTGCTGAGGGGTTACTCTGTAATAAAGAGGGTTGAGCTACAGGTTCAGCAGACTCAGGACCACTCCCCCGAGGAGGTAATCCCTCCCATACGTACGTATTAATATTTATTACATTTTACCAGTGAAATATAGAAAGTTATTCATTCTAGAAAAGTGATATTTTTCACTAGTGAGAAATATGATATTTTTATATTACTTTTTCTGATTTGACAAATCAGAACGCTGCTCACAAACAAGATTTGGGGAAATCAACAGCTGCCACTGTAGATTTTGTTTTAAAAATGTAATAAACAGAATATCTAACAGTACTTTCAGTAATACCAAATACATTTCACTCGTGTGGCTAATACTCGTGCCACGCACTCGTGAAAAATATCAAAATATAAGCCCCACTCGTAAAATATATTTGGTATTACTGATGACACTGTTAGATATCTTCTATTCCTTGTTACTCAACCGATCAGTCAGATATCATTTGGAATTAGTAGATGTGTCTCGAAGTACAGGTTGATTTTTCAAGTTTGTTTCACTTGGTTCGTTAATTTTCAAATTGGATCAAATCATGACACGAGATATCAACAGATATCTCAAAGTTAAGGATACAGCCACGACAAAACTTACCAAGTGCCGAAAGTGCATAAACTATGCTACGTATATATTATGCAGTGCACGGAAATGACAAATGATTACACTATAAATAGGTTTAGGGTTATAAGTGGTGTAGGTATACTCTTATTGTGTCATCTGTTTTCACAGGCAGTTTTACCACTGTGTTAACACCAGCAGCGAATTCCTTCAGTTTTGTACCGGAAGTATGCATCAACCAGAAATCTTTCATCACATTCAAGGTCAAGGCAGCTGGTGACGTGCGTGTAGTATTGTCCTCAATTTATGGTGACGTAAACAGCAAAGCTCATGAAATCGTGATTGGTGCTGATGGCAACACCAAATCTTACATCCGAGAGACCGCTAACGGCCCCATCCGAGCGGAAAGTTTGACAATGAATATCGTGAGTGAAGAGAACTTCCGCTACTTTTGGATCAATTGGGCACAGCAGCACTTGGAGGTAGGAAGGGGCGCTCAATATGGAAATGGAAGATTCCTCCATTGGCACGTGCTCCCTAAACGACAGTTCAAGGTCAATTGTCTAGCTGTCGCCACCAGCAGGTCCTCTAAGGGACATTGGGAGTTTGCAGAACTTTTAGGTATGTAACCATTTTGATAAAAAATTAGTTTTTTCATATTTTTGTCTTACTATGTCAAAATAGTTGATATATATATTATACTGAAAAAGAAAGAAATAGAAAACGAAATAAATACAAAAAAAATCATTTCGGTGCTACCCTATAAACCTTGGTGTGGATCTTATTGAAGTCGATCAGAATTGTTGTGCCATGCTTGTATATTAATTAAATGTAAATGAGATTTTTGTTTTTCCAACTCTTCTACAGCAGATTACAAAGAAGAAGGTACTTTATCTCCATTTTGGCAGCATGTTGCACTGTTTATGCTGTTGAAACACAATTGTTTCACCGTTCTGCTTACAGATGCCATTTTAAATTACTAATTCCTACATTTTATACATAGCTATTATTTCCGCAGCATATCGCCTTTAGGACTAGGGGAAACTATGATAATAATTCTTCCTGCATGATAGCAAGAGACAATTTATAATTCCATTGCCTCCTCTTTTTTTCAAAGAGAGTAAGTTTGATTTTTTTTTACTTTAAGACAAATATTTTCTTTTTCACTCTTGGCTTCTTTGATTTCTCTTATACCTTTTGTATGTTCTCTTGGTCTACTGTTTCGTCCACTACGAGTCTCCCTGGCTGCGTTTGATAAGCTCTTTTTCTGATCACATATCCGTTCGACCTGTTGGCGTACCAAGTTTCCGAAATATTCAGCATTACAATGAGTTTAGATTTGTACACGACCATTTCTGAGTTGACAACACTTCTGGAAACCATAGCTATGACTCACGCAAAAAAATCTTTTAATTTCTTCAGCATGTCTCTGGATATCTTTTGATTGAAGTGGGATTCATCGATTAGTTTTCCTCTTTCTTTTTGATCGATGCGGGATTTATCGTTTAGTTTTCCTCCTTGTTATGCTACCAACAGCATACATATATGTACATAATAAAGGATGGAATTCTTGTCATTTGCTGCTATAGACACTCCTGAAATAATTGTGATACTCTACTTCTCACTGATCCGTGACAATCCATACCTCACGGACCTGTGCCCAAGGATGTGTCACAGAGTACGATAGCTGTGTATTAACGTTGAATCAGGAGACGCGCTCAAAATCAATACCATGATCTGAGTTAATGATACATGTCCTGTCATAATTACTTTTTCATATCGTTATCGATTTGCTTAGATTATGGCCAATACATGCCTACTGAATCAGTTTTAATCTCTAAGTTAGCTAAGCTTTGGCTAATTGTTCCAGACCCGGAAGTCGAGGCGGGAAGAATCGCCAAAAGGGCTCGAATCAGGGAACAGTATATATGGCTGTCGAGGAAATACCGGATGCTGCATTTGCTGGAGGAAGCTTTTCCAAACGTTGTAAAGATAGAAGATCTTGTCAGGTAACCATGAGACATCATGTGTCATCCCATTAACATGCTTGTACTGAAACCCTCGTTCTAATATCGCGCAAGTCTTTGTATACAAGTATTCCATAAATGAATCGCAGTACTTTTGGTACAGTCGAATCATAAACATTATATTTAAAATATTGATGATTCCTATTCCGAAGAGATATATCGGGTCCAAAGAATATTACGAAGTCTTTTGAGTAAAGTATGAGTTCTATACTTGTTTTACATCCTATCACGTTGTAGTAGCTGAGGTTATTTAAGGATGGCCTCCCGATGAATGCATTGTGAGTGTTATGAGTGAAGTGCATGTGTAGTTGGAAGGCCGCAGTATGTTCGTACAGCCTTCTTGCGGTGGTCCGGATCTTTTGCTGATTTAAAGTGGTAACACACTAAAATATACTGCAGCAGAAGACACCCCATCTGTCACATTATACTGACAACGGTGAAACAGTCGTTCCATTCCTGTAATGCTAAGTGTCAAATAGCTAGTTAGAAACTACCATTGTTAGAGACTCCGGTATGTCTCGGCCTGGGGACTGAACCTATAGCCTTCCTCGCAAGGGCGACCGCTCAAATAAAGACTAAAAGTGAAGTGGTGTCAAGGGAGAAATTAGGAAGGAGAACATTTCTAGAATGAAGAAAAAAGAAAATATCCCAAATAAAGTCGCCTCTTTCAAATTATGTAAAGGGTACAGCAGGTATAAATTTTACACCCTACCTGCACAGACCGAATCCTAGATTCCAAAATTTAAATCCCAAAATGCACTTTTAGGTACAGATAAGTATTCCTTAATGAATTTTATAATTAATATTTATATGAAAAGAAAGGAAAGTTTGACGAAATTTTTACTGGTTGTAGCCAATGCAAGATACATGTTGGTGATCTGCTTGTCATCGCTTTGGTGTTGGCGGAACTCCAGGAACGTGGTTTAATAAAGGAGGTGGTGGACGGACACTGGATGCGGAAACATGGCGGAGGGCCAGCACACATAGAGGACGGTGGGTGTTAGGTACTGCTCAAGTCTGTGCCATACTATTGCAAATGGTGTTTGTTAAAATTGATTAATAATCGACTGAATTAAATGTGTGTTTCTTTCAAATAGTTTATCAGACAATTGAAATACGAAACAGACAACAATTATGTCAAGAAAGCCAAAGTTGGGGAATTGCAAGTTTCATCTATTTTCTGTTTTCTCGTTTGATATCTTACTTTTTGTAAATGTGTCGCTGATACACATAACACTGTCGGCCATGTTTGATTTACAGAAGTGAAACTGGTGAAAGTGATGCCGGTTCTAAGTTCCCGTGAGCAGCCGACCATTGCCATAGTTACCACTCTGTTTTGTGAAAAGCTTGCAGTTGATGCCATGATTGAGAACAAGACTACCTTCGTCAAGTGTAAAACAGAAGGTAAGCCTAACTAATAACAGCTTTGTCCCATCAATACGGATTATCAATTGATTGGATTTACATCCGCTTCACGATTCATATACGTTTATATATCCGAAATGACATCGAATCAGACTAAAGTTTACATATACAGAACGTGAAACATTCAATAAGATAAAAATTATAGGCCTACAAATGGATGGTTTTATATTTATTCTGCTTTACTAAATATTTTTTTTGTCATAAAGTGAGAACAAGGAGTAAGAACGATAACTCTTACAATGTTACTGCATTTCATCGAATTTAGAACTGTTCATTACTACATTTGGAATGCACTTTTTGTTGTACAGTGATACATTGCAGAATCGGTGAGACTAATTGTTTCTAGTAGAATAGTGAATGAAATAGGGAGTCATTATTAAAATGTAGAAACATATTACGAATAGGCACAACGTCACCACTTAGTGTGCATGTTCATGTGAATGATAACTAGTTTAGTAGATACTAGAGTTCTTCTTAATTAGCTAGAATTTGCCGATATTACATTTCGTACTTAGTCTGAAGGAAACGTAGCTTATATTTGTTTATAAATAGATTATGTGCATATCATATTATTTTTAACTCATTCTGATCCTCATACCAGTAGTAAGGGAGCTAACTCCGAGAAGCCTCGAGTAATTTTTATTTACTTGTCTTTTCCGTTTAAAGGCCCAATATACGTAACTGCAGGGAAATTTTTGTAATTCTGAAAAAATTCTGAAAAAAATGCAGTTGATAATCATGCAAAAATAAGCCTAAAACGAAGTAAACCTGAGCGGTAACTAACAAGAAGCTCTTGACAAAAAAATCCAAAGAACTGAAAATAATTCAGGTGGGGCCCACTTCAACAACAAACCGAAGGTAGAAGACGGTTTGAAATGGACGCGTGTTTACAAATAGCGTGTTTCAACTGCTGCTGTACCGGTAACCGCGAAAGAATTCATCTTGAATATTGCTGATATCAGTTAATCTTAACTAAATCTATAAATATAATAAGTTATTAGGCTTCATTTTCGTTTCAAGGTTGCCGAAAGTTACGTATATTGGGCCTTTAAGATTTTGAGGAGAGACAGTCAAATTCGAGAAGCCTCGAGTATTTTTAAACTGCTTGGGATATCGTCATAATAAAATACTCCACTTTTAATTGTCTTTTTCCATATATTTTAATTTTAATTCTTTCTCTTTTTTTTTTCATTAAGATTTTGAGGAGAGACATAGTCAAAACATAATGCACAGACAAGTGAATGTCCCTTCCTTTATATATGATATACAAGTGGTTGTTTGTTGTAGGGGAGTCACAAGTATACACCATAGGGAGGATTGGTAAACACCGGGTCGTATCCACCAAACTGCCCTGTACCCCCGGGGACGTGGAAGCGTCAAACATAGCGGCCGGTAACTCCGTCACACGTCTTCTTGGTAAACTTTTTTAAGTACACCTGTATGATCAGTCGCCCTAATATCGAACGACATGTACTTTCTTTACTGTATTTTAAGCAATACCAATACTTACTCCGCCTGTTCCAGTCTACTCAGCTGTAAATAAGTGCGTGGTTGGGCAGTGCTGGAAATTGTAGAATGCTAGCTGTGTGCGCCGAAATGGCAGCACCGCTTGTATATGCTCCCCGGGGAGTTGAGAACGATATTCGCTGGCTGCTAAGGCCCTATAACCACGGATAATAATTTGTGAACCGCTTTGTAACGGCTTTTAGGGTTCTGATAAATAAGTGTATGAGAACCTGGTCCCAGGATCATGAAACAAACTTAAGTCTAAATTTGTCTTAAGTTTCGACTTAGCCAATCATGATTAACAATGCAAAGTAACGCCATACGTGATTGGCTAAGCAAAAATTAAGTCTAAGATGGTTTCATGATCTCGCGGCCTGGAATTATTAGTCCCCCACCGGAATCCGGGGGGGACTATAGGTTTGCGTTGTGTCCGTCCGTCCGTCCGTCCTTCCGCACACTATTTGTCCGGGCTCTATCTCCCATACTATAAGACACTGGAACTTCATACTAAGTGTGTGGGTTCCCTGTGGGAAGGCGGTGTGTCGCATACAAAAACCGGGTCACTGTGACCTATATTTTGACCTCTGACCTACATTAAAGAAAAAGCTTGTCCGGGCTCTATCTCCTACACTATAAAGCACTAGAACTTAATACTTAGTAGTATTGTTCCTTGTGGGAAGGCGGTGTGTCGCGTACAAAAACCGGGTCACAGTGACCTATATTTTGACCTCTGACCTACATTAAAGAAAAAGCTTGTCCGGGCTCTATCTCCTACACTATAAAGCACTAGAACTTAATACTCAGTAGTATTGTTCCTTGTGGGAAGGCGGTGTGTCGCGTACAAAAACTGGGTCACAGTGACCTATATTTTGACCTCTGACCTACATTAAAGAAAAAGCTTGTCCGGGCTCTATCTCCTACACTATAAAGCACTAGAACTTAATACTTAGTAGTATTGTTCTCTGTGGGAAGGCAGTGTGTCGCGTACAAAAACCGGGTCAATGTGACCTATATTTTGCTATTTTTTGACCTCTGACCTACATTAAAGTAAAAGTTTGTCCGGGCTCTATCTCCTACACTATAAAGGACTAGAACTTAATACTTGGTAGTATGGTTCCTTGTGGGAAGGCGGTGTGTCGCGTACCAAAACCGGGTCACTGTGACCTTTATTTTGCTATATTTTGACCTCTGACCTTCATTAAAGTAAAAGTTTGTCCGGGCTCTATCTCCTACACTATAAAGGACTAGAACTTAATACTTGGTAGTATGGTTCCTTGTGGGAAGGCGGTGTGTCGCGTACAAAAACCGGGTCACTGTGACCTATATTTTGACCTCTGACCTACATTAAAGAAAAAGCTTGTCCGGGCTCTATCTCCTACACTATAAAGCACTAGAACTTAATACTTGGTAGTATGGTTCCCCGTGGGAAGGCGGTGTCGCGTACCAAAACCGGGTCACTGTGACCTATATTTTGACCTCTGACCTACATTAAAGAAAGAAAAATTTGTCCAGGTTCTATCTCCTACACTATTAAGGATTAGAACTTTATACTTGGTAGTATAGTTCTCTGTGGGAAGGCGGTGTGTCGCGTACCAAAACTGGGTCACTGTGACCTTTATTTTGCTATATTTTGACCTCTGACCTACATTAAAGTAAAAGTTTGTCCGGGCTCTA
Source organism: Mimachlamys varia (assembly GCA_947623455.1). Lineage (NCBI taxonomy): Eukaryota > Metazoa > Mollusca > Bivalvia > Pectinida > Pectinidae > Mimachlamys > Mimachlamys varia. Next base: position 12,854,036 of record OX392537.1, on the reverse strand, counting down.
TCTCCTACACTATTAAGGATTATAACTTTGTACTTGGTAGTATAGTTCCCTATGGGAAGGCGGTGTGTCGCGTAACAAAACCGGGTCACTGTGACCTATATTTTGACCTCTGACCTACGTTACACAAATACCTTGTCCGGGCTCTATCTCCTACACTATTAAGCACTAGAACTTAATACTTGGTAGTATGGTTCCCCGTGGGAAGACGGTGTGTCGTGTACCAAAACTGGGTCACTGTGACATTTATTTCGACAGTTATTCAAGCTATGCACAACACAAGCAAAGTTACATAAGTGTACAAACATTCTTGTTGTTGGAGATTTCAACATGGACTTCGCAAAGATGGACAGCCTTCAAAAATCTTGTAAACTTCACCAACAACTGACCACGCCTACCCATTGCCTTGGAGGAATTCTTGACTTGGTCTTCTCATCCAAATTATTCCCAGTGACAAACAAACCTGTGTTCTTCTCAGATCACCATTTAATCAATATACAGTACTGTTGAATTCAACGTAAGCATAACAAACAACATCTTGTTATTATTATTACAATTTCATGTCTATTGCAGTAAAACCTGTCTATAAAGGATACCCAATAGAAAAACTAAAGGTGTCCTTCATAGACTTGTGTCCTTTATATAGAGATCATTTATAGAGTATACCTACAGTGTACATGTATTTAGTGAGAATGGGATGGTTCCTGTATAGAAGCGGGTCTTCACCTTTCAATACATTGAAGAAAATACATGACCTTATTGCATCTCGAGATTCACACTCATTGCTGTTGGATCTCGAGATAACAACCCGGTGGGGGACTGTAATTCGTTGAATTATCTTGTTTATTATAAGACAGTTCAGAAACTCTATACTCTCTCTTTCAAAAGAACATGTTTAAAATAGTTTTATGACTTAATTGATACTTTCAGGGACCTTCAGCAAAGTAGAACACGTCTTTCTGGTAGGTGTTGGAGGAGGGGTGGTGCACCGACATGACCCTGATGACCTCAAGACGACTGATGACCTTGTGACCTTGGGTGACGTTGTCGTATCCATGCCATCCAATGGAACTAACGCCATGTATACAAAATGTTACACAAGAGAAAATGTTGGTAAAGAGGGTCTCCAATATTCACCGCGAACTTGGCACAGCCATGACGACACCTTAAGACGAATCGTTCAGAGACTCCAAGAAAACGCTGTTCGCGGCGCGAGTCCCCTACATCAACTGATAACAAGTGCACTTGTACAGCTCAATGAAGTCGACACCAAATTTCAGAAACCATCCGTTTCGTCCTGTGCTGCGGGAGTCACATCTACTGAAGAGTTGTCTGAAAGGGGGACAACTGTGGTGTGCGGAGCAATAGGAAGCATTAGTTGTTTGGATAATGATGAAGGTTTGAGAATGTCGTTTGCAAAATCAAACGAAATTAAAGCTTTTGATAATGATTTCGAAGCAGTATTAGAATCTCTGGAGGGAAACAGGAACGAGAGCTACCTAATGATCCGAGGGATCGCTGATTTCCAATATGGCAGCCGGAAGGAATGGCAGCCGTATGCTTCATTGGTGGCAGCGATCTACATGAAAACAATAATACTTGCCTTGAACGAGTGAGGCGCTTAGAAACTGCTTTCCTAATGGTGCTTTTATGGACAATTTGGTGCTAAATTATGTACTCCAAGTGTCTAGGGACAATACGATTTTATGGAGGTCTGTATATTATAAATCATGAAAATATTTGCTATGTGATAAGATGAATCTATATTCAAAGACAGGCGAATCACCACTCTCAAAACCTTTGTACCATATACATGTATACGTGTAAGTACATGTAGCATGCAATGTTCGTATACCTGTAAAATGTGAAAACATTCTTCCAAATATACCTGTTGTTTTAAGTTTTTAACGGCTATCGGAGAAACTAACCTGTCTCAAAGTCTTGAAGCAAAACAAGTTCAAATAACCCAGCTTAATAGTCTTGGACAGTAATTGGTGCAATACGTATTTACACATGTCTGCCAAATTTTATAAATAAACTTTGTTTATTTTTCACAATTATGAAACAAGTTATCCAACTTATACCAAACACTCGTTGGCCTGGGTGTTAGCACGCGAGAGGTCTTATTGTGGTTTGAAACCGGAGTACCAGGAGAAAACCCATGTGGTCAGACAGGTGACCCCATACCTTTTTCACGTCCGGTCGGGGAACCGAACCACGGCCGTCTTGCTGAAAGGCAAATGCGCTATCCACTGCACCACCCGGTCACCCATTTTTGAAGTGCCAAGTTCTGAACTTGAAATGCTTGTACCTGAACATATACAACTTACATGTAGTTGTCTCGCATTCTTTTGCAGGCGCAAAATACATTTTGTCTCACGAATGTGCCTTATTTAAGATTTGACAGAATAGTTTAAGTAGATAAAAACAAACTTCTCTCTGCCTTATGGTAGCTCTTTGTATTTACTCATTTACAAAAGTGCACAGCGTGTCTCATCTGTATTCATAGTGGTAGTAACTATGTAATTATTAATCCATTTCCTTTTTTGCTCTGTTTGATGTGGAATAATAATTCTGTACGTTTGTATCCCTCATGTCTGTGTTGTTCCGATCACCGTTTGGTGAGTTTGTGTTGGATATTATCAGTAAAAACGCCGTGTGTATTTTCGAACGCGATTCTTCCTGCTCTAAGAGCGATGCTTGTCTAGGTATACCATTGTTTGTTTCTTTGTTTTTTATTGACGTTTATACTTCTGTATTTATACAAAAAGCCAACGACAAATGAATAAACATATTTTTATACTTATAACGATTTTGTTTTGAGTAATGTCTTATACACTTATATTGTATATTACAATGCTATGAACTATCTGAAATTTGACAATGGAAGAGATACAAGCTAAAGTACAAAAGTATAATTACCTGTTGAATTTTTGTTTCTACAGATTATGGAGAAGTTCCTTAAAGGCCCAATATACATGTACGTAAATTCAGGATTTTTTTTCGTGATTCTGAAAAATTCTGAAAAAAAATCCAGTTGACAACCATGTAAAATTAAGCCGAAAACGAAGTAAACCTGAGCGGTAACTAACCAGAAACTCTTGACAGAAAAATCCAAATAAGTGACAATAATTCAGGTGGGGCCCACTTCAACAACAAACCGAAGTTAGAAGACAAGTCAAAATGGACGCGTGTTTACAAATACCGAGTTTCAACCGTTGCTCTACCGGTAACGCGTAAGAATCCATCTTGAATATTGCTGATATCAGTTAATCTTAACTAAGTCTATAAACTATAAATATCAAAAGTTATTAGGCTTGATTTTCGCTTCAAGTTTTGCCGAAAGTTACGTATATTGGGCCTTTAAATAGAGAGTCGGGTAATAAATCATGTGTTTCATTGGTAAAGGTGGAACAGTCAAACCATTGCCCCTCGGTAGCAAGGAAGAGCTAGGGAACTGTTCATGTAGCCCTCGGCCTTCGCAACAGTTCCCTATGTCCTCCCTGCTACCTCGGAACAACGATTTGACTGTTCCCCTATAACCAATGAACAACTGTATACTGTACATCTTTGGTGGCCTACAAATTAAACCCTGGGCTCACTGTGCCCCTTTCCGTGTATGGTGGCTTGTATATGACATTCCGTCTTTTTCCTTTGTCGCCACCGAAAGACACCAACGATAAAAAAATATGGAGACGAAAACTCTCAAAAAAGAAAAAAAAATGTAAAAAATGCCAAACCGTATAAAGATAATCTCCCTTCATTTAGTGTTATTAAGCCTTGTCGTCTTGTCGTCTTCTAGTTTGGATATAAAGAGAACACTTTCTGCTTGCTTACGATTTCAACGACTTTTTGTGGTTTATTTTTAGCCTAGTGAACAAGGAATCTGAATTACTTAAATTTATAGCTTCATGCATGCTATGTCATGTACCAAATACATTAAAAACTAATCATTATATTGACATTTGCATCAGGTCGTAATGTCTTCTCTATATGATTTCATTGTTGTAAACAACTCGATTGTGCACAAAAGACGGTTTAGATTTCGTGGAACGTATATGCTTTAAAACGTACAAGGTAGCATTATGGGGTGTCAAAGAATACGGAATTGACGTCATATCGTGTTCCGGCACTGGATAACATTTTCATTTCAAGGTCAGCGAAAGGTCACGGAATAGAGTCGCGTGGTATGATATCTTTTATGTCATTGTCTTTAATATTCACTTTTTAAAATATCGACAGCAAAATCACATGTTTCGTAGTGAGGCTTGTTCCATTAGTGGCACTATACGCACTTACCACTAGCGACAATATAGGAATCAACTTCCCGTCATTGAAATTGACGGCACTTTGTGTACGGTCCACGTTTGTTTAGGTTCTAGCGATCTCGCGTGACACCGGTGTCCGCGTATTCAAAGTCTGCGCAAGTCGGGGAAGAAACCAGCAATCTTGTAATTGTGACAGTGATGAAGATAAGTATACAGAAACACAAACGACGAGGGCAACGATCAGCAGATACTCTGTGTGTTTTAGCGAGGTTAGACAAAGGTATCGGGAATAAACGTCCCGTACTTACAAATAAGTAGGGGTCGATTGTCCGGGCTTGCCAGTAATTAAGAAGCATTGCCGGGTTGAGACTGTGTCCATCTGCATAAGCTGTAATCCCATCCATATAGTGTTTCTATTATGTACCCTTGCATAGCAAGGCTGACGGTGTTGCGCCTTCGGTCACAGCTAGGCTGACGGTATGGCGCCCTTGGTCACAGTTAGGCTGATGGTGTGGCGCCCTCGGTCACAGTTAGGCTGATGGTGTGGCGCCCTCGGTCACAGTTACATATGTAGGTTGAGGGTGTGGCGCCCTGGGTCACAGCTAGGATGATTGTGTGGCGCCCTCGGTCACAGATAGACTGATTGTATGGCACTCCCGGACACTGATAGACTGATGGTGTGGCACCCTCGGCCATAGCTAGGCTGATGGTGTGGCGCCCTCGGTCACAGATAGACTGATTGTATGGCACTCCCGGTCACTGATAGACTGATGGTGTGGCACCCTCGGTCATAGCTAGGCTGGTTGTGTGGCGCCCTCGGTCACAGCTAGGCTGATGGTGTGGCGCCCTCGGTCATAGCTAGGATGATGGTATGGCGCCCTTGGTCACAGCTAGGCTGATGGTGTGGCGCCCTCGGTCATAGCTAGGCTGTTGGTGTGGCGCCCTCGGTCACAGCTAGGCTGATGGTGTGGCGCCCTCGGTCACAGATAGACTGATTGTGTGGCACCCTCGGTCACAGCTAGGCTGATGGTGTGGCACCCTCGGTCACAGCTAGGATGATTGTGTGGCGCCCTCGGTCACAGATAGACGGATTGTGTGGCACTCTCGGTCACAGATAGACTGATGGTGTGGCACCCTCGGTCACAGTTAGGCTGATGGTGTGGCGCCCTCGGTCACAGCTAGGCTGATGGTGTGGCACCCTCGGTCACAGTTAGGCTTATGGTGTAGCGCCCTCGGTCATAGCTAGGCTGGTGGTGTGGCGCCCTCGGTCACAGCTAGGCTGATGGTGTGGCGCCCTCAGTCACAGATAGACTGATTGTGTGGCACCCTCGGTCATAGCTAGGCTGATGATCTGGCACCCTCGGTCACAGATAGGATGATTGTGTGGCGCCCTCAGTCGCAGATAGACTGATTGTGTGGCGCCCTCGGTCACAGCTAGGCTGATTATCTGGCACCCTCGGTCACAGATAGGATGATTGTGTGGCGTCCTCGGTCACAGATAGACGGATTGTTTGGCACTCTCGGTCACAGATAGACTGATGATGTGGCACCCTCGGTCACAGTTAGGCTGATGGTGTGGCGCCCTCGGTCACAGCTAGGCTGATGGTGTGGCACCCTCGGTCACAGTTAGGCTTATGGTAAAGCGCCCTCGGTTACAGCTAGACTGATTGTGTGGTGCCCTCGGGCACAGCTAGACTGATTGTGTGGCGCCCTCGGTCACAGCTAGACTGATGGTGTGGCGCCCTCAGTCACGGATAGACTGATTGTGTGGCACCCTCGGTCATAGCTAGGCTGATGATCTGGCACCCTCGGTCACAGATAGGATGATTGTGTGGCGCCCTCAGTCGCAGATAGACTGGTTGTGTGGCGCCCTCGGTCACAGCTAGGCTGATTATCTGGCACCCTCGGTCACAGATAGGATGATTGTGTGGCGTCCTCGGTCACAGATAGACGGATTGTTTGGCACTCTCGGTCACAGATAGACTGATGATGTGGCACCCTCGGTCACAGTTAGGCTGATGGTGTGGCGCCCTCGGTCACAGCTAGGCTGATGGTGTGGCACCCTCGGTCACAGTTAGGCTTATGGTAAAGCGCCCTCGGTTACAGCTAGACTGATTGTGTGGTGCCCTCGGGCACAGCTAGACTGATTGTGTGGCGCCCTCGGTCACAGCTAGACTGATTGTGTTGCGCCCTCGGTCACAGTTAGGATGATGGTGTGGCGCCCTCGGTCACAGCTAGGCTAATGGCGTGGTGCCCTCGGTCACAGTTAGGCTGATGGTGTAGCGCCCTCGGTAACAGTTAGGCTGATTGTGTGGCGACCTCGGTAACAGTTAGGCTGATGGTGTGGCGCCCTCGGTTATAGCTAGGCTGATGGTGTGGCACCCTCGGTCACAGCTAGGATGATGGTGTGGCGCTCTCGGTCACAGTAAGGATGATGGTGTGGTGCCCTCGGTAACAGCTATGCTGATTGTGTGGTGCCCTAGGTAACAGCTAGGCTGATGGTGTGGTGCCCTCGGTAACAGCTATGCTGATTGTGTGGTGCCCTAGGTAACAGCTAGGCTGATGGTGTGGCGCCCTCGGTCACAGCTAGGCTGATCGTGTAGTGCCCTCGGTCACAGCTAGGCTGATGATGTGGCGCCTTCGGTCACAGCTAGGCGGATGGTGTGGCGCCCTCGGTCACAGCTAGGTTGATGGTGTGACGCCCTCGGTCACAGCTAGTTTGATGGTGTGACGCCCTCGGTCACAGCTAGGCTGATGATGTGGCGCCCTCGGTCACAGCTAGGCTGATGGTGTGGCGCCCTCGTAAGGTATCAACCGGCTGTATGTATACGTATGTTCTGACCTAAGATGCAACGTTTATTAGACAGGATTTAAACTCCTTACAAATAGGATACATTGATTGTACTACTCAACTTACGGCAACCGTGTTGACCTAGATATGATTCCATCTTCAGTCCCAAAGTACTGAAATTAATACAGTATGACCAATCAGTACAGATATCAGTATCGATAAATCGGGTACAAATCAGAACCGATCGTTATGGATTATCGGCTTTTAATCAGTGCCGATCGTTATGGATTATCGGGTTTTAATCAGTGCCGATCGTTATGGATTATCGGGTTTTAATCAGTGCCGATCGTTATCGGTTATCGGGTTTCAATCAGTGCCGATCGTTATCGGTTATCGGGTTTCAATCAGTGCCGATCGTTATGGATTATCGGGTTTTAATCAGTGCAGATCGTTATGGATTATCGGGTTTTAATCAGTGCCGATCTTTATGAATTATCGGGTTTTAATCAGTGCCGATCGTTATCGGTTATCGTGTTTTAATCAGTGCCGATCGCTATCGGTTATCGGGTTTTAATCAGTGCCGATCGTTATCGATTATCGGGTTTCAATCAGTGCCGATCAGTTTAGACTTGGAACCAACCAGTTCCGATCAATCAATTTCGACACAACATCAATAAAGCAATGTAAACAATGCTGATAGTGTTCCGACAACAGATACAAAATGTAAATAGTTGAAATAGCTCAACTTGATAAACACGCATTCAGTTAACATAGCTTTCGACAAAACACAAATTTTAGGAAACACAATCTTCCATCCACAACCGTGTTTACGTCATAGCGAGAGTTTTGGGTAATTAAAAATTTAGTTAAGCTTTAAATAAATCCGGCGCATTGCTGAATAGCATGTAGCGTACGTTGTTTTGTTGTATTAAGTAAAATATCGTCTATGTCGGGGTATCTTTTTAATCTTTGGTATCTTGTACAAATTGTTTACGGTACTGTATCAGGCCCCGGTTTCATCAACGTTCCTTAACTTAAGGAAACTCCTTTACTTAAAATCTCCATAGGAAAGCATTACAGAATTTAAGGAAAGTTCCTTAACTAATGATTTTCCCCTTAAAATCTGTAATGATTTTCCTATGGAGATTTTTAAGTTAAGGAGTTTCTTTTTGTCGGGGTGTGAGTTTGACGGAAAATTTGAAGAACTTTTGAAGAAAGGAGGAAGACAAAGGAGGTAGAATAGCGGGAAAGAAGACAGAAGGGGAGAGGGAAGAGTTCATGTACCGGTCTGCTTTAGCGTCTAACATCACTCTCCATTACTGTTCCGGATTATATCGCCCGCCCTGCCGCTAACTTTTAGACTTAACTCTCGTTCTTACTGTTTTCGCTAATTGATTGACTCACGATTGGTGCGGTATACCGAGACAGCTATTGGGGGTAACGAACAGACAACAGTTAGTCTTCATTATAAGTGATGATATAGATACACTTTATAACTAGCTTTCTCTTACATCTTTCCGTTGCAGATAGAATTGTGAATTATCGCCGTAAAGGTTGAGTGCAAGTTATCAATGTCAGAATTTTTGTTAAACCGATGTGTGTTACGTATCAGCTATAGACTTCATTTAGTAACCAGGTACAACCTGTTATTTCTGGGTTTTCATCCACTTACTTTTCATGAGTTTACACGTGTTCTTCGGTATTTATTTTTTTATGATATTCAGTAACAGTATGCATCAGACGTCAACTTGCCGTAAGAAAATAATTTCACAACCTTAACTAGATTTTAACTTTTTAGTACCCTACCAAGCATGGCAATACTTACGAATGTATAAAGTGTGTAACACCTACTTCATCCAACCGGTAGTCAGGGGCGTAGCTGGAGGTATTTTGATGTGCAAGCCCTGCGTCGTTTTCAATTTTGGGGAGGGGGTACTTCGGGAGGGGGGTTCACATTTGGACTTCAAATGGTGCCATTGCTTTGGACTTGTTTAAATCATCATTGCCTGGCCTGTCATTATACAAATTATTACTCAAAAAATGGAATACGATATGTTTTATTTCCATGGTGTATGGAAACGAAATCATTATCGATACCTTTCTTATGTCATTAAGTCATCGGTAAGTAAAACCAGAGACATTTACATGTAAAACATCTTTGAAATTCATACGTCTCTGTTTATAAGTATATATGTTCTGTGCAGGACTCATGAAGTAAGAACTCATGCTTGTGTTCTTAAGCAAGCATAAGTTTGTATAATTCGAACAGGCCTAGTTTCACGAAAGTTTCTTAACTTAAAAATCTCCATAGAAAAGCATTAAAGGACAGTCAAAATGGTCGCGTGTTTACAAATACCGAGTTTCAACTGCTGCCGTACCGGTTACCGCGTAAGAAGTCATCTTGGATATTATCTTAACTAAATCTGTAAAAATAATAAGTTATTAGGCTTGATTTTCGCATCAGGTTTTGCCGAAAGTTACGTATATTGGGCCTTTAAAGAATTAACGGGAAAATCTTAAGTTAAAGGAATTTTCCTTAATTTCTGTAATGCTTTCCTATGGAGATATTTCACTTAAGGAATTTTGGCCGGGCTCATTAATAATTGTATTTGCTGACATATTGCTTGAACCAAAATGTAGTAAAAATTTGCCCTTCTTTTATTACTCATAGAATGATAAAGGGTCATTTTTATATTAAATCTAATACAGAGAGTACCAAACCATAATCCGAACTCAAAATCGATTGAACTAGAGACAAAATATGAAAAAGGAAAGATGTACATGGAAACCTCTGTAAACGTACAGAGAATAAGACCATGTGTTCCGGAAGAGTAAGCGTCCTCTACCTCATCGAAGACATCGGGTTCTCAAAATGAGAAACGAGTCCTCATTGAACACTAATGAGCATACTCAAAAACGTCCATCTTCATATCACTTAAAGATACAGAACATATCCCATGAAACCAAGATGGCGACCATAAAACTTGCCCATAGTCTTCATCAACCTGCACCTCTCCTTTCCCTGTGCCATAAGTTCGTTCGTTAGCAGCTGATATATATCACTAAAACCTCATATGACATGATTTTATAAAAAAAAAGTCGGCCTAAGTGAAGGTAGTTTCAAACTGATTCTTAAAGTTTAGATGTTAAATTGTTTGGTATTCATTTGTATACGAATTTTCTCACGATAAAGCCTTTACCTATATTGTCGTAGTGAGCTGTATTATAAATATTATTTGAATTGAGTTGGCTGCGGTCTCCGACATCTTGCAAAATTATATATATTTTAATATGTATGTGTATTGTAATCCTATATGCTATTGCATTCGGAAAGAAGTAAAATTGAATTTGAAGTATGTATAGCTAACAAATTTTCTGCAGCCTAATATGTTAATCTGACGTGTCGAAAAAAGGAGTAACAATATCAATGGACTTTTAAGAATATAAGTTGAATTATAAAATTTCTCGACTTTAATACACATACTTTGGAAAATGATGTGCAAGCACGGGCTTATGTGCTTACATGGCAGCTACGCGCCTGGTAGTTGACAGTAACCGTGATACTCTATCCGACTGGTAACAAACACACATGTACATTGCATGTCCTTGACGAGACCGGAAACACATACATGTACACCGTGTACGGTCATAGGGACCTGAGAATTTGTTACAGCTAGGTTTGGACCTAAAATAGGGTGTTTAGAGTAATTTTACACTTTTGAGGGGTTAAGATAAATTTTCGATAACCCACCCCCCCCCCCCTCAATGGACATAAAAGCTTATATGACCATTGAGGGGGAGCATTTTTATCGAAAATTGGTCTTAACCCCTCAAAAGAGTAAAGTTACTCTAAACACCCTATTTTAGGTCCAAAACTAGCTGTAACAAATTCTCAGTTCCCTGTGTGTCCGGTAACAGACATTGCAAATGTACCCGTCTGGTAAAAGACATACAGCTTCGTCATTTGGCTGTCCGGTAACAGACTGTCGTACATTGCACACCTTACCCCTCCGGTAACAGACTGTCGTACATTGCACACCTTACCCCTCCGGTAAAAGAAACATTCACTGCATCTTCTTTACTCATCCGTTAAAAGAAAAGTACATCATGATCATTGTACGTTATGTACTCGTCCAGTAACACATACATCGCACGTACATAATCTTGCGTGTTTTACTCAACCGATACTTTCTGGTATTTGCAAGATTACAGTTCCCGGAAGATCAAAGAGATCCCTTGAGGTACCAGCTAGGGTGTGGGCAGATTTTTATCAGATTTTCTCATATATCATGTTGCTAATCCTATTTCCCGATATATAAGTGCTGTAAGGTCATACTGTGTCGTTCTCTGTTTCATAGGAGATATTTAATGATTTCAAATCGTCGCTTTCTGTAGTTTCTACGAAGCATTTAATATCAATTGTGTAAATCTCTGTGTCAATAAATTCCACCTTGAACTGACCAGGATAATTATTAACGTGTATTTTGAACATATAGGGATTGAACGGCACGTCATAAGTAATTCACGTGAAAGGATGTATTCATACTATATTCATACTATATTCATGCTGTATTCATAGTGTATAGTGTTTGTTGTTTTCAGTTGATATATTTATATAGAGAAGAAACAATCAGAATATGAATATAGTAAAATGACATACGTATTCAGAAACACATCACGTCGTTCCGGATTGAACATGGCCGTGTTAAAAATTATGCCATGTACTTAATACACCAGACACGCGAATTTCATGCACTCATCCTGCGAACCACAATTATATATTTAGGCTTTGAATATCATTTAACATGATATTTTATACGATTGTATCTAATTGTGGTTTATTTAATTGGAATGTACTAGTCTTTGAAACTGGAAAGGATGAATCACCTATCTCTGGTTTCAGTGGAGCTTGTCGCCCTACCGACCCCGAAATTTAACGTTCTAGATGATATCTGTTAAATACACCTAGTACATCACCCTCTGTTTTTTGTAAACTGTATTTTGTGTATTTTACTCCTACTTTCACAGCTGTTGTTGACACACTTAATGTATTGTGTCACTATACATCAGAAAAAACCCAGTCGGTACAGAAGTATAACTAGTGAACCACAAAGATAACATATGTACAAGGAACGCCCACAAAAATTGAGGCAATGCCAGGAGGATTGGAAAAGGTTTTTTGCACCAAATTCCATATCCGCTAAAGTGTATTTCTTGTCATCAAATGTGGAGCCCTTTATTATGTCTCCTGTCACCACATATGGAACCCGAGATCAGGTATCCGTCACCACATGTGGATCCCGAGATAACGTATCCCGACACCACATGTGGAACCCGAGATAACGTATCCTTTCACCACATGTGGAACCCGAGATAAGGTATCCGTCACCACGTGTGGAACCCGAGAGAAGGTATCCCGTTACGTGTTGAACTCCCATTATGTCTTCAATCATCAAGATTTTAATCCATCATATATAATGTTACTTTTTTCACTTAATGTGGAACCCGTAATAGGAGTTTCGTCACCACATGTAGAATTCATCAAAACGTTTCTATTCACACTTATGTAACCCATCATAACGTATCCCGTCATTATAAATGGAATTTATAATGTTGTATCCCTTCACCACATGTGGAACCCGACAGAAAGTATCCGTCACCACATGTGGAACCCATCAAAAGGCATCAGTCACCACATATGGAACTCATCAAAATGTACATGTACCAGTCACCACATATGGAACTCATCTTAGAGCATCTGTCACCACTTATTTGTTTCATCATAAGGTATCCGTTATTACATGTGGAACCCGGTCTAATGATGAGATTCGTATATTGAGATTTTATTATTCTACATATTGTATATATCGAAATAGCTCAATATCCGAAGAAAACCCTCATAAACGAGTGAGTTCTTACATTTTAAATTCAAGTCGTCCTGCTTTTCTCTGTAACATTTACACTTGAAATATGAAGAAGCAATTACGATAAGGTGATTTTTTTTCAAAATATGCTGGCATGTCGTCAGAGAGATATGTAAGATTCGGTTTGTTCCACTGTGTGGTGGTAAGGCTAGAACTCAATATGTGAGAGAGAGACAGTCGGTAAGTATTTATATAATTACAAAGGTAGCAGTTTCTCTGATATTATCACTACCAAGCGTTAATGAAGAAATGGTTGTTTAAAGCATTGTCAGTTTAGCATGGAAATGTGGTAAAAATAAAACATTTATCTTAAAAACTCATTCGTTTTCTTTTCTGACGTTTGTACAGGTATGAACATGTAATGTGATCGAAAATTAAAGTATGTCTTAAGTTTGCATTGAAATGTACTTTAGCAAGCAATTTGAAAGACGCAATCGGCTGATGCAAGATATTAAACAAAATGTGTCTGTGGTTGGCAAATTGTGTCAGTGCCGACCAGATCGAGTTTGGCACGCTAAGAAACTTTTCCTTCAGCAAAACGAATTAAAATCTATCAGTTGAACATATTTTGAATTTTGAAACATTTGAAATGTAATAAGTTTTGATAAATTGTAATAAAGATGTGCTTGAAAGAAAATTAATGAGGAATGTTCTAGATGTATACAAAATACATAAAATTGTGCTTGCCAATATTCATAACAAAATGTACTGAGTAACATTAAGAATTTGAAGAACAAGATCGGTATAACAATGTCTTATAATATCATATTATGAGTTACATTTGTATTTAATCATATTAGCTTTTCATCATAGCATTATGAGTACAAACGTACTGTATCACACAGACATGTGAAGTTTCGTTTATCACGTCATAGATCTAGATGTCCACAAGTATTTGTCTCATCGTCCGTCCGTCTGCCGTTGAATAAAAGAGTTCTATTTTTGTACTTAAATCATTGCTTCTGGAAAAAAAATAATTACGTAAATGTTAACATGCGTTATTTAATATCCGTATTCTAAAAACAGTAAATATAAGTAATCAAATGATCTTAGTTGGCATTCATAGGCAATATGAATTCCAACTGGACAAAGGCACATTCTACACGAAGCGCTATTGACATTAATTGTATTGTGGTTATACATTCTAATGCTAATTATGCTGATACTTTCTGAAGCTATTGGAATTGAGACTATTAGCTTGACAGAATATACACATCGTGAGTATTGCACTTACATACATTTTGTACGTCATGTTTAAAACGTGGCGCTGACCGGGAACAATGACGTCAGAGTAAGAACATACTGGCTTCATCAACACTGACCTCTGGTTTGGGTCAAGAATGCCTTTACTGTGTTGTTCTAGGGAAACGTCATTCTACCATAGCATATACAAAGGTTATCACATGTTAAGGAGTGTTGATTTCGAATGAGAATTTAATTTAATTTAGGAACACTAAGAAGGAAATTTAGTTTAAGGAAAACTTCACTTAAACTTAAAATCACAGAAATACTGAAAATATCCTATAGTGTATATGAAAGAATCGTTTAAGCTTTCAACAAAGCGCGAGCAAGAACTTGCAATACACGCGCAAAGTTCGGTAATAATTTGTTAGTGATCAGTTGATGGTGTTGTTTCCCCGTTTTACGGCGTTAAGGATGCCTGTTAGATTACAATACGGGTCGTTGACCCGGGGTCAGTTTATCACGGTCGTTTTGTAGTTTACTTACGACCTCACGCGCATGTCAGATACGTATTGGTGGTAGTTAGCATCTTTCCTGTGTTGAAATGCCAAGAATATTTGGCATGTTTGTCAATTTTACCTTCACTCATCTAGTTTCTTTGACGCTTCGGTTTATTTTTCAGTATAAATGCGGAAGGCTTCAAGATAACATGAGCACCGGAAGTCACACCAGGACACTGACATGTGTAAGACCAATACGGCAGTAGCTGCCTGTGTTTTAATCACGTAATTCATCTGTCATTTTTAACAATAAATTGAAAGTAAGTAATGTTTTTTTTAAAGTTAGTTTTGATATCGATTCCCAAGCATTTTATCTGCCTCAAGATGATAACATGGAGAATGCTTGTAACGATACGATGTATTTACATTCTCGTGGCATTGTCACTATAAAGTCTCTTTGTGAACGATGTCGTTAATGGGACTTTAAATGCAATGCATCACACGACGCAATAACTATACATATCTGAACAACACAGAGCGGATCTACACTGTATACATGTACAATACCCAACGTAAACGAACATGACGGGTCCTGAAAATGACTGGAAATTGTAGTAGTCGTGATGCATTATTATTATACCTCGCTTTCATTCAAAATGACCTGATTGGATTAAACGTGAACACGTGACATTGTATAAATGAGATATTTCGCCGGAAGTGAAGCATTGGGGAAATAACCACAGAGAAATGACCCTTAGGGGAAATAACATCGAGGGAAATAACCCTTCGTGAATCCCATAATTCCGTAGTCGAACGCGACCGTATAGTGAATTGTCGTCTGCAACAACAACAAACATGGCAGGTTTGGCAAGTCAAGAGACAAAGATGTTGCTGGTAATATGTATGTGTCAAGCAAATATACAATTGTTTTTAGTTTTGTTCGGTATAATAAAATATATATGGCCCTCTGTGTCGGGACACGTCCAGAATTGTCCCCCCTGAAAGGGTTATTTTTCCTCGGGCTAGTCCCTCGGAAAAATCACCCTTCCCATGAAGACAATTCTGGATGTATCCCTCCATAAAGGGCCATGATTGTTTGATGTCATACAGGTATTACAACACGTCCATTAATGTTTGATAATTGGTGAACGTTCTTGGTTTCTCTGTCGTTTTATACCTTTGTAACACTAACTGTAATTCGGGTCACATTGTGACGCTAGTATAGCAACTGCGGACCCACCACGGGTACTCAAAATAACACATTTGAATTTGTAGACATGGCAGAGACATGTCGAGTTATCGCCCATGAAACATGCATCATAGATGTCGCCACGTAGTGTATAGGTTGTATATCAATGACTTGTTCAAGGTGGCCTCGGTTTCAGAACAGAGGCTTTATTACTTTTTTTACAGCTATCATTATAACCGTTTCTGACGTAGGTTTCAAGAAACATGGTTTATACAATCTGGAATACAGGCGACTGTCATAACTTACTCACTAACATCACCAGTTTTAGTGGCGGCAGATGGCAGTCCATGTTTATCTTCGTCTAGTGCCTTCGACTTCTGAGCAAATTCTGGACAAAAAAATTAATTCCGGAGGCGTAAAGTGCAATTCCTAACAAAATGGCATAGCCAAATACCCGGCAAAAACTTGTAACGAAGAGATTGTATATGCATGCTCAATGTTTTGTGATAATAAAGCATGTGTATTGTGTAATGAGAATGCACTGTGGAATTTTCGGTCATACGAACGTGTCAAACAAACGTGGTGTATATATATAACCGAATATCTCAGCATTGGTGGGAGAACCGTATTAAAAAACTGTCTCGGTAACAGTTATTTCTGGAATGATGTATAAATTATGTATCTTACCATTTATAATGATACTTCAAGATGCCATATTCAGATTTGAAGACGAAATACTAATTTTCAAACATGTTTATACAGATGTAATAGAATATAGGAATGCGTAGTAGTTTGATTACTAGAGATGAATGCTATTTCTTTGAGACTTACATTGCAACTTCAAGTTTCCAGAACATTGGCGTCGTTTGACACTTTGAACGCAGATTAATCAGTATCATTTTGACCCTTCTCTTCCCACTTTGATAAACATGTGATAAACGTTCGAAGCAAACATTTTGGTGACGTAAGGTTGTTCCGGGAATCTCGTTTGGATGGACGACTGTGACATATAAGGGAATGTATGTATGTTCAGAATGCAAAGATCAGGATTCAACATGTTGTTTATTAAAACACAAGACTTTTACTTAAATAAGCAAATATTGGCAAATTAACATCCATTACGTATCGATATTTAACCATCGTTATGTCTTGGTGAGTGATTGTCGCTGACTCCTAGAGGACTTTATATTGAACTGTCGTCTGCTCACAGATTTATGTTATAAATCTAAGTTCAATATCTTTTTCTAGATTAGGATAACTGGACTTCATTAACGCAACGGTATTTGTACTATACGCCGTCTGCTGGTCTGGTCCCTAAAGTCAGGTTAGGGACCTATGACGTCACTTTGTAATCACCAATGTAGCCCTAATGATTCGCCTTAAGTCGTAAAACAGTCCCATATAACTTTCGTTATCTAAAAATAAACCCGTTTTCTCGCGAGTAATGAGGGATTAGCAAGTCACAGATTCTTCCTCCATTCATAAAGAATGTCTCAGCTGACGAGAGAAAAGCCAGCTTATGACATCACTGTCGCATCACGGAGTCTGGATTCGATGCGGCGGTAATTAGACAGCTGTGAGTAAGAGTATATACATGTAGGTAAAACGTACGTACAGCCGTACTTACGTAATGTTACATTGTACTTTATTAATGTTGCAAGAAATATGTTGCTCATTTGGCCCGTCTTTCGAGGTAATTTTCTCCTGACTCAATAGTTTTGCTAGGATTTCCGTAATTAACGTCAAAGGCCGTTAGCTTGATCATGTGTATCATTCTGTATGCTTATCTCTATTATTATAACCCTACCGAACTCAGTTTGCTTTCACCAAGCTATGAATGCCATTGCCTGCTTGTTGACGTCTTAATTGTGACGTTGGACACAAATGACCGTCACCAAATGAGGGCTGTTCTCTTCATTGAACAAACATACACGATAGATACGCTATTAAAGTTATATATAGTCCAATGAGAAATAAAAAGTGTTATTGCGAATTTTACGAGATTAACAGATTCTAAAGATGTTAGATATAGGTATTGAACTGAATTAAGTTGACATTCATAGACTTTATGAATGCTAACTAGTTAAAGGCAAATTGGACATGAAGCGCCAGCGAGCGCGCTTCATTGAATTTGCCATTTCCATTTAGCATTTATATTGCCTATGAATATCAACTTCAAGCAGTTCAATGCTTAAATAATATCGCTAAAATATGACGTCATCCTGATAGCGTATTTGTTTGTCGTAAAATTAAAAAATCGTTAAATAAACTATGTCACCTTGATTATTAACCCCAAAACGTGGTGCTTTTTAAGGATCATCTACCCCGAAGATTCGACAATAAGTTTATGTTTTTAGGATTTCTCTGTTCGCCACTCTTACTATTTCAATCACAACACCAGCGAAAGTAGTCTTTCGTGTTTGTAAACAAAAACGTTGACGAATATCGAAACTACTAGCACAACAGAATACAGAAATGCAAATGAAGGAGACTTAAATGAATTACTATGATTAATTCGGTAAAGCGTAAGACCAGTAGGACAAAGGTCCCGGGTTCGACTCCTAGTGGTGGTATTAGAAAAAGTAGCGACTTCTGTAAGTGCACTCCATTGCAACAGGCATACTGTACAAGCCAAAAGTTTCGCGTGTGGAAATTTTCGGTCAGCCAGCCTCTAAACTGTTTGCGGTGAGACAATTTTCGCGCTGCAATCAAGCTGTTTTGTACTGTGTACCCATAACACTATTCGAGTTTGAGCAGTGTTAAATATGTCCATGTGTGGATATATTAGCGGAGATTTAATGCAAGCTAAATAATCGAAAATTTCCACACCGCGAACAATTCCACTATTACAGTATTCTATAGTGCGCATCAGCGTTCTAATGTGAAAGTATGCACAGTCAAAAATGAGGTACAATTTTAAATGACGATGAGGACATTCCCAAATGGCAATGGTCTCAGTAGCTATATGCTTTGTCATTAAACGTGGCACAGGTTCCGGAAGTGAGTGTTCCTGGACCAGACATTAAGTCTTAATGTCGCGAATGTCACATATTTAAGCAATGTCATCGACTACTTTTTAAAATGACAGAGTGTACTGAGAAAACATTACCATGCATATACATGCATGGATTATGGATTATCATAGAGAAACATATTATATATTAGATATTAATGTCCGTTTCCTATACGATATGTATATCCGACTGTTCGGCTCCCTAGAACTCCTCCATGGTATAAGTGCGTTCTGGTGTTGGACGGCGGTGTACATAGGGTAGCTGTTCGATAATACATCCAAATGAAGTGCCTAGTTACACCTAGGTTTTAATTAGTACAGGACGGGACTGGTACTTGGTCGTAGCTACCCTACCAGTGTTAATTCAATATTGGGGAGCTAGTTTACGGGGACAACGTTCGCTTTATATCAATATCACTTTATCTGGAGTGTAAGATTCTGTGTAACGGCCGCAAGTTATCAAATATCCGCAAACAACTGTGACAGTCTAAAATGAATAAAGAAAACGTTTATTTGAATTAAGACAAAGACATGAAATGCTGTGGGTCAACAAACTTCCGGTTTGGTAATTAACTTCAACATTCCATTAATCCGTGCTTTTATATCTTAAAATATGTTGCCAATCACACAAATCACTTCCGGTATTGCGCGACCCGATTAGGAGTCTGATATTTCGGGCCTGGTGAGTTGTGTCCCTTACAAAGAATACACTTTTTAGAATTAAAAATGTTACTTTGAACGGAATTGGCAACGAACATACGTTTTTTAAACGTTATTTTGAGAATGAACATCATTTCGGATGCACTTACTATTATGAACATATTTTAATTTGTTTGAATACGTGTTTTCTTTGTTCATATTTTGCCCATTGTTTAATCAATTGAGACTTCGGATTAGGGTTTCATTGACGCTTCGGTGTTCTCTGATATTTTTGTCAGATGTGCTAAAAGATGACGTAAGTCAAATAAATGAATTAAACTGCCGCAGCTGTTTCGTCCTCCTAGGACTCTTCAGTGATGCTAGGGACCGAAATTTCTAAACTAAACTAGTTCTGTATAATTTCAAATCGTGCACTACGAAAATGTGTATAGCATGTACCGTGTCACTACTCAAATGAGATTAACTGTAGCTATGGAGGCTCCAGTAAAACTCGGGGGCTAAAACATCAACCAGCAGAGTCTGCCACCCCTTATCATTTAAGATGACATATTTTATGGGAAAAAATCTCAATGCAGCGTTAGCGTTTTACGTCGGTTGTCAGTTGCTTACACAACGGTGACAAGGAAGGGGTATATGTATGTGTGTATATCACGGGGGAGGAGGGGGGGGGGGGGGGGGGGGGGTAATGCACTGATGAGGGGCGCTGTGACAATATCACCCGAAGAAGGAAACGTGTATTTAACCCAAAGAGGATATTGTCCGGAAGGGGGCGCTGTACACTAACAGACGAGAGGAGGGGCAGTAAGTAGCAGACGGTCACATTATAGTGTATACGGTGAGTATACCTTTGGCGCCATTAGCTGAAGTAGGCGGCGATGTACACCGGGAGAGGCTAAGTCCGCTCCATTAGATTTGTATTAATGAAATATAGGAAAATAGCAGCTTCTGTTATGGTATATTGATTCCTCGGACCAAACAAAGGAAAGCTCATTCAGTGGCAGTCACTACAATTCCCATTTCTGTGGATATTGAGCTATTTAATTAGCTTCCTCGGCAATCGAATTATATGCAATTTTGATCCAGAATGGATTAGTCACATATTTAACTAGGTTCTTGGTAAATTTCGTGGAAAAAAGTTCCGTGCAATCAGATTTTTACACGTGTTTTACATGTGATGGAAATCGTCCTGTCAATTCCGTCTTGTTTCATATGCCAGTCACTATTGGACCAATATAAAGAGGTAACGTCGTATCGAAGCAGCCCTCAGTCCCGAGGGCATGCTAGTTCTAATGATACCGAAATGTCGCCTTCGTGTAATATTAACAGTTGTATGAAGCAAAGATATTAAAATTTCATACAGTTGTCAAAGAAATGTGCAAAAAAAATAAATATTCCTTAATGAAATTACAGATTTATATCAGCAAAACAAAACAAAACAAAATAAAAAGCAATGTATTTCTCAACAATTTTATCCCATTCAAGCAGCACAAGACAAAGTTGGCCCGTTGTCTGAACGTGACAGGATGTGACGTCACGCTTGTAAGATGGGTCTATAAAATATTTATCATTGCATGACATTCATCGTCTCTATATAAATGTAGTTCTACCGAATTCAATTGGCTTACATTAGGAATCACAGTAAAATGGGATTGTACACAAAATAGCATTCCGCCAGCACGCTCTCATCCGGGTTAGAAACTTCAAGGATGGTTTAAGAATTTTTAAAATAACAAGTACAGTAGGAAAATTCGCTTTGGTGTGAAATTAGTGTCGATACAGACTGTCCTTGTTATACATTTTGTTTAACCTTGAAAGCATCTAGATTTGTCACAAATTTTATAATTTATATGAAGTCCTTTCCTTGTTACACGTGTATATATTTACATGCAAACGTGCGAATTTTGTCGTACGTAGTCGGCCAATTTCGGTTCTTATTTATGCAGACACTATAATTATAAACACTAATTTATATGTTTAGGGCAATACAAACACAAAGTTCATTAACGTGTTCTCATAAAACACTACGTAAGGTACGCAATAACATAAAATTAGATAACGCTTCCATTACGTCAGTCCTTTGATGGACGCTACTCGTGTGAGTGTTCGTGTTAGGGTTCGTGTGGAGGTTCGTGCGTACTCGGGTGAAGGGAGGGTACGTAATCCTCCCCAGGAGCCTGGCCAGTAATCCTATAGCACTGAAACTGTTTATGGCGTCAGAACACAGGTTAGCCTATTTTACTACTTAGAAAATCTGAAATGTTAGTCATGTTTTTTCACCTGCAGATTATTCTTTAGCATGGCAAGTGTTCAAAAATAAGATCATGCTTTGTTCTCGGCACTTCCGGCCAACACGCAAGCTGAGAAATAATCAGATTTATCGTCAGTTCTGTCTGCACGCAACACACGTGTCTTCTCTTATTTACTTGTAAAACGTAAAAAAACGTAAATGCGAAAGTTAGATTTCATCGTTACGTTACTTAACCCTAACGACTCGGCCATCACAACACGTGCGAGATCAGGAGAGAAGCGGGGGCGATTAAGGCCAAATTCTGACTGGCTTTCTTACGATAGACAGACATTTATATATCGTAACTTTATAACTATACATGTTAATCAAACGCTCTGCGCTCGAGGCATTCAAATAGAACGAGACATTGCGTTATTACATAACGAACACATTGTTACAGTTTTAGAAAAAAGGTTCCAGATGCATTGATATTTATAGATGATGTACTAAAGGGAAGTTTGCTATAAAATAGTTAAAATTGACCAAATGATCGTCGATTATAGGTTTATGTAAATATAAATTTTATTTATTTTACAACAATTATGAAACAAGTTATCCAACTTATATTAATTACTCTTGTTGGCCAGGATGTTAACGCGCAAGGGGTCTTATTGTGGGAAGAAACCGGAGTATCAAGAGAAAACCCACGTGGCCGAGCAGGTGACCCAAAACTTTTCACGTCCTGTCGGGGAATCGAACCCCGGCCGCCTTAGTGAAAGGCGAGTGCGCTATCCACTGTACCACCCGACAACCCAATGGTTTATGTAGATGTGAGACTTATAAGATTATTGACAATGAGTGTACTGTCACTCGTAGGACATGGTATACATTGTATCAACGAACGTACATTTTAAGAGAAAAAAATATTTTATCACTTTATCTAAATGTGCTGCAATCTTATTAAGCATTTACATTTGTATTGGCAATCATGGGCAAATGTTTTCATTTGAAAATCAATCTTACATAATAAGATCTTTCAGTAATGCTGAAAATTTAGATCTGCTCAAACATCAGCTCACTTAGTCGTCCCCCTACAAAGACATTTGGAGTCACTCGCTGTAACTGTGTTTGGTAGGTCGAACATATTCTTGCTTATTAACAACGACTAAGGTCGGGCATCTTTAAATTTCAGACGACATGAAAGGTACAATGCAAGCATAATTGGTTAGCGATACACGATAGATATGTGCAGAAAGCCAATGTTGCAATAACTTCATGCATGTTGAAAAAAGTAGGTTTCATTCCTTTTTTATTACATAAGTTCTTTTTGTTCAGATTCAGGAATAACAAATACAAACATTTTTTGTTTACATATACATGTGCGAAACGCATAAGAGAACAGCGCGTTTTTTGACGGGAAAATCAATACTTTCTGATTGGTGTCCTTCATGTGTAGCAATAGCATGGCGATAAAACAAACAAAACAAAGCTCCATTTTTAAAATTAGTTTGTAAAATTCATACAAATCATGCCATTATCATTGACATTTTAGTACTTGATTTAGGATTTTAAATCTAGCAAAGCATGTTCAATATTAGTTCATATTAGTGTAACAAATATACATCGAGGTATGTTTCACGGTGGGCGTGTGAACCAGAGTACGCCATTTGTTACGTCATTGTAACTATACAAATACGCAGTGATGAGGTCACCTATGTCATGTGTTATGTTATGTTATATCAGGCACAACAAAAGTCAGGGAACTAAATCATAAACAAGATTGCATGGTTCTTTTGAAGTATGTATTGTCATTAAAAACAATTCTAAAAAAAAACATGGCATCCGAACAAATGTGAAATGATGCTCACGAATTTAGATTCAGGAACACCCTCACGAAACGTTCAGCACATGAAATTTCATGGACACCGAAAAAAACATCCAAGTCATCATAAATAATAGTTTAACATTTGATATGCATATAAAAATGTACATGTCATGTGTACAAAAAAAAAGTTTTAGACTTCTAATAGACAATGCATTCAAGCTTGGGGACCTGGCCCCGGTTTCATCAACGTTCCTTAAAATAAGGAAACTCTTTAACTTAAAAATCTCCATAGGAAAGCATTACAGAATATAAGGGGAAAATCTTAAGTTAAGGAACTTCCCTTAAATTCTGTAATGCTTTCCTATGGAGATATCTGGTCATACATAACGGAAAACATTGAAAATATTATGAGATGAAACAGGAAACAATTCTTTATAAGTACACAAAGTCGGGAAAATTCATTGAAAAAAAGCTGGAAATACAAAGAATATATAGCAAATAAAAAAAACTGAAAGACTTTTGACACGTCACTGTATATGTAGCAAGGGAATTAAGAATTAAAGATTGGGATTAGTTAAGAGCAACTTTACAAGCAAAAGTACATACATTGTACTCAATTAAAATATTTGTTTGATGATAACACTTTCATGTATCCATCACACTTCGTTCGTAAATGCACACATTGTTAAAGATGACGTAACACACACACATGCTGCAACTTTTAAATTTAGTAATAATACTGTAGGTCGAAAAAATGAGTTAAACTGCATCATACAGCTGCTTCGTCCTTGTAGGACTCGTCAGTGATGCTATAGAGGCCAAAATGTGAAAATCCAAAATTTCAAAACTAATGAAGAAGCGGAAGGGTCATATGCGTAAAACTCCTTTAATTTTTGAATTTAGAAGTAAAATTAAAATAGTTCTGTACCATTTCAAATCGTGTACTACGAAAATGTGTATATTATGTACCATGCCACTACTCAAACGAGATAACCGTGGCTATGATGGCTCCAGCAAACTTCGGGGACAAAAAACAATCCACCAGAAGAGTCTGCTACCAACTTAAGGGTCGTCTATGAAGCATATATATAGATATTTTACAAGCTTATGAATTGCTATTTCGGGCAAATTTTACAAAAGTAACTTGATCAATTGTCGGT
Source organism: Mimachlamys varia (assembly GCA_947623455.1). NCBI lineage: Eukaryota > Metazoa > Mollusca > Bivalvia > Pectinida > Pectinidae > Mimachlamys > Mimachlamys varia. Next base: position 12,829,300 of record OX392537.1, on the reverse strand, counting down.
ATGTACCATGGCTAACCAATGGACCTTGCTTATGACATGTAATTTGCCAAGGTATTTGTAAATTTTGGCAAAACATGCAAAAAATGCATGTTCCAGGGCGGAACAATTAACTCATGTAGATCAAACATGTTGCACAAAACAACACTGCCGTTGTACTCTCAAGTGTCTATAGCACATTATAGGGACATTTGTTTGGCTTTATATGGCTCTATAAAAGCGTACACACTGATTCTGTTTTTACCTTGAATTGCAAATGGCGAACATAAACTATTTTACTCAAATATGCATACATGGAGGTATTTTAATTATTTACAAATTTGAAAGTTCCTATTGGAAAATATAAAGACTGTTTTCAAGACAAACGTTAAAAATGTTGAGTTTGAGGCTTTTTTTATGAAATATGCATGTTACCTTATATGTATCTAAAGGGGCATCCCGCGAAAGCCTAAACGCCTGTTCTTGAATATACATGGCGTCTGCACTACTAATGATACTTTCCTGTTATTAACATATTCAAAGTCCATTCAAAATGTCTATATTGACCACTTGCAAAATCGCATTCCTCGGGAAAGCTCTGATAAAAATAGCGGGGATGACGCCACGTGACAGGCTAGGTGTGCCGATCGGTTTGCCGGCAGGGGCCATACGGGAGGTCCCCTCGCGTAATGTATACGGCTGATGAAACAGAGACAAAGTCCGTGTATAAACTTATTGAATCATATTCACATTAAAATTAGACATCAATTGCACACATACCGATATTCAAATGAAGAATAATTGTCGGCATAACCGCACCATATATCGACACCAGGAATTGTCTATATTATATTTACCTGACCGAGACCGGTACACATGGGTACGGAATACGGCCATGGTACAAACCTTAATTTATGTAAAAGGTAATATTCACGAACCCAACTTTTCAGATGATTTTATAAAATGTATGTAGCATGCATTGAAAAGTACAAAAAAAAGACATGAAATGTTTGCGATTTTTATTTACAATTCAACGTCTTGAGGATTTTTTTTCAGACTGTCTGTATATATACAATGTACATTCATATTCATTTAAAATCTATCCAACTTTCAGCGTCTTCACACGTTAACACGTATCACGGAATGCGAATATTTAAGTCCATACACTCATATAACGCACAACACCCTAAGCATGACTACGTGTATATCAGATTTGGAACTGTTGAAACACTTATAACTACCCGTTATTAATATGTTATGATAATTCCGCTTTCTATTTACATCTTTTTTTGGCGTCTTGTAAAGGGACGGTGACCTTTAAAAAAACCTTTTTTCCCCGTTATGTATATATTTCCATATCAAATTCAATACCGGGGTCACAAACCAATGATAGTTGTACCTTCACTAATTTATAGATTAGTATGAATATCACTTTTTTTACGCGTAAAAAAAACATATTTTTTATTCCTTTTGTCCAAATGTTGAAGCCGTATGTACCTTGGTTTTTGAAAATGTCTTTCTATCCAGCAATTATGATTAAATCATACTGTTTTACTGGAACATCAGATTTTATAAAGGGAATATCATAAAACACACTTTTAAGTTTAATATTACACACGCATTTATGCAACAGAAGACTGAAACAGTTTCCCCTTGGCTAGCCCCAAAACCAAATCAAAGCTTTATTTGTGCATGTAACCCTTACACAGAAGAAATATGTAACATACACGCAATAGAGCAGGTAGTTTCTCCTTTGAATACTTCCCATCTATCAATATGATTTCGTAACGCATCCTTGCGTCATATTTTGACCATTCGGCAACTTTTCGCTTAGTAGTTAGGCCTAATCGTGGTGTAACGGTAATACCAGATAGAGTGTTTACAATGGAAACGGCGCTCGCTGCGCATGCGTTGGTAGATGGAAATCCCAATCCATAGCGTCTGGCTAGACGTTTTGGAATTCCACTAGTTATTTTGAAATTATTTATTTTATGAATACATATCAGCAAAATCCGATCGTCGTAGTCCGTAAGAATACCCACTCGATATGTGTATGTAATATTTTCGCGGGATGCCCCTTTAAACCGTCCTGTTGTTATGTTCAGCAGTCTTATTAGTCTCTAACAAGAGCATTTTTGATGATTGAAATACCTACATATATGTCGGGGTTTTTGTGTGATTTTATTCGCAAAATCAATGTGTAATCTTTGAAAGAGCCATATCCAGTCAAACAAATGTCCCTATCGTCTGCTATAGGCACTTGAGAGTACATTATGTATTATGTATATGCATTGTTGTTTTCCTGTTTTCATATATTGTAAAACTTTAAATTATCTCATGCTGCATCTTGCCACAAAGTCCCTTTATTCAAGAATCTCTTATCATATAGAGCTTATGTTTGAATATATTACGAACGTTCATATGATGACAAACATTTTGGTATATTACATGATTATATTTGTGCCATACTTAGTTGTTTTCTGTTGTTTTTTTATCTACATAATTTGCCTATTTAGATGACACTTAAATTGTTAGTACACATGTTTTATCTGGAGAGAAACCCTATATGAAATCCTGGTACCCGACCGTGATACTAGTATAGCCACCATACAATTATATACCGATTCCTCTGATACCTAGATACAGTGGGACAGCTCGTGCTGCCCAGGTACATACTCTACTGGAACAGCAGCACGCGCAGGCCGGGGTTGGTGAGGGAGAAGGTCCCGGCCGGTTTGTGAAGCTGTGTAATTGCATACCTGTCTCTGTCGCTATCGTGACTAACGATAGCTATTCGTAACTAAACGGACATTAATTTATAGGCCGTTATTCATATCTCGGCCGACTAGTACCATGGCGAGTGGCCACTGATCTCCACAGCTGTTGGTATATAGCTACTATACACTGGGGTATGTATTCATACTCGACATGGCGAGATAATGACCGCTTTGATTACTTCCGTCAGGGTGTTGATGTGATGTCACTGGTAGGGTGTCAAGATACGTCCGACTACTTTAAACTTTAACCTTTGGTCGTAGTTTGTGCAGTGGCCGCTTGGCGATTGGCTGGATATTTTTGAGTGCTCTGCGCGTGCATGAGTTGCTACTGTAAGCTTATAACGGAATGTCCGATGCGTACTGATAAGCAGACCTACCACGGACATGCACGCGCTAGACATCCACGCGCATACATGTCTAACGGCCAATTAGACAGATTATCACAAACATTTGCCAGTATTCACAGAATTCATTTTATTTATCATCGGTTGTCATGGTAACATATCACCAGTACAATGTTTATATGATGTCTTCCGGATGTAGTTTTTTATACTGTGTGCCCTGTCATCACTAAAAACCTCGGATGCGGTAGATCTGCCTGATTGTATAGATCAGCTCTGGGACCAGGCCTGTCCTCGTGGCGCTGACTCACGCGCTCACGTGTTACATTTTTGTGGGATCTTATCTTTTAATTTCAAATGGATTTAACACTAAAGATTTCTAAATTAAGAACACGGGGATTGTGATACAAAATTGACCAATCGCAAGCGGTTTTACCGGATGATAGATCCAGTGCAGGTATGTCATAGACTCATTGATCTACAAAAGTAGCACGGGGATTGTTTATATTTTTTGCAAAAGCAGCTCATGATATAAAGAACAACATGGACAAGTAACAGCTTTGTCAGGATTTATATAAAAAACGATTTTACGGATATCTCACCCGATGGTGCTGCAAACTAACGCTCTCGGCGATAAAAGTATGAATGGAGCCAACTTAACGGCGCACGAGACATTGATTCCAATAAATGGCTCGACAGAGTTTAGGAACTTCTCGACGTCGCCATTTGAAAACGTGACGATTTTATCACATGTTCTCAATGTTACTAGCCAGGCGCATGTTGTGGTAACACCCCGACCCGCCGGGGCGAACGTGATTGTATATCAGGGGGCGGAAAATGACGGGCTCCCCGTGCCCCTTCTCATTGCCAGTCCCGTAGCAGCAGTTAGTATCGTCATATTTGTGTGTCTTGCTTATTATTGGCACGCAGCACAGTTGGACGCACGTGCACGAGAACTGGCCATAAAAGTGGCTTCCGGTGAAATGGACATGGAAATTCAAATAAAGAAAAGTATAACGGCGTCATCCATATTGTCCAATACCGATTCGGACCTCTTACTGTATCAGCAGCACAACAAACGGAGGGGTACAATTCGGGCCAGCGCTACCCTTACCCCTCCCCCCACGGCTGGTGCCAGGTCGTCCCGGGGCTCCGTCAATTGGAGCGCCATTGCGGACAAGGAACTTGTAACGTACTCTGCCCCTCGGCGTCATTCCACCTTTATTATTTAATGCGAGCACGCTGAGTCTCTCGTTCGTGGAAGGTTGTGATTATTTTGTACCTGACTGCTACTGAATTAACATGGTGGAGAATTGTATAAACCAACAACAGTGTCTGTGATATTCTGTGATGACGTCATTGTTCTGTTATGACGTGTAACTGGATTATAGCATTAGTGTCAGGAACATCAATATTGGGTAAGGTTTCCTGGTACAAACAAAACACGTTCAGTTAACTTATCGTCCAATAATTAATAACATTTATATGAAACAACTATTTGTTGTTCTATTTCTGACGGGTTTATTAACAGACACATCGCCCACTCTGTTTTACGTAGTGTATAAAGTGCATAAGACTATTCCAAATGTATATGTATCTACATTTAACCGCTGCTAGAGCGTAGTGGTCTGATATTCTATCAATCATGAACGTACTTAAAATGCATATCGACTTGCAGAAAGTGGCAAAAAACAATAAGGCCCGTATTCATGGAACAAGCATGGATTTTTGCTCAATTTCTGAATTCGGCTATAGTTTATTAAAAAAAAAAAGACTTATTTTGTCAAAGTTTTGAAGATCCGCGAAGCCCAATAATGTTAGTAATACATGCATTTACAATTGATTTTTGCTCCTTGACAAAATTAAGGTGAGATTCAAAAAAGCTGACATGAGCACATAATCCATGTTTGAGCACGACAGCGGTTTCATGAATACGGACAGATGACTCGCATTCTAATATAACTAGAATGTATCCGTCTTGATTTGATACACGATATACAATCGTAAAAATACCCTGACAATTTCCCCTTTATCTTGTACAGATAGTTTTTCACATCGCCTGTACACAATATTTGCAACAATAGCATTTGTATTCCATATCATAGTATTTCAATGACGTCATTACGCATCTTTGTACAAACTAATAATCATGACGTTATCATGCCGTCAAATTATTCACATTACGTCACTTTCTTATGACGTCAACATGTCAGTTTGCATTGCTTGTGTTGTTTCATAATGGTGTCATTTTAATTAGGGGATAGTACGTTGTTTTGAGTGGCTATACTGGCGATTAGAACATGAAATTTGGTTTGAACTCGAGACCGATAGGTCGAGAGTTTAAACCAAATTTCATGTTCTAATCGCCAGTATAGACACGAAAAATAACGTACTATCCCCATTCTAACACTCATTGGCAAATTTAATACGCGAATTTGTTTAGATACATTGTATTTCCTTGCTACAAGTACGAGGTAAAGTACTCTGTGACCTGGCTGGTGACGTGTCTTTCTATAGCCGACTGACCAATCAGAAGGAAGCTTTCAAAAGTCGGTCATTTAGCCACGCCCATACATGTACTGGCGAGCGCTTGGTCTGGATGTTGACGAGGCGGAATATTTGGATTTAGGCCTAGTATTTTCGTGAACGTATGTATACGCCATAGTTGGATTAACATTGACAAAATGGCTACAATTCCATGTCAGTATGCATGCAAATATGTTCGTATCGACAAAATCGTGTGTTATTTTCAAGATCTGTTAAAAGTTTGTGCAGATGCACACGACACCGTCACAGTGAAATGTTTGTTTTGATTCATAGAGGTGCATACACATGGATGGAATTCACGTTTCATAAATAAATGGAGGTAAGAACATGATATGATAACGTTTTATTCTTAATTTATTCAGCTAATACATTCAATCAGTCCTCTTTGCTCTGATGCTTACTTGGCGTACGCCTATCATGCAGTGGAATGTTCATCGATAGACGATCCCCGTCACGACGCCATTTTGTTTTTAGTAGAAACGGGCGTGGCTTAAGGTCGATGGGAGGAGCTTGATACGATTGATCATGATTGATCATGGTTCTATCGCACATTAGAACATGGTCAGTATCCAATCAAAACACTCATTACAAACGAATCGTGTTAGAATTGGTTGTATTTCATGATTATGACGTCACTTTTTAGTTTGCATTATTCAATTAATACTTTTATTTCGCCGTAATTGCTTCATTGGATGTGAGCGGGAAAATAAAGTGTGTCGATTCCAGTTCTATGTTAGTGTTGTAAATTTTGAGTGCGACGAGATCAGGGTCCGTATACATGAAACCGTTCTCATGCTCAAATATAAATTCTGTGCTCAAGTCAGCTTTCTCATAACTGACCCAAATCATGTCATTGACCAAAAAGTCAATTGTAAATATTGAAAACAGTATTTTGGCTTCATGTTTCTGAAATTTGTTTCTAAAATTTTGACAAAATAAGATTTTCAACCGATTAAAACCCGGAACAAATATTAAGGCTTGAGCATATAATCCATGGTTGAGCATGAGAACAGTTTTGTAAATATTGGCCCATGTGTTACTTGTACACTTTCCGTACTCGCTTCTTATCTTAACGGCCCTAATGAAAGACAACCGATAGTAAGCTCAATTATTTCAATATAGCATGTACACCAGTTCTGTTGTTCACTGGGTCGACTAAATTACCTATATATCTATAAATATAATGAAAAAGATAACATTTCCATACGAAGCGGGTAGGTACAAATAAGCACGTAGATATATAAGTATGCATGTATATCATATGTATATCTACGAATATGATTAAGAAGATTAAATTTCCATGTGAAGGAGGTTTTCAATTGCAAATAAGCACGTGCATAGATATTTATATATTTCAGCACGTTACCTACATGTACTGTTCAACAACGACACGGACGTGACAATCACACGCACGAAAAAAACCAATTTTGTTCCTAAATAAAAGAAAATAAAGTTAGACAAAATTATAATTTTACGATAACATAAGGATTTTCTAAATCGTTTTTATGTCATCTGACAGACTGGATTAATAATTCGCTGAGCTCATTTTATTGGGGTAAGATGTTCTTCATGTTCAGGTATTATACATATACACTATCTGATATTACACTTATTAATAGGTAGTAAACATGTACATGTAACGTCATATTGATGACGTGCTTAAGTGATTAAATATACGTAGCATGCAATTCTGCTAAATTAGTTTAGCAAATTTAACTTCATGTCGTCGATGAAGCATGAGACGCTTACTCTTCGGGAACACCTGGTCTTTTAAGGGTCGCCGAATATATCTTTCATTTGTTGATATTTTGCCTCTAGTTTAATCAATTTCGGGTTTTGTTGACACTTCGGTACTTTCTGATTCTGTTTTATATATCAAAGTATTTGGCGTGTATACACTGTATAATAGATTGCAAGGGACTTGGTATTAAAGGTACAGGTAAAACTTAAGATCAGATTCCGTCATTGTTCAGTCTATCATAGTACACTGTATAGTCAACAAAATGGTTCCATTCCATATACTAATTCAAACATTTCAGAACAGATTTGAAAATAGCTTTTATTTTTCCGAATTTCCCTTTCTTTACATTTCGCTAGTTCTGACGCGCGTACGGAATGGTAGCCAAGTGACAATTTCTATGAGGTTATGCACTAACTCAGTGGGTTAATTTCGTTTATATGACCTTTTATTATAATTAATGTGACACCTATGGAACAAAAGAAATGTCACATAACTACCGTTTCGCGAGGATGTTTGTGATTTCAACAATAGATTCTCAAAGTCATTTCATTGTCGTAGCTCTAGATCTGCTGTATACAAGCTATGATGTACACATACAAATAAGCTATTGACATATTTGACTTTCATTACACAAATGTAACCACTATATGGACGCTTTGATGCAGAGGGTCATTTTGTATCATTAATATACATCTGTTAACAAAACCACGTTGGGTGATAAGTATCACATTGATGAAAGAGTATAATATAAGTCAGTATAAAGCTATTTTAATGCATTTATTTCATTACAGTCTAAGTGATACTGAAGACTTGATCATCTGTTTATAAATTTCCAAATAATGATGAAATGAAAATGTTCTAGAAAGCCTAATGTGCAAAATAGAAGAATCTGTGATAAAATAAAATTAGGGTACCCAATAAATAAAAGATGTTTTACATTTATCTTGCACTAACAATGTTGGGTCGAAATTATTTTTCTGGTTGCACATGCACCAAGGGCGTTAGCCGAGAAAGCATGGGACGATGCGAATATACATATACCTTTTTTCTGGTACTTCAAAGATAAAAAAAAAATGTTTTGTTGTTACACTGATATACTTAAAACAATCCATATTTATTGAATATAATCTCAATCTATTTTATGTTACATGTATTGAGCACTGACACAAACAAATTGGATCGTACTCTAAATATGATTAGAGTACACCACGATTTTTTGTGTTACGACTCAATAACATGAATTTCAAAATAGATTGAAGTTTATCCTTTTAATTTAATCGTTTCTACAAAATCCATGTGAATATCCACTTTTATTGTGGGACTCTTTCATCTCAGAAATAATTACGCTATTTCATTAGCAAATCAAAAGCGACATGTGGTGACGTCATTTTTAACGTTATGACGCGATAACACAAATTTCTAAGCCAATGAAATGTCTCTTACAAGCAAAATTAAATTATTATTAATAAGTGGAATTGCCTATTCTTTGGGGAAATATGCTATAGTTTTGACTTCTTTTCTAAATATAAAACACACTTAAACTGCAAAAATGGAAGAAAGATCATTTGGATATGTAAAATTCAATTTGTGATAACTGTGTACCCGGATGTATGACGTCACACACATAACAACGGTGCCATGCAAGAATCCGTATTCATGGAATTTTGTGCTCAAATCTAATTTCTCGTGTACCGTTTATAAATTGATAATAACATCTTATTTTGACCATGGTTTTCTTGGGAAAATGAGGAAACTAAAAGTGGAATACAGTTTTCAATGTTTACATTTTTTGATCGTTTGATTTGATTCAAGTAAGCTATAAGAAACATGGGCCCGTATTCATCGTTCTTGTGTTTAAGCATGGATTTTGTGCCAAACTCGAATTTCTTGTTCTGGCAATAAATTGCTAAAAAAATCTTATTCTGTCAGTAATTATTGAAAACACTGAAGATACTTAAAACATAAGCTTTTTCAGTGTTAACAATTCGCGTTTTGATTGTTTCACATAAATTACATTGTAATTGAGCTAAAACAAATTTGGATACATGCTTGAGCCCATGAATGGTTTCGTGAATACGAGTCCTGGTTTGAGCACAAGATCCTTACTTGAGAATGAAATCTATTTCAGAAATACGGGCCCCGACCTTATTTTCACAAATTTTAGGTAATTTTCGTCTTGGTTTGAGTATAAATTTTTATATCTAAAATGATATCAAAACAGAAATTTAGGATGGTACATCTTAGATTTGAAATGTGTTTCAGGGACATTATGGTATTTATCAAGGTTTTACGTGCTCTAGATGTACAGTAACAGTATAAATCGCCTACAGTTCACAGATGTGTTTTCTCTTTAAGCAATATCATAAACGTACTGGGTTTTTTTATTTACTTTTTCCAAAAAATGTTAATCCGCTTAATATATCTAGAGTCAACCTAATTTTGAAATGATGCTTTTAACGTTTATGTAATTGTTAGTACGTTAATGACATAGAAATATTTGCACGTGCAGTAAATTTGATTCACAAACTTGATTAAGAACTGTTGGGATAAAATCTAATTGTACGGTGTATATATAAAAGAAGTACCTGAAAGTCTGGGTATTTCAGTTTTCTGAACACCTTCTTCGCTGACGTCACAAATGATTGCCGCGTCTAGGTACCGTCTGCCATATAATAACGAATTAACAGCAGTATGGTTAGAAAGGATAATAAATTGAACATTTGGTTCCAGAACCTTGGAAACACTTCCTTTTTGTATGAACTTCAATTCATCTGCTGTGGCCTGTACAATTAAAGAGATTGCCATTTTTTACTTCTCTTGACACGTTTCTTCATTATCACTCACTTGCACTGTATACATACACACGTTAGAAGGTCTTCACCAATTATGGAAATTATGGAAAATGTGTTATTAAATTAACATGTGAGAGAGAGCTAGAGCGCAATATTAGCCGTCACAAGACTAAGTCTTGATGAATATTATGATCTCAATTATGTATACATCTTCACCGAAATGAAAGTCCTAAATTAGTCCAATAGATGCAAAATTGTGAATGGTTATGAAGTGTATCATTAAACAAGACAGAGTGTGAGCGAACAGACAGCACAAAATAGGTATTTAAAAGGAAGTGTTTTGGCGTTACGATGAAAGTGACATCGTAAATTCGACATTTTTAACAAATAACAGACCGGCATGAGATGGTACTCAACCAATGAAGATGAAGGAAAACATTGCATCATCTAATATTGACCAATTATTGACTTTTAATGAGGTGAATAAGTGTTTTAAAAATGAACTTGGAGAAAGCGACATTGACCGAGACAATGTCCTTAATATTATAAAAGATATAAAATCGTTTGTTTTTGTCTTTCTTCAGAATTTTCAAGAGTTTTTGTCTTTATACAGAATTTTCCAGTTTTTGTTTTTTATACAGAGAGCAATGTTACATTTCAAATGAAGTGACGTCATACAGAGAGTATTAAGTTAATGTTTCTAATAATAGATGCATCGAGTAGATATTACAAATCACTGCTTTAGGTGGCTACGCTTAACCAATGAAGTTTTAGGATAAGCAGTTATTTTTAAAACTTACACTAATTGACGTTTACATTGGTGCGGCATTGCCTCCAACCAATATACGGAGTCAATATTCCCATTAACGACGTAAAATGGTCCGTGTGATTTACCACACAGGAACTGTCTCCAATAAACTTCTCTGTAATATGTAAAATGATATGTTTCTATTATCAGATTATGGCATCGTTCCCGAGTGAAATTTTGGACTTTTTTGGCCACCACAAATGTACCTATATGAAGGCATACAAGTGAATATCAACAAAGAGCGTATTGTCCCATCGTTTTTAAGTACTGTTAGCGTCACTTGTCTCTAAACAGGTTCCACTGTAATAGCCCTTCTCTGCCCGGCTACAAGGTGGCCCTGGTTTATTAAGCTTTCAAGGTTACCTTGTAAAGATGCCAGTCTAGCAGCTAACAGTGTCATTTACATGTAAATGGCCGCATTATTTCACAAGAGTCACAGTTTACACGTAAATGCTTTGTTTAACATGCAAACACCACTGCCGTTTTTTGGACAACTTGATACCAATACCGGATGTGCAACAAATGGCCACATAGCATGCTGGGACAACATGGCGCCAGACAGAAATACACTATAATCCTGTTACGGTACCTCTGTGTGAGAAGGCCGGGGAGGTAACTATGTAAATAACATGTTTACACTTATTTATCACATAAGAAGACAAAGCTGCGTGTTCTATGGGATATAATCGAACCTAATGCTTAGAATCCTGCGTTACATTGTGTTTTATTTTTCCCTTTGAAAGAAGAAATTATGTACCTGATAATGTTTAAATTAGGATAACAAAGATTTCCAAATCACGACAAGTTGTTTACAAAGGGACACGGGGTGTGACGAAATCGCCACACTGAAATATTTTACAAGTAAGACGCATTCTTTCTTCATGGAACATTTGAAGACACTAAAACTTAATAAATCCTCACAAGTTAAAATCCTCACAAGTTTAGCAACATTTGCCTTCTCAATAAATTGCAATGGAAGGATGTAAAAAATGTAAATATTAAAATGCAAAAATCAAATTCAAGAACATGTTGTTAACATTGTATGTAGAAAATAAGCTTGGTTGTGACGTAGATACATGGTTACAATCGACTCTGCCAATTGTTACATTGTACTTCCTGCTGGTTAATTATAAAACGACCCAGTTTACACCAAACAGCGTATCAGCACATTTCCTTTGTGTTATCTGGGGTTATTTAAGAGTAGGGCACACGTCACCCAACCATTGTGCTATTTTGTTTAGTTACTGATAAACTTTGTCAGTGATACAATGTAACAAAAGGGGATAACCAATAATTTAGGATCACTGACCGTTACTCCTTCGCTATAGTCTTCAGTGTCTATTTGTCCTTCACCAAGAACATGTATTCGAAGCTTGGCAATGCCGCGAACCGGAAGAGGGTGTCAGCACTTCCGGTACATGCAGTGGAACAGGAAGAGGGTATCATCACTTCCGGTATATGCAGTGGAACAGGAAGAGGGTATCAGCACTTCCGGTATATGCAGTGGAATATTGTAGTTTTTGGAATTGTGCGTAAACCATATATTAACGGTATGATTAACGACAAAAAAGGATATGACACGATTTCCATATCTTGAAAAAAAATTAATTCTCGTTTCATCAGCACGATAAAAAAACGTTTATGATATTTTCACGTTCGTACATGTAGGTCAGTGTGTAAAACAGGGAAAGTGGGATATGGCAGGGAATTGTCTACACATCCAAGTTAACTGTTTCACTTTATTAAGTATAGTAAGTTATTCCCATACAGTTTAAATGTATCGATATTGAATCGTTCACAAAAAGGTGGTCGTCATTCTAAAAGAATGTAAATGGCACTCTATAAATTAACGGGTAATTGTCATACAGGCAATACGATTAACGGCAATGGATGTGACATACGATCACCTACTTTAATGTCCGACTTTATCGTAACTATCTTTATCAAAAGTAAATGCCAGATTGGTAGTCATGAAAGTCTGAAGTGTATTTCTGTCAGATGTGCGTTAATGAAGTAAGTGATGACGTCACCGGCATGTTCGTATTGTCCAATCCAATCTATATGTTAGAATGGATCTATTGCAATCGCTGGGTTATACTGCTATAACCAGTACAAAGCGGAAGGACCTGTCAGCTACAGAAGGAATCCGAGGACAACGTACGTTAGCTGTGTGTGATGTTTTAACTAATGGGCCGATTATAGGTCTGTCGTAACACGTGCGCGGGGACTGGTAACTGCATAGCTTCACTTTACGTCACGTCCGGGGACACTGCAACACTCGGCTACAAGTGACATTTCAGGATGGGAGCATTAATGCGATTCATTAATTCATGGAAATCTTTTTAACAATCATTTTATTTTGTTCGCCTATAAATAGTTTTAGGTGGCATTGAAATAGAGATGATCATAGAAACACGTCCCTTTGTCACAGGACGTTTATAGGTAGCCCAAGTCCTATTACAGTGGCTTTAAATTATTAACCTTAAGTCCAAGTCCAAGAATTCTGGATCTCAACTTCCGATAAATTGATTGATGTACACGTACAATGCATGCACATGCTGATATGGTGACGTCACTAGTGCCCGGTGCAGCTGAATATGTATAGGTACACTGTATTGAGTTAACAAACCCATCACAACATTCCCTGTAATCTCAAACCTGCAGACAACACATGTTTTTGAATTCTCAATTAATTGAGTGGGAAAACCTATCGCAGCATCAAAGGCACTTTACAAGAAAAGACGTAAAAACTTCATTTTCAAATTGAAACCTATAAGAAACTCGACGCCATGTAACTGGGGGGTCAAGTAGGAATCCGGGTCAGTTGAGAGCTTGTAATGATTTACTCGTTACATGTAAAACCGGGTCAGTCGAGAGCTTGTAATGGTTTACTCATTAACATTTTCAATATAGGTTGACGGATAAAATGTTCCTATAATGGTGATTTCAAAATTATAAATAAAGGCGTTGCAATATATACAGATATCGGTGAAGCCAATACATGCTTTCGTGAGCTTTCATCAATTGGTATCTGCACTTGAAACCCACAATTTTTAAGGGAGATAACTAAAAATGACGCTGTTAATTATTATTTACTGATTAGTTGGTTAATAACTTAAAGTTAATGATTTTGCACCTTAAATCAATGCCCAACTTAATCTAGATTGTATATACATTTGTATGTGTTTGCGACTTCCTACGACATAACACATCGTCAATCACAAGCAGACAATATGAAATATTTCGACTATATCATATATTATCAGATATTAAACCTGCATATTGTTAAAATATTACATTTTAATAGGCATATTGCTGATCACCGTATAACAATATAATATTTTTGTGTGAGATGGGCGATGGAGGTTATTGCTTGAAAAACGAGTTTGTTTCTTGCCGACATATTTTAACGTTTTCAAATCGGACCACTAGCACAATGTAGAAACAGGGAATTGAGTACACATGACCTTCCCGGTAGCTTGTGTGGTCACTTACACAAATAAATGAATACGTCTTAAGTTTAATAATAAGACTAATATAAGCTAATACATCTACGTAAGCATATCAGTTTACGTAAGCTTATACACATATCCCAAATAAATTGTATTCCCAGCAACAAATTATTACATCATCAGCTGTCGGTATAACATATTGATAATATGGATTTCAAAGGACTTCAAAACGAACTCTACCTCATTAATTCCATACGGCCGATTATCGGAGTACGGTTACCGATCGACTTCTACCCCAGCAGTATCAGACGGCTGGCGGCCACGCCCTCCTGCTGCTCCAGTGAAGCCGTTCCTTTAAACCACGGAGTTTGTTTTGATTTTCCCCCGAGATCTAATCGCTATTCCATGTTTCCCAGCTGGACTTCAGGTTCACAGTTTTACACAATAACGTGGCCGGCAGACCCATCTGCTTGACTTGTCGTGCACATGTGCAAATTAGGTACCTGTAAAAACGCCCTGTCTGACATTTCAGATACACCGTCTTTAGCTGATATGATCCATGTGCTATTTTCATTGATCTGCATTTAGATTATTTTTACATTACATATGGTATTATGGTATTCAGATCATTGTTAAACTGCATTCGTTTACATCAAGTATCGGATAGCATCATCTATTACTATTTTTCAAACTTTATTTCTACATCAGACACACTGTGTACTAATTTGTTCCTAATACGCTTTTACGGTTTATTACTCTAAGCTTAGTTTAACTTTTACTGAACGCAGGCATTATTTGCCTCTCTATTCGGGTCATCGTCCATAAAATATTTAAGCAAAAAGTATAACAGTATTTATGTTGTGACGTTACTCTAAAATCTGTCCAAACGGTTTTCAAAACAAACAAAATATATTACAAAGCGTGAAACATTCATGGAGGGGGATGAGGTACTTACTTATTACTGTCATTCCTTGATCCTAAAATAACGAGAAGGGACGCTTCTGTGACATCGAAAAGCATTGCATGAAAACGTCACTCGAGTGTGTGTAAACACTCTCTTTGTGAGACACGGGTAAACTGGCTACCGTCTCTAGAATAGTATACAGATATTGAGAAAATAATAGTCAAACAATTTTAATCACTCGGATGACTGATTCCCAAGTTTGAAACTAGGGGGTGATAAGCTAGTATTAAAATAGAGAACATCTCTATAGAAACATAGGGGCTGGTAGCCAGGTTATCAGGGTGTTATAGTGCTTTGCGTAAACATCCTAATCACCTGGAAACAGCTTCACTGTAACTTTGAATTCTGGCATTGCGGAATATAAATCTTTAAAAGATAATATATAGATAATTGAGTTCCGTATCGAGTTCGACAATAAACAAATAGGTTCATAATTGACAAAGTAAGAAGTCATTTACATTAAAGTAGACTTGTATGATTGCTTCAATTGTCATGCTTTCTATATACGAACAACATACAAAGGTATTCCCCAATCAGTTTATTACCAAAGACACCTTGCATATAGGCACACTCAAGCATTCTCTAACACTATTTTGGAGTGAAGAACATGGTGGTATGTTGTTATATAAGATTTATTATTACAAGACCAGATTATCGGGTTCCTCAGTTTCCTTTGGGCTGTAGTGGGAGGAAGCTATAAACACTAGATTTCGTGATGTCAGTGATGACCAGATGAATGCCAGATTGATACAATCGTGTGTAAACTATCAGAGACCTCTGTATGTTTAGATATATTTGGTCTAAAGTTAGTACGTACGATAATATTTTTTGTCCAATTTGATAAGCTATATTTACATTTTGCGCACATATTCATCCTTTGAACGTGAAGATTAGTGATAAACTGCATCATATATTTGAAGTCTATCAACCTCGCTCTGACAAGCGGATATTGAGAGTCTGGGTGACGTAGAGATATAAATATCAATCCCTCTCAAGTTAACCGAACGAATCTTAAAAAAGGGGACAAACGCATTTAAAATTATTAAATATATGTATATTATTTTGGGTAATTTCTTTTTTTTCCGCAAATACATTAATCAACTTAAGTCAATATAATGTAATTGAACATAACTGACCTTTCATCTGCTTGGGCACACGTTTCTTACTTTTATGGAAAACAATAAAATACTATTTCAGTGATATATTTGTTAAGATATTGCTTGTTATTTCTTTAATTGAGATTTATCACAATAGATTACACATGTTAAGATACGTTGATCCGAGCCGTTTTAGCCCTAAGCCACACATAATGCCACATTGCCGCTCCTGATTACCAGATCTTGACATGCAGGCACCATATGCAGTCGGTTGAGCTAATATTTGAAATTCTGTTATTATTTAAATGTCGAAATGTAAATAGTTCACACATGTAGAATAACATTGATTATTTCGATAGAGGCTAACACTCTAATGGGGTTTTGACTTTCTCACCTGGGGTGTATTTCTAACCCTCCCCTTACACGTGCATGTACGTGCCAGAAGTTAACAGAATTTGGTCGACTGGTTGCGATTAACGAGCTCTGAAGCTTCGCTTCTATAACCCACCTTCCGGGCCACGGCTCTCTGCCACTAATTCGGTATGAATTCCCTCCTCCTCGCCTCCCACCCTTCGTTTCTTCCCATCCTCGTCCCTTAACGCCTTTCGAGTCTCTAACCCTCTAACCCGCATTCCTACCCAGCGTTCCTACCCATACCCCCTCCCGTCTCTCGCGCCTCTCCGACCTTCCCGTCTCTCGCGCCTCTCCGACCTTCCCGTCTCTCGCGCCTCCCTGACCTTCCCGTCTCTCGCGCCTCCCTGACCTTCCCATCTCTCGCGCCTCCCCGACCTTCCCATCTCCCGCGCCTCCCTGACCTTCCCGTCTCTCGCGCCTCCCTGACCTTCCTATCTCTCGCGCCTCCCTGACCTTCCCATCTCTCGCGCCTCCCTGACCTTTCCATCTTTCGCGCCTCCCCGACCTTCCCGTCTCTCGCGCCTCCCCGACCTTGCCCTTTCTCGCGCCTCCCCGACCTTTCCGTCTCTCGTGCTCCCCTGACCTTCCCGTCTCTCGCGCCTTCCCGACCTTCCCACCCCCTCTCTCCAGACAGAAGTTCACGTACTGGAGTGACATATGCCGATCCGGTGTATGTAACGTGCTATAATATCCGGGATTAGATAATATAGCATCGCTCCTAACACCTTACTTTATGTTTATCTGGTATGATGAGGATGTCTTAAGCCGATAACAGTGACATTTATAGAATACAACAGCGATTACATCTATGTACCGAAACACATGGTGTAGATAAGAAACGAGATGCGGTATTTACGGCTGAGCGGACACCCACAGGTGTTGGATCCCCTTCATTCCTCCCCCACTTTCTTTATATCAAATGGTACCACATGTATATCCTTTTTTATCCCTTTTATTTTCTTTACTTTGTTACTACTCCAACATGGGTCGTATGTATGTCGTTAATTTCCCCGTATTTCACTCCTTTGATAATGCTCCCACGCATATATCGTGCATTTTGATATTTACTTATGTTAACATTTATTCACGTTTTGTTCTCTTAAACTTCGAGGAGAGTTGGCTTGCTGGCAGTTAGTAAATGTCATTTTGCAATTGAGCAAATAAAATGCGCACTACTTTCTGTTTGAAGTAATAAAACTTCTGTTTTTGTATTTTGCGGCCTAAACGTGTGTTTATCTTTCATGCTTCTGAACATCACTGTAGTTCAAATATCCGGAAAGGAAAACGAAACGCAATAGGAAATTGTCCGATTAACTACGGGAAATAAGAAGATATTATTGTATTAATGATGTAAGTGAATGAAAGGGAATCACATGCACTCTGTTATCTGCAAAAAGTTCATCTATGTAAATAGTGAACTTTTCATTTGAGGTAAATCTAAAGGTACCCTTCACAAAATCAACAGTTGTCCCATTCCCCATACAGCGCCAATGTCAACTGAACGACGTTGGTTTGAGGGTTCAGCCTACCTTGATCCTTCTGTTCAACTCGTCCCATAAATGTTCTATCGAGGAAAGGTCAGGGCTGTTTGGAGGTCAGTCTTATTAGCAAGTTGTTGATATTTCTGATTTAACCAAATCGGAAGAAAGTCTTCTTTCGTTTAAAAAAACCCACAAAAAAGCAATTTTCATAGGACTCGATAAGGAAACTTGTTACACGAGATCGACAAAAGAAGTGATTTAGCCACTTATCAATGTATTCAGATCTTTTTGCGTAACCGTAACCCTAGTCCTTGAGGAACCACCTAAACAACGGTCGCGTCATTGAATAACTGGAAGTGTAAGGTATACTAGAGAAAGCGACACATCACCCCCTCCGACCTATAAATGTTCGTTTGTACATCTGTTGATGATGCACCAAACGATTCACCCTGATGTAGCACTTTCAGACACGATTTTAAGAATGACAGAACATAATCCATCAGCGATGGTTCTACGTCACGAGGCGACCATGGAGCAATAAACCAGCTGATGATATAAACTTCCGCCAATAGTTTATACTTCCTGTGCAACACACTCGTCTCTGTAGGTGTAAACGTACTCTCCAAACACACGGTTCTACAGGTAGTAAATTTGGAGTAACATGGTGCTAGTGATTGATGTTAAGGGGGACCGACGTCTCTACACGTGTAGACCCCGTCGTAACGTTATATGATGAGCAGACTCAGTGTACCAGCTGTCTGGAAATGAGGCCAGGTGGCTGATTTATAACAGTCTGGACAGCATCATTATTTCTCAAAGCTAGCGTTTTAGGGTGTTTTGAAGTTTAAATCACCATAACATGTTAGTCACATGACAACGATTGTCAAGTAATTAAAATGAAAGGTGGTCGACCATATCCTTAGCATACAAATGTAAGACTGACTTATAATATTTATGAAAGGATCGTAGAAATGAAACAAGAGAAAACTGTCATCAACTACAAGGTAAAAACAAAAGCTGCATTCCGAAGGCCTTCACCACATTTGGTTCCAACTTTGACTGGATTGAAGAAGAAACGGATTATAAATACAGAAATAGACCAAAATTACAGGACATCACAGGAGCTGTCTTATCAGGCATTAACTATAAGTCCTATGCCACCTGCCTAATTTATCCCCATGCTTGTATCCATGCGTGTGTGCTGGATATGTATTGTATCCTGTTTGTAGTAGGACCGAGCTTCCAATAGCATCATTTATAGTGTTTCCTCACTTGAACGCTACAACACACTGATACTACAACACCCATCCCAGACCATTTTATACACCTTGTTAGTTGGATGATATATTTTTTATTAGCTTTTGTTCCAAAGACTCTTGTACGCCTTTTCGAAAAAGGATTATCAGATTGATTTCCAAGTAATGAGTTATTGTGGTGTTTGCACAGAATCATGATATCAAATGTTTCAGACTATCGATACAACTTGCGGTGCAGATCGTTCACCGGGGTTTTCACGTCATGTTCAACAGCCACTGGCTTGTGTTTTGTTTTCATTATGTTTTATATGTCTGTAATCACGCCCAAAGCTCAAACGTCATTCATCCAAAGTAAAAAATGTCAAACAGGGATTGGATTGTTACAAAAAGAAACATAACACTTTAAAACTTTGTTTCAAATGAGAAATAATGTTTTTATTATAAACATATACATTGCATGTAAAATGATTTTCCAATCAAATCGTTTGTCAAAGCCTTCCCTGGTTTAGGAATCATCAATCAAAATATCGGCTAAGGAAACACGTACTTAACACGCTAGTTAATAGATAAAGGAAGACAAACAAAGGAACCATTCACTGCACCACTTGATATTATTTTGTTTACTGAAGATTCATCAGTAACACAGGACGCCAAAAGAAAACATGTGCATTTCAAATATTCAAACGTATATTTGGTTTAGTTTTGTATATTTTTACGTCTTTTTAACAGCTACAGTCATGAAAGAACTGCCTCCCTGTGTAAGCCAAATGAGTTACTGTGCATTTAGAAGGCCGCTGTATGTTTGTATAAGCCCCTGGCGATAGTGCAAAACTGAAGCCGATTTAATAGTGTTACCACACTGAAGTATACATACCGAAGCCTCCAGAACATTACCCAACCGGTCATATTATACTGACAACGGATGAACCAGCTGAACATCAAGCAGCGAGTAGTAACTACAATTTTGGAGATGGTGGTACATACATGTATGTCACGGCCAGAGGACAGAACACAAAGCTTTCCTCAAAGGGACGAATTCTCAACAAAAGGTCAAAGAGAGGTTGTGTCAAGGGAGACAATAGGAAAGCAAAAGAAAGACGACAGAAGATACAATCCCAGATTTAGTCGCCTCTCATAATCGTGCAATGGGGGCAGCATGTACAATATGTACTGAAACATCTCGAGAAAAAAAGGGGAACTGTGTGTAAAAGAAAGAGTATTGGGGACATGTTATAAAAAGGTAATTTCGTTTTAAGTGTAAGTAATTGGATATTACGACTATTTGGGAAAGTGAAATTTCTACTTATCATGTCGACATTTTGAGATATTCTGATATTTTCAGTTGTGTATAATTTCGAGGTAGTACCGACACTTTTGGCGTTACAACTACGTTTTTTTAACACTGTTCCGATCTTCTTCTTTACTCACAACTACGATTTACCGTTGAGCTGACTATAAGATTAACCTACTTGGCTATTTATTTAATAACAAAATTAATAAAACCTGTTTCTGGCATCTTTTCCTATATCCAATCAGTACATCCACGCCTACCCAAAATACCAAACTCTACCTCCATGATCGCTCTTGTTACAACTAATGTTAGCCGTGTACTCTAAGTAATCCTTTTAAACCCAAACATGTGTTGACTGTCAGATGCTACAGTTCTACCAAAATAAACTTTTTGTATAAAGTCAGTGTTTTAATAAATTCTCTGACGATTTGTTCTACTTAATGTCGGCACCGTCTGTTACATAATCACTTACTGTGTCACTAGTATTTAGTCAGAATGGAGTGAAGGTACATCGCAATAGTTAACATGTGTTGTAACCTTTATGTTTATCTGTGTTGTGAATGACACTTTTACCTATTTACGTCCTCTCGGTGATATATATATATGAATCCCTTCATCCCAGCACAGTTCACATACATACAGGTTCTAAAACTGGCATTGTTAGTTATATTATAATAAGAAATTGTATATTTCGAAAAAACAAATTCATGCTGAACGAGTTTGTGCCAATCAAAGCACCCTGAAAACTTTTAAGAATGTTTCATTGTGTATCAGAATTTTACTAACAAAGCTGAAACGAAAATATATGAACCGTAGACTGCTGCGCCAAAACATGTACGCTCAGACAATCATTGCTGGAGAACTCATCGTGGGTTGCAATGAAGTAGATATTTCTGTCTTGAATCGTACATGTATTATATGATTTTCTTCACTTCTTGATAATAAATTGGAATCTGCACAAAAACCGGCACATGTAAAGTAATGAATGTAAAGTTGTATTGCTATCTAAATAATAATATGCAACGACAAAGTGTGTATTCTTAATTTCTTCACATGTTTATTATTAACAAATAATTTAATCCGTTGTTTGTGATGTTTTTACTATGATCACCGAATATAAAGTGAAAATATAGTGATCGAAGAAAAACCTCGTGAAGTTCAAAATATTTGTTCACTTATACAATTTAAAAAGAAAAAAAAACAAGAACAAAAACAAAAAAGGGAAAATTACATTAATATATTAAACGAAACATTAAAGCATTAAGAAATAAGAAGCAGAAATCTTCTTAAAATAAGTAAATCAAAGTGAAAATTTCGGAAGATATAAATTTAAACCTAAAACAATTATCATGAATAATAGAGCAGTATTCAAACGAAAGAATGCAAATGCAACACTTCAATTGTTTTTGTCAGAATTTTTGTTTTTGTTTTGAGTTCTGAAATTACTCATAAGCTACGTGTAATGACGCTTTGAAACCGTTGGACGTAAATCCGTGTTTAAACATAAGCTAATTGTTGACACAATAATACCAATTGCTCATGTATTGTTCATTATAGAAATTAACATCTGCTTTCCATATTTATCAACAAAACAAATACCAAAGAATTATTTCATTCATAAGACGCGGTTAACAGCTTGGAACACGCGTTAGGCTATCAACAGGTGAAGCTGTTTAAAATCCGCAGGACCGCAGCTCCACAGATCACGTCAACAAAATTAAAAACAGAAACGGAACAAAATCATAACAACTATCCAAACAATACAAAAACATGTCCTAGCAATAAATTCTTTATTTGTTTTCGATTTCCAGTGATGAATATAATTTATGAAAATTTAAAGAATTCTTTTACTTTTTAGACACAAACAATCGGTGTTTACCGGTAAGACCCGTATGCAGAATGCCTTTAGCGCTCTTCACATTTCAAGTATGAATATTATGCTATAATTAATTTTCCATTGATTGTATGCAAAATGCGGCTTTCTTAATGGTTAAGATTTTCTTTTCATACCGCTATGAAAATAAAATTCGAAAAGGGCGCTGAAAAAGTGTCGTCACAATACGGCAATTGACGTTGCGTATTGATTTGTAAAAAAAAGAATCCGTTGTTAGATCAGTCAAATTGTACATAAACAGTTTTAAATTTTAAAATAAGTTTCAAAATTAATCATAAGCGGTAATGTCAATTGTGTTTTTAATTCCATAGGGTTATGAAAAAAAAATGCTTGCATTTGTGTGATGGTTTCTTTAACTTCAATTAAAATTAATCCTGGGCCCGTATTCATGAATCCGTTCCCGTGCTCCAACGTGGATTCTGTGCGCAAATCAGTTTTTTGAAACTCACCTAAACATGTCCACGATCAAATAGTCAATCATGGAACTTCAATGTTTCCCGAAATATTCGACAAAACAAGAGATTTTAAATAAATCATAGCCGGAACAAGAAATAAGGTTTGAGCACAAAATCCATGCTTGAGCATGAGAACGGTTTCATGAATACGGGCCCTGGAGTATTAGATTACTTTAAAAGAACTTGAATGGCTCTGCAAGAAAACGACAGTAATACTCCATTCTAAACAATACTGATGTAGGGTAATTAACCATCTATTATCGCTGCTTCTTTGTACACCTGCGGCCGGGTCCTGAACTCTGTGTACTGATGGTTAACAGTTAAAATGATAGCAACCTATCAACATTGAACACGTTCCGATTTCTGACTTAAAGAAAGGATTATCTGTAAATATGACCTTTGTATCTACAGCGATAAGGTAATGTATCATCACCAACACACCTGGCAGACTCATCAGTAGCGATCATTGCAGCAGTAGGACCGGTGTAAAGGGGTTACGTGTGATATGGTACAATGTAGTTTTGACATTCATTGGTGTCTAACATTCATTGACTTAGCGCACCATTCAATTTGTAGGTGCTCCAATCTATGTTACACACCATTGAATGAATGTCACAAATATGGCATCCAATCACAATTAAACAATGAATGTGAAACGAGTATGCCTCAAAATAGTTAAACTTTTCTCATTCGTTTCCTAATCGGGCAAATCGAAGAATACAATTCTGCTAATGCTGAAAAATGTTAGTGAAGATGGTTATTATGCTCCCCTTCGTATGAAGGGAAACACATTGTATTATTACCGGTTCTGGTTCTGGTTTCTTCTAATAATTCTTGTCCGGGCCATAACTTCTAAATCGTTGAAGATGTCTAGACGAAACTTGCAGTATACATGCATCACCTAAGGCAGTTGTGCAGAACACTGTCATTATGTCACTGTGACTTGACCTCAAGGTCAGAGGTCAAATAAGTGTGTGTTTTTTTCAATAATTCGTGTACGGGCGATAATTTTTAAACCGTTAAAGATATATTGATAAAAGTTTTAGTATACCTGCATCACTAATAGATGATTTGCAGTGGACTGTCAAAAGGCCAATGTGACATTCACCGAAAGGTCAGAAATAAGAAATGTATGACTTTTCAAACATTCAAAGGTGTACGCCAAGTGATGCGCTCACACCTTCACTGACAAATTATATGCATGTAACAATAATAGACCAAACCTCAAGAGGCCCATCTTCGATGCGGATGTCCTATAGTAACTAGCTTGGCCGTCCGTCTGGCTGCCCGTCCGTCTGTCTGCCCTTCTGTCCGTTTTTTTTACTGATTGACATTTTGTTATGACTCTATGAAGGAAAGTTGGTCAGAATAAAAAAAGATTATAAGGGGAGACATACGAGGGGTGTTCCGTAAATAATGTCATCTGTGCTTTATTTCGCGGAAATCGTGCAATTTATGCACAAAACCACCTCGTGTCGATTGATCGATCACTGGCCCGTGACACAGGTAAATATCTCGTCCACACGTTAACTGGCCTCGTACAGTGTACATCGTTTCATAGACTATTCGTCAGACTAGACACAAAATGACAGGAAAACGAGCTGAAAATGTTGTTGAAATTGGGGCCTATATAAAAGGTAGGTCATTACTCGGCATAAAGGCTGTAGATATTCACCGCGAGGTGTGTGACATTTATGGGGAGGGCAAAATGTCTCACAGGACTATTTGTAGGTGGGTAGATAAATTTAGTGCTGTGCAGCAGCAACTGAAAGATGCTGCTCACCCAGGTCGTCCTGCACCAACTACGACCAAAGGTAACATAGAAAAAATCCGAAATATCCTCCAAACTGATGCTCGATTCACCGTAAGACAACTGGCTCGAATGAAAAACTTGTCGTTAGCAAGATTTCATGCAATTTTGAAGAAACACCTAAAAGTTAGAAAGATAAATGCAAGATGGATACCCCATTTGTTAACGGATGAGCAAAAGAAGACGCGTGTAACAATGGCAAAAAAACTTCTCAAAATGTACCCAAAATATAGTAAAAAGGCTTTTGATAATATAGTCACTGGTGATGAGACCTGGATGTATTATTTTGACCCAAAGCGGAAGGTTGCCAACCGAATATGGGCCACTAAAATGCCAGACGCCCAAGTATTGCAAAACGAATACGAACGGTAATGAAGGTTTTGTATGCTATTTTTTTCATTCATAAGGGTCCAGCTATTCAAATATCGGTGCCAAAAGGCAGAACGGTCACAGGCAAGTTCTATAAAAACGTTGTTCTGAGAAAGTTGAAGAACTACTACAAAAGTCGCCGCCCCAAAACAGGACTTAAGTATGTCCGACTTTTGCATGATAATGCACCCGCTCACAAGGCACGTATTGTGACTGACTTTTTGGAGTAAGAGAAGGTTACCGTCCTTCCGCACCCTCCGTATTCGCCAGACTTGGCCCCCTGCGACTATTTTCTCTTTCCAAAACTTAAATATCATTTATCTGGAAGGAGATACAATTCGAGAAATGCCCTTGGATCTGCTGTTTATCAGTGTCTGATGGGTGTACCCATTGAAGAGTATGAAAAATGCTTCCAAAAATGGATTGACCAGCTAAAAAGGTGTGTTCTGGCTGGCGGAGAGTATTTGAAGGTCAGAGCAAATTAAAATGAACAAAAGCACTTCCGCTATATGAGCACCGATGCAAGTGACATTATTTTTGGAACACCCCTCGTATGTTTTTGTTCACTAAAACAAGTCTCTAGTTTAAAGCACTATCGTACTAAAAACTTAACCGTTGTTACATGGAGAAAAATATCTGTTCTTTAATTTGGGGAAAGATAAAATAATAGAACATATTTTTAACAATATGAACAGACGAAATTACCAAGAAAAATTAACAGGGATAATCACAGATTGGAAATGTAAATATTTCAATATTAGCAAAGTTAATTTTTACTGAAAAATATGAAAGTTTAAAAAAACACCTTCCATATAGTAGAGTAAAAACTTAAAAACTTATCAAACATGTATCACGCAAAATTAACTTACATACTTTAAGTGTTATTTGAAAATAAACACCAGGAAATACATTTTACAGTTTTTATATACTGCGAACGAATATTGAGCAAAAATAAAGTATTAAAATGCAAAGAAATATTTTATGCTTGAACATGAAATTCCAAATTCAATCAACTGTAAAAGACCTCTCGAATTCTTGTGTTGTTAGTTCACGATATTTAGAGCACGCCCTAGAAAATCGAATCAACTGCGACATGTAAACACCATAGGATGAAGAAGCAGGGATGTTACTATCAAGAATCGGAAACTTCACGATCGGAAAATCGAAAGCATCACCTTTATCGTATAGCTTAGTACTAAGCTGGTCGTAGTTTAATAAGAGATCGAGGTGAGCAGCTGATGTAGAAGAGTCTGATTTGTTCTTTATTTCTAGTTCAGAACGGTATATACGATCGACGTGGTCAGCACACTTCTACGTCTTAAAATATCAAAAGATGTTTGTAGAGACCAAACACGTGGAAAGTATGTATTGATGTGACTACACTTAACTGCATTATGTACGAAACATTAAATATGTTACCCAAGGCTCAGGTGTAATGCGATAAGACGTACATTCAATGTATATGTAAAATGAATTGAGAAAAAGCCATCAAAACAAAGATCAAACTGATTTAATATCAACTCGGCGGGGGTATTGAAATTATCAATCAGTTTCCATTAGGAAATCGCTTATTCATGTTTAAACAGATTCCTGCATTATTGTACAAGTAAAGAGCAACATCAGATGCTATAGTACATGGGGAACATAATGAAAATAATGTTCGTTTAATCAAAGATGTAAGCAAAATATGATTTTAAAACAGCAAGAATTAAGAAACCACTTCTGCAGCATTTTATCTCACCAATCAGCAAAGGTAGATCCCCACATGTAATCAGTAAAAACCAACATTTTAACTTCCAATAATAATTTGCGTATGAGTTATGTATAAAATAAAGCCATCTTAGGAAGACAAATGATAAAATCAGTGCTTCAGAGCAACCTTCTTTCTTAGATTAAAGATTGAAATAAACTGTAAACTGAATATTGAAAACCCTTTCAATGTCATGATGATATTATGCGGTAATGTCGTTCTGTTATGATGTAATGAGAGAATATCAAAAAATCCTATGATTTTACACTGATAAAAAGGGTGAACAGATACCGGTATTTCGGAATTTATCATAATTTGTTTCTGTACCGAAACATCTTAGTTTTTATTATTTATTTATCTTTTTTTCACTGATATAGTCATCATATCTTCCAAATAAAAAATCATTAACCACAGGAAGATATCGAGGTACCATTAAATAATATTATATTTCAAAGAGGTAACTTCTGCAAAAATTAATTGAGTGTATCGCGAGATGTTCATGAAAACAGGCATCTTCTGCGTAATAGACAAGATTTGCCATGTAGAATGTAGTTAGTATCATATCTACAGTCAGAGAGCGAACGTTGTCACAACAACACTACAGAGGAGGGAAGGAAACTTCTTGATGTAGAAATTCTAATACGTTTACTACACAATGGCTAAGAATCCAAACGTTTTACTTTACATTAACAAGTGACAAGCCATGTCTACAATGTTACTTATCATATAAGGAAATATATCTGACGTATAGATTGGATTTCACCCATATTTTTAAACTTTTGTAATAGATACAAAAACGGAATAGCACTATACCAAAGTTGGAAATTCATTCGGCTTAATCCACTTATAAATTAGAAAGACAGATGCGTAAAATGTCTGAAATGTTGGGGTTTTTTTCAAAATGTCCTGGTTTATTTCAAATATGACTATGTGTGAAGTCCATATGCATATAGAGAACTACATTGTATACTATGTACTATTTACAAGACAAATTAGTGTCCATCGATTTATGGCAAATTACGAAACTAAAACAAATTCCACGAAGAATGCCTACTTATGACGAGAGTAAAACACCAATATGTGATGGAAAGTATACTTTCGTAGTATCTATAGTACACTGTATGTCGAAATATACATTATTATATACTATATACAGCAATTTCGGTTTCGTCCTTTTAAGGCTTGGCGGTGATCTTTGCTACAAAGTAACTTGAACCCAACCTCCCTCCCCATCCCCCAAAAAATCAAACGTTATGCTAAAAATACATCATCAAGGGAATTTACAGTAACAATAATCTTGACAACATCCCATGTATGATATGACAGAGAATAAATTCCGATTACACAGTTAACTAAACTCGATATCAAGCCAAAATACAGTAAACATTTACTGTTATTGTCCATTTAGTATACATCGGTTGCAACACAGATGAAACAAATGGAATAACATGTATGTTGGGTTCGTATAAATAATGAGTGGAGGGGACAAGATAAGAACCTTATCTACATGTATAAAACCCTGTTTAAACAATAAAAACCTACAATAGATTATTTATATTAAACTGGTATTGTCTATCATTAAAATCCTGCCAGAATAAAAACCAGCTTCATGTATAAGTTTATGGCCAACAATGAGAACTGATGGTCTACCCGCAAAGTCCGCCAAATAACTAGTATACAATATATGAACACTGTGAATAGAGACAGAGAGGCAGACAAGGGCAGGGTAGTTTAATGCACCTACGACCTTCTCGTCCACCGAGGACTTTCTTTAGGTACTTGAGGTCAAGAGAATAAACTCTAAGTCAATACCTTCTTTATGAATATTCGTAGAAATTTAGCAGAAGGATATATACAATGTTTGTCTATAAAACTATGTATAATAATACAATTAAACAACAAATAGCTGTTTTAAACTTCAATACTGATGTTTTCGCGGCTGTAACTAAGCACTCGATCTGAACCCTTGTTAAAGATGACAAGCTTATTCTGGGCTCCTATCCCCGACACAGGTAACGCACGAGCAGTATTTCCCGCTGTGTGTGTGTTTTGGAAGTGTAATCCATCATCCCGGCCGGAATCATGAGGCTTACTTGATGTTTCCTGCCAGGCCAGTCAGTAGATGTGGATTAGAAAGTCAAACAATTCAAGTGCGCTTGATTGTAAGTTGTATGTATACCCGAGACATTAGCGCTGTTTGATATATAGTAAACATTTACACGAGATCGGGCCCTGTGTTCTCTATCTACAACCACAGACCTAGACATTCAAGTAATTAAGACCGATGATAATAAATTAACATTTATTAGACATTTGACGTCCATTGATTATATTATTATTGATCGGGATACTATCCATCGGTTTGTATGGTGGCTGATTCGGGACATCGTAATATCGCTTTATACAACGCGAAATAACAATATTACGATATGACGATACGAAATTACGATATTACGATACGAAATGACGATACCACGATACGATATCACGACACAACAATACGATATCACGACACAACGGTCCCGAATCAGCCACCATAGGTTTGGGATAAAGCATCAGATTGATCTTTCCTGTTAACATCAACTATATAATGAAGAACATTAAGGTGTCGTAGTTTCATAAAATTAATATTTACCATTGTATGGCCATGCCACTATATGACCCTACCAAATTCAGTTGGCATTCATAAGACCATGAATGCCATTGACCGATTGTTGACATCACATTATTATGACGTCATAATCATTACGCCGGATACCATTGACCGTCCACGGGCGATGGCTGTTCTTTTCAATGAACAAGCATACACGATATATACATTATTTTAACTTAATGCCGAGAAATACAAAGAGGTATTGGTTTTTTTATGAGGTGAACAGATTCTAAAAATTGTAAATATAAGTATTGAACTGCTTTTAGTAATTCCAACTGGACAAAAACAAATCCAACATGAAGCGCTTCATTGAATTTTCCTTTGTCCAGTTAGCATTCATGTAGCCTATGAATGCCAACTGAAAGCAGTTCAATACTTATATAAACATGTCCATAGGAAAGCAACACAGAGTTTAAGGATAGTTTCATAGCCTACGATTTCCCCCTGAACTTCTATAATGCTTTTCTATGGATATTTTTAAGTTACTAAACGTTGACGAAATTAGAGCCTGCCCGATTTTGAACCTGATGAAATATTTACTGTTAGTCAACAACATGTCATACTTATGTTTTGGTATAGAGAAGAGCGAAGGAATGTATTGAAAACATCCATTGGAATCTCTGGTAGCAAGCGTATGTGTCAAATTATGTCACGTGATCTAGTTACATTAATGTACTGTCTCAATGGCGCTTATCTTGGAGCCAATTTCGCCGGGACCAAACGTCTAAATAATTGACTTCACTCCCTCAATTATAGATATTCGCAGACATTTGTATGTTAAGCATATTTCCTCTTTATACCTACCATACCTACCAGAAATTATTACTGAGGGTTCGGTATGTAGTGAATGAAGCAACAGGCACTAGAACGGCAATTGTTTAGTGTTCAGCTGAAGTTGCTTTCAGAAATTCTCATTTCATCTGAAGTTCGTCTTCTGAATGGGTGTTAATGGTTTCGTATGCATAAACCAGGACAAGTTGCAAAATAGCCACTTATTATGATGATATATGGTGCATATTTAATGGATACTGCAATTAAATATTAACATTTGCTCTCCATCCTACCATTGTAATGCATTGTAAAGGCAGGGGTTGTTATCCGACTGTAACAGTATTTACTATTGTGACGATGACATGAATGATATTGGCGATTGCTTCAATAACAGATATTATAGTTTTCTCATAGCACTGGAACACCGAGGTACAAATGTATCTTATATTGATACCGTCCCATGTTTCATGAAAGGTCGGCTTGCTGTATTTCACGCGGCCACCTGATAGGACAGTGGCTGTTTGATTTTTGTGTTCCCGTTCACACTCGTCTTCATATGACCCTGGCGATTATGTCTCCGTTGGCAACCGTCCTCATATGAACCTTGTGGTTGTGTCTCCATTGGCAACCGTCCTCATATGACCCTTGTGGTTATGTCTCCATTGGCAACCGTCCTCATATGACCCTTGCGGTTGTGTCTCCTTTGGCAACCGTCCTCATATGACCCTTGCAGTTATGTCTTCTTTGGCAACCGTCCTCATATGACCCTTGTGGTTGTGTCTCCATTGGCAACCGTCCTCATATGACCCTTGCGGTTATGTCTCCATTGGCAACCGTCCTCATATGACCCTTGCGGTTATGTCTCCTTTGGCAACCGTCCTCATATGACCCTTGCGGTTATGTCAATGTTGGCAACCGTCCTCATATGACCCTTGTGGTTGTGTCTCCATAGGCAACCGTCCTCATATGACCCTTGCGGTTATGTCTCCATTGGCAACCGTCCTCATATGACCCTTGCGGTTATGTCTCCTTTGGCAACCGTCCTCATATGACCCTTGCGGTTATGTCTCCTTTGGCAACCGTCCTCATATGACCCTTGTGGTTGTGTCTCAATTGGCAACCGTCCTCATATGACCCTTGCGGTTATGTCTCCATTGGCAACCGTCCTCATATGACCCTTGCGGTTATGTCTCCTTTGGCAACCGTCCTCATATGACCCTTGTGGTTATGTCTCCTTTGGCAACCGTCCTCATATGACCCTTTCGGTTATGTCTCCTTTGGCAACCGTCCTCATATAACCCTTGTAGTTATGTTTTCGTTGGCAACCGTTCTCATATGACAAAATGATTTCCTCTAGATTTCTTTCAATTCTGTTTGGATATCCCGCTGTTATAGCAGTATAACCTGGTAGAGTATCACACAGTTCCGGTAAAGACAGTGAGACGGCACTTTGCAATGGTTCTTCAGTGGCCAGTTAAGTCTTAAACAAAGTTTATTTAGTTTATCAGCATCTGTTTTGTTACTTTACAGCGAACAGCTACATGCTGTAGTATTTATATCTAGTTGAGTATTCAAAACTTCCAACAACCCGAGCAATGTAGATGATTTATTCATTGTGTATATATAGTCTACATTTTATCAAACAGACTGACGATAATCTATCGGTTGTAAAAACTTTTTAGACTTTTTGTTCCGAACCCTTCATCAATCAAAGTATGCATCGATTCGTTATAATGCCCAGTATTTGTGTACCTGTCAGTATTTCGGCGTGTTCCGGCCGTCCACCTGCGTTCTATTTACTCACGTGACCACATGATGGATGGGCTACTAAGTGCCGACAAGTGGTATGAACACATCACAAACGGTTTGAAAATAAGTTTGATTATTTTCAGAGCGACACACGTAAATTCGTCATTAACTGTATGGCATGGTTCTTCAATATCTAAAGTATTGTTGATCATTGATATAAACATTTTCCTTAATGACTGTCGGTTTGGACTTATACATATTAGCATTAGTTTCTTGCGATGTGTGCTTATTGCTTTTTGATATTATATATACATGTACGTATACTGCATTCGTGATGTAGACGGTAGTAGTGGTCGGGGGTTCTGTTCAACGACAAATATAGTGTCCTATATATGCCCATGCAAAAAGCTTTGCCATCGACATATTTCATCGTGTAAGCATAGTATGAACACCTTTGTCTCGATTCATTCGATTTAGTTATTCGTTTTTCTCTTATTCGAATTCTCTAAAATGACACTTCTTGTGTTAGACTCAAACTAATATTTACAACTATGTTTTTAGTTTTCTTGAACTAGATATTAACCTTTCATTCAGAAAAATATTACCAAGAACATTTCGTTTTCAATTTATGTTCTCTAGTTATTTTGTGAACCTATCAAAGACTATGACGCAACTTATGTTATGCAATGAGTTCAGTTGTCAGGGTGACGCGTGTGCAAGCGCGTGTAAAATCTAACCAGACACGTAAGGAGCGCGTGCTTGGCACTGACTGACAGGCCAATCGTTGGTCATTCATCAGTATTTCGGAAACCATAACAAAACATACCGATCTATATCAATATTTACCTTAGAGGTCAAACGGTTCCTGTTTCTTTCTGTAAATATTTTGATTAAAATTATCTCTAACTATCATGAGGTTTGATGTTGAGCTACAGACTTAAAGGAAACAGTTCTGTTCTATCTAAATAACGAAGGTCAGAAATTATCTTTATATATCAAAATTAGAAATGTACACGAGATGCTCGCGCCGACAATACCGCGTCACCATGACAACGACAACAAGTAGCATGTCTCGTTCCTTAGTGGTGAAATTTAATGCTCAAAGATATCTCTACATCTCTAAAACGTTAACAGGGGAGGAGGAAGCATGTGATTGTATGCCAACAAATTTATGTAATTCTCATAAATAATGTTAAAACATTACATGTTGATATATTGTACAGCCACTTAACATACCTCGAGTGGATGCAAGGGAAACATGGCGACAAAATACAATCAAGGCATTCTGTTGTTTAGTGATTGTGTTGTCTGCAGCAACTTCAAACGGAGTTTTTTCTAAATGGAAACAATAAAGACATAAACATAGGTTTGTTTTATGAATTGAATCAATTATTCACCAAAAGATCTTTTAAAACACGAAAAATAATATTTCACCAAATTCGTTTTACCGAATTTGCCGCCATTTGAATGACATAACTAAAACATCTCATGTTATTGGCAAACGATATTGTGAAGAGATACTTATTTAGTGTACTAGAGAAATCTTCTACTAAGTATTAACTGCATAACTTAGCTTTTCTGTTTTTTAACATTTGTGCTGTTTTTATTTCGCTTGCATGATCGAGTAGAACAACACAACTGCATCTAACCGACTTATTTGTGTCTCCCCTTCGAACGAAGGATGACCTATTATATTGGCACTGGTTCTCCAGGTTCTGCTGTTCCTTTTGGTTCTTCTATTGACTTTTTGTCCGAGACAAACATGATGAACTGTTGAAGATATCATACTTTCATGACCATAAGCCGATATGTAATGCAATGTCGTTATGTCACTGCGACCTTGGCCTTGACCAAGGGTCTTATAAGTGTGAATTCTTCAAGTAACTCTTGTCCGAGCGATTACTTTTAAACTGTTAAATAATTACTAAAGAAACGTGAGGTATACTTGCATTACCTACACCCAGAGGTCAGAGGTAAAGAAATGCCCGATTGTTTTAATCATTCAAAGATGTACGTCAAGGTGATGGCATCAGTCCCTCACTGTCTAATTACAATAATTTACCTGTTTCGTCTTGTGACTTGGTCGTGCTTTCTGGTAAATAAACAAATGATAGTTTGTCTGTTACATTTAAAGGGATATGGTTCTTCACAATGTCATACATTGCATATTGTTTTGAATCTGCTTTATGTTGAGTTTGGATTCTATAAACACCCTGCTGCATTTGGAAATCGCATGTGTGTTATAATTGTCTTGTACTATGTTCTCTTAAAGGCTCAATATACGTATTTTCAGGGATTTTTCGTGACTCTGAAAAATTCTGAAAAAAAATCCAGTTGATAATCATGCAAAAATAAGCCTAAAACGAAGTAAACCTGAGCGTTAACTAACAAGAAACTCTTGACAGAAAAATCCAAAAAAAATGAAAATAATTCAGGTGGGGCCCACTTCAATAACAAGCCGAAGTTAGAAGACAGTTCAAAATGGACGCGTGTTTTAAAATACCGAGTTTCAACTGCTGCTGTACCGGTAACCGCCTCCGAATTCATCTTGACTATTGCTGATATCAGTTAATCTAAACTAAATCTATATAATTAATATAAAAAGTTATTAGGCTTGATTTTCCGAAGTTTTATTGAAAGTTATGTATATTGGGCCTTTATTTTGAGAATCTTAACGCAAACGCATATGTTTTTGTACTTAAACATACACAAGAATATCTCTGTTAAGAAATTGACTTTCCTTTGTTTTCGCATTTATATCTACTTGTCTCAAATTCAGTGTTCAAAGTTCAAAATGCTTCATCTTGGATCATCCTTCTTTTTATAAGCAAGTTAAGTAGACTTTCAAACACCGTTTCAGAGAATCAGAGGAGCAGAGATGGGGGGATCGGTTATTCTATCTAACGGCTACAAACAGACAACCCACAGAGGGGCAACTGAATACAGGTACATTTGACACATCAAACGATATTGACATCTGTGTGCACGTGCGGTTCGCAGTCTAAGCTTTAATACAGGATGCACATGCTAATACTAAAATGTAAAACATAAAAACATGTAACAATGCGTCATGCGATCGACAGCACCAGAGTACAAGTGAAATTCAGATATTTCTGTGTTTTGAATTATCTTTTAATCTAGGGAACATCGTGTCATAGTCTACTAGTCAAAATCCTATTTATTATTTTTACAGAGAGGTGCATTAACTTGGAACTCTTTGGTGTTCACTGTAACTCTTTGGTGTTTTGATAGGTTTGAATACAGCAAAGTGGAATAAAATACTCTTTTGAGGCGGAGAGAATGATACATCAGTGTTTATATGACGTTAATTCTCCTGCCGCATGTGCATGGGGAAGCCATCAATATGCCTGCACGTGGTAGGTCCGAGGGCGCGTGCAGTACGTTGTATATGAGCCTTCTCCTGGAAGATTTATTTCATTCTTTTAAACATCCACCATCGATCAAATCTAATTACAAGAGATAGTTCCGCACTGTGTTCTCGGTGGGAGCGGGCGGGGTACGTCCGATCATAGACCTGCAATTCACGTCACTTTGTTATTCCAAAAAATAATAGTTTATCCATATATTTTTGGGATGACACTTTCTGCGCTGGAAGTAAGTGTTGTGCTGTTTTTTACAGGGGGCCTGTACATACAATAAGTTGTTATCCTGCGGTGGAATTCATTTAGATATCAGTCATAAAAACGTACTTTCTTATGAAACAACAGGTGTAAACGGTAGGGAATTTCAATTATTTTCCGAATTTCTAACATTCTACATTATCCCAGTGAAACCCTACAATTGTGTATGAGAGAAATTACAATGTGCAAAGTAATGTCTTGGTCGTATACACTGAAATTACAATGTTCAGTATAGTAACATGGGCATCATACAGTGAAAACAAAATTAAAGTGTAATTTTATGTCCGATACAGTCAGATTACAATGTTTGATGTGTCTTATATGACTAAATTCCAATGTATTGTGTAATGTATTTGTTTGATATAGCAAGATTACAATAGCATGTGTACAGTGTAATACGTGCCTGGTACAGTCCTGTGTAATACAACAGTCGGATAACAATGTAAACATAATATGTGTCTGATATAGTCATATTACATGACTTTCGGCAAAACTTGAAGCGAAAATCAAGCCTAATAACTTTTTATATATATAGATTTAGTTAAGATTAACTGATATCAGCAAAATTCAAGATGAATTCTTACGTAGTTACCGGTACAGCAGCAGTTGAAACTCGGTATTTGTAAACACGCGTCCATTTTGAACCGTCTTCTATAACTTCGGCTTGTTGTTGAAGTGGGCACCACCTGAATTATGTTCAATTCTTTGGATTTTGGCAAGAGTTTCTTGGTAGTTACTGCTCAAGTTAACTTCGTTTTAGCCTTATTTTTTTCACGATTATCAACTATTTCCTGAAGTTACGTATATTGGGCCTTTAATATACAAAATACAATGTAAGTGTTGCATTTATCTTACATGTATATAGTGATATATCAGTGTCTAGTGTAATATACAAATTACAATGTTATACTAAGTGTTGTATTTATCTAATATAGTGATATACCAGTGTCTAGTGTAATATACAAATTACAATGTTATACTAAGTGTAGTATTTATCTAATATACTGATATACCACTGTCTAGTGTAATATACAAATTACTATGTTATACGTAGTGTAGTATTTATATAATATAGTGATATACCAATATCTAGTGTAATATACAAATTACAATGTTATACTAAGTGTAGTATTTATCTAATATACTGATATACCAGTGTCTAGTGTACTATACAAATTACAATGTTATACTAAGTGTAGTATTTATCTAATATACTGATATACCAATATCTAGTGTAATATACAAATTACAATATTATACTAAGTGTAGTATTTATCTAATATACTGATATACAAGTGTCTAGTGTACTATACAAATTACAATGTTATATTAAGTGTAGTATTTATCTAATATACTGATATACCAGTGTCTAGTGTAAGATACAAATTACAATGTTATACTAAGTGTAGTATTTATCTTATATACTGATATACCAATATCTAGTGTAATATACAAATTACAATGTTATACTAAGTGTAGTATTTATCTAATATACTGATATACCAATATCTAGTGTAATATACAAATTACAATGTTATACTAAGTGTAGTATTTATCTAATATACTGATATACCAATATCTAGTGTAATATACAAACTACAATGTTATACTAAGTGTAGTATTTATCTAATATACTGATATACCAATATCTGTATTATACAAATTACAATGTTATACTAAGTGTAGTATTTATCTAATATACTGATATACCAGTGTCTAGTGTAAGATACAAATTACAATGTTATACTAAGTGTAGTATTTATCTAATATACTGATATACCACTGTCTAGTGTAATACACAAACTACAATGTTATACTAAGTGTAGTATTTATCTAATATACTGATATACCAATATCTAGTGTAATATACATTGTACAAATTACAATGTTATATTAAGTGTAGTATTTATCTAATATACTGATATACCAGTGTCTAGTGTAATATACAAATTACAATGTTATACTAAGTGTAGTATTTATCTAATAAACTGATATACCAATATCTAGTGTAGTATACAAACTACAATGTATTAAGTCTGGTACAAATTGACTCCATTACTATAAAGTCGGGGATGCGATATCAAACTAGAGATACGGCGGAGCTTCGTTATCTCGAAGTCCACGGGAATGTATCTATATTTTTATGTCACTGGTTTACTGTTGTAAAGCTAATATCTTACCCAGTCGGTACATACGCCCGAAATCTAATTCAACCCTTGCCAAAACTGTTTTAGATTATCTCTTCTGGTTAATATTACTACTGTGCCATCGGCTCGCCGTGTATAATTAGTTCTGTACTGTATTCTACCTCAGATGTATTTTTACCTGAATCGTCTTACGTACAAATATATCAGGAAAATATTAGAAACGCATCTTCTTACCGAAGATTATATAATTGGCTCGCATATAGTGCGTCACAAGAGAGCTAAAACGAAGCGTTTGATTGCCGAGTTACAGATTTTACGATGTGTAAAGAGGATTTCTGTTTTAATCTATTCAGCGTCGATCATAAAATAGGTTTTTATCAAAGTAGCTTTATCGTGGATTTAAATGTGTTTTTATTTAAGTAAGTTCAAAAATCTTCTTGTGGAGTCAGAATATTTCCTCTCTGGCCTCAAAATACTTGTCTGTTTTAAAACAAAATTTTAAACCAAAATATATTTTACTGATTGGCTATCTGTTTTTTATTTATATTAACATTCACGACGATACTGAACTTAGTTCGAATTGCTACCGAAAAATGAACAAGTATAACATGGACAGGTTTAGATCGCAGATACATATTCTGCAAGTATGTTGGAGTTATCTATGTTTTAACACCACCCTCTACTAGCACGGATATGGTGTTTTGTAAATAGAATTATCTCCCTTGGTATGTGGAAGCTCGGGGTTTTTTTGTGTGTTGATGTGTGGATACATTTGGACGATTGGATCTTAGACTGGCCTTGCATTTTTCCTTTCTTATTTCAACGTCACCTTACTTACAAGGCTAGTAAAAAGCATCTAAAATGAATTGTCTAGAAAATTTAACACGAGAAAAGCGGATTTAAGAAGATCATGCAAAAAGGGTATAGACACAGTACATGTACCCGTTTTCTATATAACACCGTTATCTCGAAGTCGACTGAAAACTTCGAGTTACCGAGTATTCAAGTCACTTGTGTTTGAATGCTAGTGTAAAGCTAGCTCGGGACCGACGAAATAATTAAAATTAAACAGGGTCTTCGAGTTATACGAGTTCTAGATAATTAGGTTCGACTGTACATGTAAACAAAATACTGAAATTACTTTTATAGTTTTCGAAGTTAAAGAAAGCTTTTTATCAAGATTCCATAATGAATTGTGCCAGGTTATATATCATATAATCAGTGATAGTGATGTAACATATGGATGTTGTACTTAATAAAAAAAATCGGATAATGGATATGAGCTTTGATTTCTTTACTGTACTATAAATATATGGTTGGTGTGCTGCTGAACCAAACATAACAGGTATTCTACATTAAATATGTCAGAGAGTTTCCCTTAGATTTCTTATACGCAGGCTATTTGATAAGCAGTGTGTTCTAATGTAAAATATATCGCCGTATCGATCCCACAGAAAATTCACATCGTTTTAACAGCATTTGTTCAAGTAATCAGTTATTACGAAACGATACTGTACATATATTTCAGGGTTGAAATTAATTGGGAATATATTATAGAAGTTATCAATAAGCCGCCAACAGTGCACGTTGAACTCTTGATCTTCAGGAGTAATGCTCCACAGCTTATCCATGGAAGAGAAAATATGCATATCAATGAGATGTTATGAATATTTTGTCATAACGTTGTAAACAGTATACAATTATAGCCTTTCGATGAGGTCCATACATGATTTTATCAACCTTGTGAAAAAATATCGACCGAGGACAAAAACCTTGTATCGACCAAAATCGATGGCAATAATAGTTTTATTACAAATCGATATTTTTTATTTTAATTCAGACTACAGGAGAATTTATTTTTTCAGCGACATGTTATCAAATCCTCAATTAATATTATAGCAATACAAAACAAACCATTTGTCATGCATTATTCGATTCTACCGGGTTTGTATAACACCATATTAGCCTCAGCAAAGGCCCCTAATTTTTATATAAGATATGAAACGTGTTTGCAAAAAACTATATTACGTTTTTACCAATGAAATATCGAAAATTATTTATTCTATAAAAGTGAAATTCTTCACTAGTAGAAATATCACTAATTTCTGATTTGACCAATCAAAACGCTGCTTACAAACGGCATTTGGGAAAATCAAAAGCGGCTTCAGTTGATTTTGCTAAAAAAAAAAAGTAATAAACAGATTTTCTAACAGTATCTTCAGTAATACCAAACAATCAAAGTTCATGATTGAGTGCAAAACGGTTCGTGAATACGTCGGTCCCTTGTAAAGTTAGGTATGGGTCATTGCCTACGTAGTTTTCTGGACTGATCTCTCTTGCGCACTCGTGAAAAATATCAAAATATTATCCCCACACGTGAAATACATTTCGTATTACTGAAAACACTGTTACATGTAGATATCCTCTACCCTTGTATATATCTATCCGACGTCATAAACGCAATATTAACTGGGTGTTTCTAAAAGTAGAAACATAAGGTATATATCACAAAATATTCACCTTCGAGTGACCAAGTTTTAGCCAATCAGAAAGATTTCAGTTTATAATAATAATTTGTGATATTAGATATCACATCTTGTGGCTTTTCCCTGTCGAGAGATCAGTACAGAAAACTACGTAGGCAATGACCCATACCTAACTTTACAAGCACGAACCGTTTCGCATTCAATCATGAATTTTGTGCTCAAACCAATGGAAACACCTCAAACGACGAAAAAGATCAAATAAAACAATAGAAGCAGTTTTCTGATGTAGGTCTCTTCAATGTTTACCAAAATCATGAACAGAAAAAAAAATTCCTTGTTAATCTATAGCTGAAATAGGAAATTCCGCTTCAGCACAAATTCTATGTTTGAGCAAGAAAACGGTTTTATGAACTCTGGCCTAAATGTCGAAAATACAAGTAAAATATTGGAGCACAGGGGCATAGCTTCTAACCATCAGGTCCAGTCTAAACCAGTTGGCTTTTTTTTTCAAATTCGGGACATGGCAAAGACCACAAGTAGAGACAAAATGTTACAATTGTGTATCAGAAAAGGGCTACATCGATCGGCCAAAATTTCAAAATTTCAAAAAGCAGATATAATGTACAAATGTGACAAGGAGATTTATTTCACATTTTGGGTTTTATTTGTAAGTAATGGGACAAAAGAAAAAAAGAAAGAGAAAAAACAGCATTTTTCACATGAAATCTTACATTTTGCTAATTTTGGTATACATTTGTATTTGACCGAGCAAAGAACATAAACGAGTTTGCTTACAAATATACCTTTTGGCATTTTCTGCTATGTCATGAACTCCCTTTTAAAACTTCATATCAGAGAAAACATTGTCACTAGAAAGTTTTTTTCACGGGAAAAGAACCTAAGTTCATATAGTACGTCATTATGTGTTGATGTGACGTAGTAACTATTTATCTATTATGGCCCTATTGAGAGGGCACTATTGC
Organism: Mimachlamys varia; assembly: GCA_947623455.1. Classification (NCBI taxonomy): domain Eukaryota; kingdom Metazoa; phylum Mollusca; class Bivalvia; order Pectinida; family Pectinidae; genus Mimachlamys; species Mimachlamys varia. The sequence continues at coordinate 12,787,655 of OX392537.1, read as the reverse complement.
CTCATAGTATTGTCGAGGGATGGAATAGTGCCTGAGCCGAAGGCGAGGGCACTATTCCATCGCGAGGCACCTAGTGTTGATGACGTTAACACATTATGTTGACATGACGTAACAACACAATCTGTAGAGGTAGCGTTTATTCAATCTATGAGCAGGGTTTGACATAACAGCCACGGGCAGCTGTTGTAATGATGACGTTAACACATTATGTTGACGTGACGTAACAACACAATCTGTAGAGGTAGCGTTTATTCAATCTATGAGCAGGGTTTGACATAACAGCCACGGGCAGCTGTTGTAATGATGACGTTAACACATTATGTTGACATGACGTAACAACACAATCTGCAGAGGTAGCGTTTATTCAATCTATGAACAGGGTTTGACAGAACAGCCACGGGCAGCTGTTGTAATGATGACCTTAACACATTATGTTGACGTGACGTAACAACACAATCTGTAGAGGTAGCGTTTATTCAATCTATGAACAGGGGGTGACATAACAGCCACGGGCAGCTGTTGTAATAACGAGACCGCAATGTCTTGTATTGGAGTGGTAGGACACACCTTCTAAAGACCCACATATAGCGATAATGAAATAATACTTAGGCTAATAACCTGTCTGGGAGATCCTAGGAATGTCTTTAAATGCAGACGGCAACAGGAAAATGGCGGCGATACGTATCAATGTACATGGAGTAACGGCGGGATCGATACATAGCTGCGATCCCGCCTAAAGCAGTCCCGAAATTAACGCATAAGAAAATCTCTTTTCGTGATCAAAATGTATTGGGGGGTCTGCTACCTGTTGTATCCGTTGTGATAGGCGTACAGGAGCTCGTGTTTACGTGGTGAAGGGTTTATTACACTTAGACGCCAGTTTATGGCTGTCGTTACTATCTACAAGGAAAACAGAAGGTTGCTATACAGCTTCCAGCTGTCTTATTCGTCATTCGCCGATTACGTATGGTTTCTATGCGCCCTACGTCACAGGAAGTGACGGCGGGCTGGGAAGAGGTCCAGACATTCATCAGACTCGACATTTTTACCTAAAGACGTGTTTTGCTCAGTTTTAAATTTAAATTCTGTTTTCATAAATTTTTATATTTTTAATCATGAAACTATTCCGTCATATCTGACCGTATTATTTTTGGTATATGATATTTTGTATATATATATTGAAATAACAATTTAAATGTGTCATAACTTCATGACGACACAGATTCAAAACTGCGTTGTGAGGTCACAAAAAATAAAATATTGTTGTCAAAATGTCGTTTATACGTATTAAGATGATGTATATACCAATTCATTTTATGAATCTTACAACACATTTTGGCTACAAGAATTATGTAATAAACATATTTACGTTATTTTCTATTTCATAACTATATAAAGGGAAATTCCCTACAGCTCACGCTTGTAAAGCAACCTAATCAATGCACATATTTTACAATTATATAAATATTTCGCCCTTTGAAATAACCTGAAATATATGTATTGTATTACATTCCGTTTTGTGTAGGAAGCCATCCTTTATTGCCACATACACTTTTACTATTTATACATTGACATATGAAATGCTTCACTGCTGATACTGTTTAAATGGTCGTCTCTAGACCCTAACTGTCGACAGGTCGTCAAACATCAGCTAACGTTTGGATATTATGTCGTCTATTACATATAGCATTAAAACAGAAAACGTTCAGACATTATTTTTCGGCATACAAAAAGTATCATGTATATTTGTGTACGGGAACTTTATAACCAAACATTGCTAATGTGGTACTTCCTTGTTCAAATATCATTACAAAGGAGGAGTCAAACGGCAGCCGGTTGGCACAACAACCAGTACAAAACTGGTACAACAACCAGTACAAAAACTGGTACAACCACCGGTACAAAAACTGGTACAACAACCAGTACAAAAACTGGTACAACCACCGGTACAAAAACTGGTACAACCGCCGATACAAAAACTGGTACAACAGCCCATACAAAAACTGGTACAACAGCCCATACAAAAACTGGTACAACAGCCGGTATAAAAACTGGTTAAACCGCCGGTATAAAAACTGGTAAAACAGCCGGTATAAAAACTGGTAAAACAGCCGGTACAAAAATGTGTACAACCACCGATACAACAACTGGTACGACAGCCGATGCAAAAACTGGTACAACAGCCGATACAAAAACTTGTACAACAGCCGATACAAAAACTGGTAAAATAGCCGATATAAAAACTGGTACAGCAACTGGTACAACCGCCGGTACAAAAATGTGTACAACCACCGGCACAAAAACTTGAACAACAGCCGGTACAAAAATGTGTACAACAGCCGGTACAAAAACTTGTACAACCGCCAGTACAAGACCTGGTACAACAGCTGGTACAAAAACTGGTACAACAGCCAGTACAAAAATGTGTACAACCACCGGTGCAAAAACTGGTACAACCACCGGTACAAAAACGTGTACAACAGCCGGCACAAAAATGTGTACAACCACCGTCACAAAAACTGGTACAACCGCCGGCACAAAAACTTGTACAACAGCCGGTACAGAAACTGGTACAACAGTCGGTACAAAAACATGTACACCAGCTGGTACAAAAGCGTGCTCAACAGCTGGTTCAACAGCTGGTCTAAAGATTATACAACAACCGGTATAAACGCTGGTACAACAGTCGGTATAAAATCTGGTACAACAGTCGGTATAAAAGCTGGTACAACAGTCGGTATAAAAGCTGGTACAACAGTCGGTATAAAAGCTGGTACAACAGTCGGTATAAAAGCTGGTACAACAGCTGGTATAAAAGCTGGTACAACAGTCGGTATAAAAGCTGGTACACCAGCCGGTATAAAAGCTGGTAAGCTATATGCATTGAGTTGTTTCGTTACGGCACAGTACTTGAATTTAACAGAAGTCAGTCAATATCTCAACTATTATTGTTTAAAGGCTTTAGCAGCCGTCTTGGTTCCACAATTGCATAGAGACACGTCAACAGATATCTATCATCAAGTTTGACTTTTAGTTCCTGGACAAAAAGATGGGCCATCTTTCCACTAGCTGGCGTCATCTTGGATACGCAGCCGCAAATGTGTGTCTACAAATAGGGTACGTCATGCCATGTTTCGTTTAAATTCGCATTGCAGTTTTTAAGGAAACCTCACAAACATGTTCAATAAGAGGGAAGAAGAAAACAAAACTGCACCTATTTCCTCTAAAATGCTAATATCAACAAATCACAAATCTAATAACACTTCTTTGCCATCGATACTAACAAAAACAAAACCATGATGCGCTCAGCATCCATTACAACAACCACCACCACCACAGAATTTACCTCAAACATACATGTACGACCACCATTCCACCTTCCCAACCCTAACAACAACCACCATTCCACCTACCCAACCATAACTACAACCACCAGTCCACCTACCCAAACATAACTACAACCACCATTCCACCTACCCACACATAACTACAACCACCATTCCACCTACCCAAACATAACTACAACCACCATTCCACCTACACAAACATAGCTACAACCACCATTCCACCTACCCAAACATAACACTACAACCACCATTCCACCTACCCAAACATAGCTACAACCACCATTCCACCTACCCAAACATAGCTACAACCACAATTCCACCTACCCAAACATAACCACAACCACCATTCAACCTACCCAAACATAACCACAACCACCATTCCACCTACCCAAACATAGCTACAACCACCATTCCACCTACCCAAACATAACCACAACCACCATTCCACCTACACAAACATAACTACAACCACCATTCCACCTACCCAAACATAACTACAACCACCATTCCACCTACCCAAACATAGCTACAACTACCATTCCACCTACACAAACATAACAACAACCACCATTCCACCTACACAAACATAACTACAACCACAATTCCACCTACCCAAACATAACTACAACCACCATTCCACCTACCCAAACATAACTACAACCACAATTCCACCTACTCAAACATAACAACAACCACCATTCCACCTACCCAAACATAACTACAGCCACCATTCCACCTACCCAAACATAGCTACAACCACCATTCCACCTACCCAAACATAGTTACAACCACCATTCCACCTACCCAAACATAACTACAACCACCATTCCACCTACACAAACATAGCTACAACCACCATTCCACCTACCCAAACATAACTACAACCACCATTCCATCTACACAAACATAGCTACAACCACCATTCCACCTACCCAAACATAACTACAGCCACCATTCCATCTACACAAACATCACTACAACCACCATTCCATCTACACAAACATAACTACAGCCACCATTCCACCTACACAAACATAACTACAGCCACCATTCCACCTACACAAACATAACTACAGCCACCATTCCACCTACACAAACATAACTACAACCACCATTCCATCTACACAAACATAGCTACAACCACCATTCCACCTACCCAAACATAACTACAGCCACTATTCCATCTACACAAACATAACTACAGCCACCATTCCATCTACACAAACATAACTACAGCCACCATTCCATCTACACAAACATAACTACAGCCACCATTCCACCTACACAAACATAACTACAACCACCATTCCATCTACACAAACATAGCTACAACCACCATTCCACCTACCCAAACATAACTACAGCCACCATTCCATCTACACAAACATCACTACAACCACCATTCCATCTACACAAACATAACTACAGCCACCATTCCACCTACACAAACATAACTACAGCCACCATTCCACCTACACAAACATAACTACAACCACCATTCCATCTACACAAACATAGCTACAACCATCATTCCACCTACCCAAACATAACTACAGCCACCATTCCACCTACACAAACATAACTACAACCACCATTCCATCTACACAAACATAACTACAACCACCATTCCATCTACACAAACATAGCTACAACCATCATTCCACCTACACAAACATAACAACAACCACCATTCCACCTACCCAAACATAGCTACAACCACCATTCCATCTACACAAACATAGATACAACCACCATTCCACCTACCCAAACATAACTACAACCACATTTCACCTACCAAAACATAACTACAGCCACCATTCCACCTACCCAAACATAACTACAGCCACCATTCCACCTACCCAAACATAACTACAGCCACCATTCCACCTACACAAACATCACTACAACCACCATTCCACCTACCCAAACATAACTACAACCACCATTCCACCTACCCAAACATAGCTACAACCACCATTCCACCTACACAAACATAACTACAACCACCATTCCACCTACACAAACATAACAACAACCACCATTCCACCTACACAAACATAACTACAACCACCATTCCACCTACCCAAACATAACTACAACCACCATTCCACCTACACAAACATAACAACAACCACCATTCCACCTACACAAACATAACTACAACCACCATTCCACCTACCCAAACATAACTACAACCACCATTCCACCTACACAAACATAACAACAACCACCATTCCACCTACACAAACATAACAACAACCACCATTCCACCTACACAAACATAACTACAACCACCATTCCACCTACCCAAACATAACTACAACCACCATTCCACCTACACAAACATAACAACAACCACCATTCCACCTACACAAACATAACTACAACCACCATTCCACCTACCCAAACATAGCTACAACCACCATTCCACCTACACAAACATAACTACAACCACCATTCCACCTACCCAAACATAACTACAACCACCATTCCACCTACACAAACATAACAACAACCACCATTCCACCTACCCAAACATAGCTACAACCACCATTCCACCTACCCAAACATAACTACAACCACCATTCCACCTACACAAACATAACAACAACCACCATTCCACCTACCGCAACATAGCTACAACCACCATTCCACCTACCCAAACATAGCTACAACCACCATTCCACCTACCCAAACATAACTACAACCACCATTCCACCTACCCAAACATAACAACAACCACCATTCCACCTACCGCAACATAGCTACAACCACCATTCCACCTACCCAAACATAACTACAACCACCATTCCACCTACCCAAACATAACTACAACCACCATTCCACCTACCCAAACATAACAACAACCACCATTCCACCTACACAAACATAGCTACAACCACCATTCCACCTACACAAACATAGCTACAACCACCATTCCACCTACACAAACATAGCTACAACAACCATTCCACCTACACAAACATAGCTACAACCACCATTCCACCTACCCAAACATAACTACAACCACCATTCCACCTACCCAAACATAACTACAACCACCATTCCACCTACCCAAACATAACCACAACCACCATTCAACCTACACAAACATAACTACAGCCACCATTCCACCTACCCAAACATAGCTACAACCACCATTCCACCTACCCAAACATAACTACAACCACCATTCCACCTACCCAAACATAGCTACAACCACATTCCACCTACCCAAACATAACTACAACCACCATTCCACCTACCCAAACATAACTACAACCACCATTCCACCTACCCAAACATAACTACAACCACCATTCCACCTACACAAACATAGCTACAACCACCATTCCACCTACCCAAACATAACTACAACCGCCATTCCACCTACACAAACATAGCTACAACCACCATTCCACCTACCCAAACATAACTACAACCACCATTCCACCTACCCAAACATAGCTACAACCACCATTCCACCTACCCAAACATAACTACAACCACCATTCCACCTACACAAACATAGCTACAACCGCCATTCCACCTACCCAAACATAACTACAACCACCATTCCACCTACACAAACATAGCTACAACCACCATTCCACCTACCCAAACATAACTACAACCACCATTCCACCTACCCAAACATAGTTACAACCACCATTCCACCTACCCAAACATAACTACAACCACCATTCCACCTACCCAAACATAACTACAACCACCATTCCATCTACCCAAACATAACACTACAACCACCATTCCACCTACACAAACATAACTACAACCACCATTCCACCTACACAAACATAACTACAACCACCATTCCACCTTCCCAAACATATCTACACCCACCATTCCACCTAGCCAAACATAACAACAGCCACCATTCCACCTACCCAAACATAACACTACAACCACCATTCCACCTACCCAAACATAACTACAACCACCATTCCACCTACCCAAACATAACTACAACCACCATTCCACCTACACAAACATAACTACAACCACCATTCCACCTACACAAACATAACTACAACCACCATTCCACCTACCAAAACATAGCTACAACCACCATTCCACCTACACAAACATAACCACAACCACCATTCCACCCACACCAATATCACTCTCAGCACTGCCATTGCATTCCACTAATCACCACTAAGACTACATTGTACAACGATCCTCCTATTTCTCTGATATTACCATTTCAAAACCACAGCCATTACTCAAACCCAATAATAATTACGTCTTCAACTCTTTCCTGCACTTTTACATGTCATCGACAAAGAAAACACGAGGATAAGATATGTTGTTTGTATCGGAATGTAGACTTTCCCATGTTGTCTAAGGTATAATATCGGACTAATTAGTCTGTGGACGAGCTCGCTGTCATTGATATGGCATAACCAGGCAGGAGCAGATCACGATCGATCGCGCTCAAAGACAAATCCTTAAATACTTAATCAATCACGGAGAAAGTACGTACTAGTGAATCTTGAGCAGTATTAACCCTGGCTAACGTCTTTTCAACGCTGGCAGTTGTTTTTGTCCACACATAGTCGCCAGCGTTGTAGATCGCCGTCATTGTGTGGTCTTCGATAGCGTGCAGTGTTAAAAGCATGTTACAGGCACCACCATTTGTAGTATCGGGATCGCCATTGATTTATAGGCTGCAGGGGATATAGGATGATGGCATTCGCGTAGACACATTTAACAGAACATTGAATTGTGACATGTTCAGTAACCGCATGACAAGTGAAAGGTCAAAAACCGAAAAATAAAGGTGAAAAACAGTCAAATACATGTGGTACAGTGAAACCTCGCTTAAAGACCACCCCAGAATTAAGACCACCTCGCTATTAAGACTACTTCATTTCAGTCCCGAAAAAATCTTCTATACTGTATATCTTTGTATTTTAAGCTTCACTATTAAGACCACCTCATTTTTTAAGACCACCTCACTATTAACAACACCTCTCTATTAAGACCACCTCGCTCTTCAGTGATGCTAGGGGCCAAAAGGTAGGAATCCAAAATTTCTAAACTAATGTAGAAGCAGAAGGGTCAGGTGCGTAAAACCCATTTAATGTATGAATTAAGAAGTAAAATTAAACTATTCCACTGTGTACACTTTGCAAATGTCAGATCAGAAAGCTGTATTTTGGTAAAAACAGTAGCTACACAAGTAACCAAAAGGGAAAGGTGACGGTCATAGAGGTATTTATAAGGAGCATACACGATAGTGCAGGTATTATTATATTTTTGCCTGTAAGATATCGAAAATTATCAAACTGATCAAACTTATATTTTCACTGCAGTGATGATCATTGAAAATATAAAGATTTTGGAATGAAAATGTAAGATTTTGCAGTGAAAATGTAAGGTTTTGCAGTGAAAATATATAAGATTTTGCAGTGAAAATATAAAGTTTTGTCTGAACTGCGTTCCTGTTGCAAGATTGTTCCCCTTGATGGAACTCCCCCGTTGTCTCTGACATTGTTGTCGTCTGCTAGGACCTGTCTAGGATATGGCAACAGCAGTAGGTATTGATGAGGTACTGCTACAGGATTTAATAAGCAATAGATTGGAAAATAAACGGTTAAAACAAAAAAGACTAGAAGATAATATTTTGAAATGCGCACTTATCCCGATCAGCTGCCCCGATCGCTGTGATTTCGACGGGTTGGCCTACATGTAGCTTCTTTCCAGTAGACAGGCAAAGGAAAATAGTAATAGAAGCATTTGAAGACCTCATTCGAAATGTAACATCAGAAAGTGCAATAGTTTGTCATTTGATATCAACTACATTTCACTCGTATGATAACAATGGTCAACCGTCGCGGTATGATAACAATAGTATAACCGTCACGGTATGATGACAATGGTATAACCGTCGCGGTATGATACCACTGGTATAACCGTCACGGTATGATGACAATGGTATAACCGTCACGGTATGATGACAATGGTATAACCGTCACGGTATGATTAAATGGTATAACCGTCGCGGTATGATAACAATGGTATAACAGTCGCGGTATGATGACAATGGTAAAATCGTTATGTTATGATGACAATGGTATAACTGTCATGGCATGGTGACAATGGTATAACCGTCACGGTATGATGTCATTATTATAACCGCCACGGTATGGTGACAATGGTATTACCGTCACGGTATGGTGACAATGGTATAACCGTCATGGTATGGTGACAATGGTATAACCTTCACGGTATGGTGAAAGTGGTATAACAGTCACGGTATGATGACAATGGTATAACCGTCATTGTATGGTGACAATGGTATAACCGTCACGGTATGGTGACAGTGGTATAACCGTCATGGTATGGTGACAATGGTATAACCGTCACGGTATGATGTCATTATTATAACCGTCACGGTAAGATGACAATGGTATAACCGTCACGGTATGGTGACAGTGGTATAACAGTCACGGTATGGCGACAATGGTAAAACCGTCATGGTATGATGACGATGGTATTACCGTCACGGTATGGACTATGGTAAAAATTGTATAACCGTCACGGTATGGTGACAATGGTATTACCGTCATGGTATGGTGACAATGGTATAACCGTCACGGTATGGTGACAATGGTATAACCGTCACGGTATGATGTCATTATTATAACCGTCACGGTATGGTGACAATGGTATAACCGCCACGGTAAGATGACAATGGTATAACCGTCACGGTATGGTGACAGTGGTATAACAGTCACGGTATGATGACAATGGTATAACCGTCATGGTATGATGACAATGGTATTACCGTTACGGTAAGATGACAATGGTATAACCGTCATGGTATGATGACAGTGGTATAACCGTCATGGTATAGTGACAATGGTATAACCGTCACAGTATGGTGACAGTGGTATAAGTGGTGTAAGGACAGTCACATACTTGTCAGTCTTAGAACAGTGACATACCCGTCACAGTGTTAGGACAGTCATATACCCGTCACAGTGTTAGAACAGTGACATACCCGTCACAGTGTTACGACAGTAACATACCCGTCACAGTGTTTGGACAGTGACATACCCGTCACGGTGTTAGGACAGTGACATACCCGTCACGGTGTTAGGACAGTGACATACCCGTCACAGTGTTAGGACAGTGACATACCCGTCACGGTGTACGGACAGTGACATACTCGTCACAGTGTTTGGACAGTGACATACCCGTCACGGTGTTAGGACAGTCACATACCCGTCACGGTATTAAGACAGTGACATACCCGTCACGGTGTTAGGACAGTGACATACCCGTCACAGTGTTAGGACAGTGACATACCCGTCACAGTGTTAGGACAGTGACATACCCGTCACGGTGTTAGGACAGTGACATACCCGTCACGGTGTTAGGACAGTGACATACCCGTCACGGTGTTAGGACAGTGACATACCCGTCACGGTGTTAGGACAGTGACATACCCGTCACGGTGTTAGGACAGTGACATACCCGTCACGGTGTTAGGACAGTGACATACCCATCACAGTGTTAGGACAGTGACATACCCGTCACAGTGTTAGGACAGTGACATACCCGTCACAGTGTTAGGACAGTCACATACCCGTCACAGTGTTAGGACAGTCACATACCCGTCACGGTGTTAGGACAGTCACATACCCGTCACGGTGTTAGGACAGTCACATACCCGTCACGGTGTTAGGACAGTCACATACCCGTCACAGTGTTAGGACAGTGACATACCCGTCACGGTGTTAGGACAGTGACATACCCGTCACAGTGTTAGGACAGTCACATACCCGTCACAGTGTTAGGACAGTGACATACCCGTCACAGTGTTAGGACAGTGACATACCCGTCACAGTGTTAGGACAGTAACATACCCGTTACAGTGTTAGGACAGTAACATACCCGTCACAGTGTTAAGAGAGTGACACACCCGTCACGGTGTTAGGACAGTAACATACCCGTCACAGTGTTAGGACAGTGACATACCCGTCACAGTGTTAGGACAGTGACATACCCGTCACGGTGTTAGGACGGTGACATACCCGTCACGGTGTTAGGACAGTGACATACCCGTCACAGTGTTAGTACAGTGACATACCCGTCACGGTGTTAGGACAGTAACATACCCGTCACAGTGTTAGGACAGTGACATACCCGTCACGGTGTTAGGACAGTAACATACCCGTCACAGTGTTAGGACAGTGACATACCCGTCACAGTGTTAGTACAGTGGTATACCCGTCACAGTGTTAGGACAGTAACATACCCGTCACAATGTTAGGACAGTAACATACCCGTCACAGTGTTAGGACAGTGACATACCCGTCACAGTGTTAGTACAGTGGTATACCCGTCACAGTGTTAGGACAGTGACATACCCGTCACAGTGTTAGGACAGTAACATACCCGTCACAGTGTTTGGACAGTGACATACCCGTCACGGTGTAAGGACAGTGACATACTCGTCACAGTGTTTGGACAGTGACATACCCGTCACGGTGTTAGGACAGTCACATACCCGTCACGGTATTAAGACAGTGACATACCCGTCACGGTGTTAGGACAGTGACATACCCGTCACAGTGTTAGGACAGTGACATACCCGTCACGGTGTTAGGACAGTGACATACCCGTCACAGTGTTAGGACAGTGACATACCCGTCACGGTGTTAGGACAGTGACATACCCGTCACGGTGTTAGGACAGTGACATACCCGTCACGGTGTTAGGACAGTGACATACCCGTCACGGTGTTAGGACAGTGACATACCCGTCACAGTGTTAGGACAGTGACATACCCGTCACAGTGTTAGGACAGTGACATACCCGTCACAGTGTTAGGACAGTCACATACCCGTCACAGTGTTAGGACAGTCACATACCCGTCACGGTGTTAGGACAGTCACATGCCCGTCACGGTGTTAGGACAGTCACATACCCGTCACAGTGTTAGGACAGTCACATACCCGTCACAGTGTTAGGACAGTGACATACCCGTCACGGTGTTAGGACAGTCACATACCCGTCACAGTGTTAGGACAGTCACATACCCGTCACAGTGTTAGGACAGTAACATACCTGTCACAGTGTTAGGACAGTGACATACCCGTCACAGTGTTAGGACAGTGACATACCCGTCACAGTGTTAGGACAGTAACATACCCGTCACAGTGTTAGGACAGTAACATTCCTGTCACAGTGTTAGGGCAGTGACATACCCGTCACAGTGTTAGGACAGTGACATACCCGTCACAGTGTTAGGACAGTAACATACCCGTCACAGTGTTAAAAGAGTGACACACCCGTCACGGTGTTAGGACAGTGACATACCCGTCACAGTGTTAGGACAGTGACATACCCGTCACAGTGTTAGGACAGTGACATACCCGTCACAGTGTTAGGACAGTGACATACCCGTCACGGTGTTAGGACAGTAACATACCCGTCACAGTGTTAGGACAGTGACATACCCGTCACAGTGTTAGGACAGTGACATACCAGTCACGGTGTTAGGACGGTGACATACCCGTCACGGTGTTAGGACAGTGACATACCCGTCACAGTGTTAGTACAGTGACATACCCGTCACGGTGTTAGGACAGTAACATACCCGTCACAGTGTTAGGACAGTGACATACCCGTCACGGTGTTAGGACAGTAACATACCCGTCACAGTGTTAGGACAGTGACATACCCGTTACAGTGTTAGTACAGTGGTATACCCGTCACAGTGTTAGGACAGTAACATACCCGTCACAATGTTAGGACAGTAACATACCCGTCACAGTGTTAGGACAGTGACATACCCGTCACAGTGTTAGTACAGTGGTATACCCGTCACAGTGTTAGGACAGTAACATACCCGTCACAGTGTTAGGACAGTAACATACCCGTCACAGTGTTAGGACAGTGACATACCCGTCACGGTATTAGTACAGTGGTATACCCGTCACAGTGTTAGGACAGTAACATACCCGTCACAGTGTTAGGACAGTGACAATGTTAGAACCTTACACCTCTGTACCAGTTGAACAACCCGTGATGTAGAACCTCGCCCACCTTTACGCTGCAGTCTCTGAAATGACAGTCGCGACACCAGTACACCGTAGTTGTCGATTGATCGAGGAAAGCAGCCCCGCGTGTCAGCTGTATGCAGTGTGCTGAGGTATTCCTGTGACCATTACGCTGACAGGAGGCTCCAAGAATTTCCTTGCTATCTCAACAGGTGATGCCGTAGTAAAATAACGATGCCGAGAAATGTTCTCGTTATTTTAAACAGAATATGTTTGATGTCTCTCATGGCAGCGGGAAGGAATATCGAATTATGTTTACCTTTATATTTTGGTCAATGTCAAAAATAAACATCATCAGCGACAGAAACATGAGACTTGTTGAAGTCTGAACGACGTGGAGGCCAATTTTCTGTCACGGGAAGAAAGTTCAAACGTGTGTGTTAAAGTGTGATAATTAAAACCGGAAGCGGATATGCTTACCCGGACTGGGACGGTTGTGCGGAAAAACCGTCGTAGGTCCAGCAGTAAAGGCTCAACTCGGAGGGGCTCAGCCCCTACGGTCCTCCAACAGGGGGCCCACTGCCATTCCCCAAACCTGAACTTTCCCCCCGGTACTCGGACTTACCTCACCCCTCAACCTTCGCCCTGTAAAAGTGTGTCGTTCAGTTTCAGTTCGGAGGGCAAGAACTGTATAACCCCGGACAATCTCTCTCTACGACAGGTAAGTCACATAACTCTTTATTTTATTTCTAGACATTCTTAAACATTTGCTGATTATTTTGAATACTTACTACAGTTTTTTAACAACAGCAATAAATACGTTCAAGGACAGTCCCATAGACGTACGGGTGCCTCAGATAGATTAATCAAGACTGTGTCAAGGTTAACAGGAGCCAACCTTACACGCCCGGGGGTCGGGGTCTGTCAATTATAACAGTTGTAGGTGCTGATACCTGTCACGTAACGACATTACACATGAAGATACAAGGAATATCAATGAACATTAGACACGGTTACATGTAGGTTTGTCTGGGAACAGGAATACAATAACATAGTTGATGCACATTTAGATACCGAGGTGGAATGTTTAGTAATAATGTCAGTAAAGTCACACATGTATGTGTTGAGTATTGTCCAATAATTCAATACTTATTTCTGTCAAATGTTGTAAAGGGGCGAAACACGCGGGTGTAACGAATCAGATATCGGAAAGGATTAAAATTACACGTGTAGAGATCGCAAAGGATTAAAATCGCACGTGTAGATGTCGTAAATGGGTCAAATTGTCGCAAAGGATTAAAATTACACGTGTAGATGTCGTAAAACGGTCAAATTACACGTGTAGATGTCGTAAATGGGTCAAATTGTCGTAAAGGATTAAAATTACACGTGTAGATGTCGTACATCATTAAAATAACACGTGTATATGTCGAAAAAGATTAAAATTACACGTGAAGAGCTTGTAAAGGATTGAAATTACACGTGTAGATATCGTAAAGGATCTAAATTACACTTGAAGATGTCGTAAATAATCAATCGGGTTAACACAATATACAACCTTTATATAGCGCTCTATATAATTTGTAAAATTACTCTAAAACGCTTCACAACATGTAGATAATAATTTGATACTTACAATGCATAAAGAAAAAAGTTATTACAATCTAAGCTAATGTGATAATACAAAAAACGCATATAAATACGAACTAGATAAACAAATGTCAGTATATACATGTCGTCTAAGTTGATACCCTAATATGCAGACGTGAAAAGGTACGTCTTCAGATGTTTCTTGAATTTGGCCAGAGTATTTGTATAAAGCTCTTCGATACGCTAACACTATAAAGATCTGAGAAAGCCCGCTGTGGTGTCACGTCCAGATAGAATAATCGTATGGAAGAGCTGTATTTTAATCAGATTGTGTAAAGGATTTCAATTACTCGTGTAGATGTCGTAAAGGATTAGAATTACACGTGTAGAGGTCTTGAAAAGGATTGAAATTACACGTGAAGATATCGTAAAGGGTTAAAATTACACGTGTAGATGTCGTAAAGGGTTAAAATTACACGTGTAGATGTCGTAAAGGGTTAAAACTACACGTGTAGATGTCCGATATTGACAGGGAAGTTTAAATGTAAGACGTCTTGAATTATTGAAATTGCACGTGCTCGTGTAAAATACTGAATTCACATTTTAAATATGAAAGTACTAGAGGTTGTCAAAGGTTACGTGTACTTTTACTTGTCTAGGTTAACAACGCACTCCCCCCCCCCCCCCCCCCGATATAACACGCTCTTGTTTTTATTAACGATTACATAGTATTGTAATAAGCATACACTTGACTGACAGTAGGTATTAAAGAATAAAATCACGCACAATTGGGAATCTATGAATGTATCTGTAGATGCGTCAGAAATTATAAGTCGAAAGTTTATCAAAAATAAACTTGTGAAGGAATAAAATCGGTTTACATATACCTTGTTTTTAAATGAAAAAGAAAAACCACATTAGTCAGGGTTGTCAAAGAATATTTCGTAAACATTAGACTGAGATGTCAATGAGAAGAAATACATAGTATAAATTCATTTTATTTGGAAATTGTCACAGATGAATTTGTGATTACATGAAATGTAAATTGAATCAATTGAAAAAGTGTAAAGAAAAACGTAATATATATTTTAAGCTGTAGGTTATATTACAAGTTCTGGTCTTATATAAACATGTATGTGTGATGAATGATGTTCGTATAAACATAGGCTGAGTATCCGCATTTATTCTAGTCCTGGGTTTATTTGGTGTATGTAGACTTCCGGAATTGTGTGAAAATATAAGAAATAAACTACTTTGTACATGATAACATTTTCTTGAAGATTTTTCTTAACCATAAAATCAAGCATTCTTTCTAATATGTTCTACGTGTTGGCGAATCACCAAATTTAACTCCGAAGTTTCGTACATTCCGTGTATTCGGATGATGGAGTGTTGTCGATTGACACTTTGGTGTGTGCTCAGCTATTTTCCTCAAGCTTAAGCACGTGTTGCTTCGTGGTGGAAAGTTAGCTTGTCTAGATGTACTGGATTTGTATAACGTGTGAATATATCTTTACCGTGGTTAGAGAACATTAAAACAATTTTTTAGTATTCTAATGTTTTGAGAACAAAGCGATTTTGTTTTCCTATCTATCGAATGGGGTAAATTAACATGAAACCAGATTTTATTCATGGATGAAATTTTAAAATCAAATGTAATGACAAAACACAACGTGGATGAATGTAAAATTTTTAATCAGTAATGCTTAAAATTAATAAAGAAATTGAAATTGAATAAAGAAAGCAGTACATGACTACATGTATCATCCGATTTTCAGATTAGTGGAATGTTCAGACTTTGACTCTACACATCGGTCTGTGACTTAAACCAGTGTCCTTATTTAACACACCAGTCATCAGTGCAATTATTACCCGTGTCTGTTTATGTTTCTTTTTGCTATAGTAACGAGGATTTGGTGTGAGTTTTAACTCTACGACAAAGAACCCCTCAGTAAAGTCTAAGGTGTTTCTTGTCTATACTTCACTTTAAACTGGGAGATAACACGACAGATCGGGATATAGTCTATTTAATACTCACTGAACAGAGTTTTTAAAACTATGACATTCTCTCTCAAATTATACAAACATATATAAGTGATGGCAAACTACATTGTTGATAAGCATTTTATTTTTATTTTATTTTTTTTTTAATTTTATTTTCGATAAAAAAAAAACAATACAATTCTGTTACAATTTATGTGGTTTTGGTTAACTTAACTACAATGTATATATAGAGGAATCTGTTCCTTAAATATTAATCATAATCACATTTATATTTTTTCTATTTTTTTTATCTGACTATGGTTTCTTACTACATCCTACTTTTTCGCTTCGTTAGAAAATATTGAAATTATTAAATTTATCTTGTCTTCGGGTTAAAATTTGGTAATGAATTTCCGGATTTAAGTTGGCTTTGTGTTAAGTTTTTGAAAGAAATGCACATCAGTCATTGTTAAAAAACACAGTCACTTCCGCTCATTACGTAAACGTATTTCCGTGTTTCCAACTTTGAAGGATTGCATCTGTTCGGAAGTATAGAAATAATGCTAATAAAGGATTTTATGGAAATGATCCGTTTTACAGTGTTGGAGATTAAGTGAGAGTTGGTAGATTGTCGAGGTTACATGTAATAAATGATAATACAGAGAACAGTTTTCAAACGTTTGGCCAGCAAGTAATAAGTACAAACGTACCAATCTTAATATAGTTGTCTTTAATGTCCATTTATGCCTATTTAATTTAAGCATTGATGACAATTGTTTTTAGTTTCACCGGGGTATGAACAAAATTTGTTTGGAAACTGTATGAATACGCGTAAAAGCAATTTTTTTTTTCATAACCCTAGATGGAACTAAAAAATAATTAATATCAACGCTTAAAATTAATTTTTGAATCTTATTTTCAAATTTAAAACATGTTTATGTACAATTTGACTGATCTAACAACGGATTCTATTTTTTTTTACATATCAATACGCAACGTCAATTGCCGTATTGTGACGTCAGGTTTTTCGCGCTATTTTCGGATTTCTTTTCAGAGAGGTATGAAAATATCTCAACAAATCAGAAAGCCTCATTTTGCATACAATCATTGGAAAATGAATTATACATACACATATATGAGATACAATACACAACTATGCATGACAGATATATACATGTATAGATTTGCAGCCAAATTGTATTGCAGGCGACTATGAAAGTAAGACTATGAAATGTCTTAAACCTTCGGATCGACATGTTAATATGTCGTTGATAGAAATATAAGTAAAAAATTCGGGTTTCAGTTTCAAGTCCCGCGGCACCAATTAATCAGCTTGCCCCAAAATCTCCACAGCCCTTACGTCACGCCCCCTTAATCATCTTCCATCCTCATTTATGCATGATATGCCTTATATTTTTATCGTGTACCTCAAATGTTAATAATCTGCTTATTTCAGAGATAACTATTATCTATATTTGGTACGTCTGACGAGAAATGACGTTTAGAGAAGAAATCAACATATCATGAAAGAAATAAACAAAACCAGTTTATATCTGAAGTTCACTGTACAAGAAATAAACAAATACCAGTTTATATCTTAAGTACAAGGATAGTCAACAAGTCTTGGTTTCTTCAATGTTAGAGAGAGGAATCCGTACCACAGGGACCTGAGAATCTGTTACGGCTAGATTTGGACCCACTTTAAGGGGTTTGGATAAATTTTCGATAACAATGCCCCCATCAATGATCATAGTACATTGTAGCCTTTATAACCATATATTTACATTTGCGCTGCAGCCCACTATATGAACATTACCAGCAAAAATGCATTTCATAAAAGTATGAAAGCAATGGTTCTCGAGACGTAGCACGTGGTTTAATTATGACGTCATAGATCAAGCTTGTTCAATGAGAGTCTTGCCGCGCCGCTTCGAATAACATGGAAAATGCCCTTGCGTCAAACGCTCAAATGACTAATTATTATCATTGGGCCCAATTTTATTCAAGCTGGGCTGTTCCACCAATGTCGTTTAAATGACGACACAAATACAAATGCAGGTAATAAACAATTAATTGGAAAAAATATAAATGGAGTTATACAATTGTTCCATAGTATAAATGTAAATATATGGTTTGAAAGTCATTTTTTTTTAACTTTCATAGCACTATGAAAGGTCAGCCGTTATTTAGCATATTTAGCATGAAGCCCTAGCGGGCTTCATTCAATAAGGATGTAACGGCTGACCTTTCATATCACTATGAAAGTTAAAAAAAATGACTTTCAATCCCTATTTAGGGGGCATTTTATCGAAAATTGATCTAAGTACCGTGATTTAGGTCCAAATCTAGCTTTAACAAATTTTCAGGTCCCTGTGTAAGGCACCACATCAGTCGCCTCGCAGATACATGTCATCATGCAACATAAGATCGATGAGACCTTTATGTCCAGTATATTTTGCGCCATTTCTTGTGTTTATGTCGACTAATCCTCGCGGGTTTATACGAACTAAGGGACATGTATATTGTGATTGCGTGACAATAACATTCCCCCAAAAATCCTATTATACATGTCACGTACATATCACGTGATCTACGTGTAAAGTAATGACTGTAGGCCACAGTATATATATAGGATTTTTCAAAAACAAGACCGCGCAGCTATCAGCAGACGTATACTAAAACAATGTAAATGATAATAATTATTCGAGATTCTTATATACCGCTTTATCACAACCTAAAGCAAAAAGGTAGTCTCAAAGCGTTTCACAAATTGTCATCCGTGGTATAGGGCTTTAGCAACCAGCCAATATCGTTCTCAACTCCCTGGGGAGCATACAACCGGTGCTGCCATTTCGGCGCTCACAGCAAGCATTCTTCAATTTTTAGCACTGCCCAACTACGTACATGTACTCATTTACAGCTGAGTAGAATAGAACAAGCAAAGTAAAGCATCTTGCTCAAGGATACAACACATGGATCATGGCCGGGGCTCGAACTCGAAACCCTTCGATCACGAGCCCGGCGTACTACCACTAAACCACCGTGCCTCTATAAATATATATCAATAAGAACACTGTACATGGGTTTGTAAAGTGGAGTTATTGAATTGCAAAGCAACGTATTTCTGAAGAGAAACAGCATATAAAATATCATATTGTTATTTTGTCCTTATACGACTTAATTCCAGTCCCCTGTCTCGTCGTCTTTTCTTCCTCCCGCCATCTATTTCTATGTGAAAACATAATTCCTATATACTGCGTAATTGCCTTATCGAGTAATTATTCTTATTCACGATGTGTTAGGCAAATGGCTAATAAGTTATGAAACTTGATAAAAGCGTGTGTTTGATTATTTTGTAGATATACATTTGCAATAAAAGTTATTGACAAATAATGTATTTTAGGGTAACTTTTTAAACTATTTTATTTTTACGAATGCTTGAAATAGCAACTTATAATGTAAATCTTTTGTTGTTATTCATTAAATTTGTTTTCATTATAGAAGTATTTCGATACCGATTTGTCTGATTGAAAATATATATAAGACTGTTGATCAATCCGCTAATTAGCGCTTGTCTTTCTACACGTATCTGCCCCCCCCCCCCCCCCCCCGATGCTACATGTAATTGTGTGGAACTGCCCGTGTGTTTCCGTATATACCAATCGAGTTATGTTTATACTAAATCTCCTTCCATATAATTGTTGAAAAATAATTTACCCTACATGCGAAACTACACGACGATAATTATATACAATATGTAAATGGCATGGATCATTGGTAAATACCAAAATGGACCTTGAATAACATGAAGATACAACTTTCATCGGGGCTGTCACTCTCTGAAAAAAAAATGACTCCGTTTTACCTTGTCAAATTAAACAAATGAACCAAAGTATAATCTGGCTCGACAGACTTTTTAACGCCAATGTAATCCATTTAGACAGATCGATATTGACCATTATTGTTCGAGAGATCAGTTTGGTAGGTCGCTTAGAAAATGTTGCATGTTTTGTCTATTTGATGTCAGTAGTACTTACACAACGTGTTTTTTCCTGAACTCGAGGAAATTTCTTTACGTCTCCACAGTAAAGCATTACAGAAGTAAAGGAAATGTCCTGACCATGATATGTTTACCTTAATGTCCTGTGAAAATTGAAGGCATTTGGAATGTTTATGAAACCGGGGTCAACATTTATAAGAACTTACAGTAAGACTCTCTTGTATACATGCCTGACCCTTTACGTTTCCATTTGTAGTATATGTACATTGTACGTACATGTAGTTTACCCACAGGGACATGCTAATTTATTACGGCCATATTTGGTCATAAGAAAATGTGTTATGAGTAGTTCTACACATTTTAGTGATGGTTTTTCTCCGGGTACCCCGGCTTTCCTCCACCTTCAAAGCCTGGCACGTCCTTAAATGACCATGGCTGTCAACAGGATGTAAAACAAAAATAAACCAAACCAAACCAAACTAGACATTTTAAAGGTTTCTGTTAGTTTGGCTTGGTTTAACCTTTTAGAGGTTAAGGTTGGTTTGGCTTGGTTTAACTTTTAAGAGATTTAGATTGGTTTGGCTTGGTTTAACCCTTTAAAGGTTTCGGTTGGTTTGGCTTGGTGTAACCTTTTGGTGGTTTAGGTTGGTTTGGCTTGCTTGATCCTTTTAGAGGTTTCGGTTGGTTTTGCTTGCTTTAACCTTTTAGAGGTTTAGGTTGGTTTTGGCTTGGTTTAACCTTTTAGAGGTTTCGGTTGGTTTGGCTTGGTTTAACCTTTTAGAGGTTTCGGTTGGTTTGGCTTGGTTTAACCTTTTAGAGGTTTCGATTGGTTTGGCTTGGTTTAACCTTTTAGATGTTTCGGTTGGTTTGGCTTGCTTTAACCTTTTAGATGTTTAGGTTGGTTTGGCTTGCTTTAACCTTTCATGGGTTTCGGTTGGTTTGGCTTGCTTAAACCTTTTGGAGGTTTAGGTCAAGTTTACTTTAAAATGCCTATCAATGAAGATACACTTGATATAAACCCCTTAAACGTGTACAGTTAGTCTAAACACATTAACTTAAATCCAAACAAAACTGCAACAAATTCTCAAGTCCCTGTGATTTCACCTGGTGGTCCAGACTGCGGCTGTACTTTGATCGAATACGCCGTCGAGATAATAACATAATTTCATATTTTATTACCCGAACATAGCTAAAATACCCAATGTAAGCTAAGTGAGACGACACTCTATTAAACATTTAAACTCCGAACCTTGCTCTAGGCCCCTCTGTCCCCGACGTACCGACTAAATAACACGTTATCTACTCACGTGGGCGTACTTGGCCAGACGACCAACCGCGAGCTCTTCGATGACAGTTTCAAACGTTTCCTGAATATTTTATTTTTGTATCATCAGATATACATCCAGGTCGTGCTTTGTTCAGTAGAAAATAACGTGGGTTGTGGATAACTCTACAGGTGAAAAGTGTAATTAAAGGTTCTTACTGGAAGGAAAACTTCCAACGCTCCAGGAATGCTTAAATATGCATGTTATTATCACACGTACGTCTAATTGAGCGACACGCGCGAAGCAGACGGGACCGCGGTGGCCGAGCGGTTAAGGTGTCCCGACATTCTACATGTACCACTAGCCCTCCACCTCTGGGTTGCGAGTTCGAAACCCACGTGGGGCAGTTGCCAGATACTGACCTTAGGTCGGTGGTTTTCTCCGGGTACTCCGGCTTTCCTCCACCTCCAAAACCTGGCAATTCCTTAAATGACTCTGGCTGTTAATAGGACGTAAAATAAACCAAACCAAGCAAACCTGACATTTTTTTTTCAATTCGCAATTAACATTTATTACGACAGAGGTCACGAAACAAAATTGAATCTTGCAACTAGATCTAATCGAATGTTTATAATGAGAAAGGATGACAGACCGAAATTATAAACAAGAATACAAACAATTGGGTATATGTTAGATTAAATCGCACCAGATTAGTTAACCGTGTCTGTCGACTTAACTTAATGACACTATATATATATAATATATCGCTTCACATGTAGTAATAACAACAGGGACCTGAGAATTTGTCACACCTAGTTTGGACACTAAGGTATTTAGAGTAATTTTACACTTTTTGGAGGTTTATATTAATTTTCGATAAAAATGCCCCCTCGGTGGCTATAACCATTGAGGGGGGCATTTTTATCAAAAACTGATCTAAACCCCCAAAAGTATAAAATTAAACACCTTAGTTTAGATCAAAAACTAGCTGTGACAAATTCTCAGGTCCCTGTGGCAACAACCTCTAGGTCATTCGCATTATAAAAGGGCCGTTGTTGGACTCACACAGCTGAATAACCTTATGCTATTAATAACTTTTGAGCTAACCACTTGAATATTTGAAGTTCAATCTAACTGACAACATGCAATTGCATACGTGACAAAGGTTGAAAACGGCATTTTAGAGGGTTAAGTTTTATCTAAGAGCGGTATAGACGACTACTTTTGACAACCGGAAGTTAACATGCCAAACTGGTGAAATGGGACGGGAATAAACGTGATTTCATCCTCAATATCCAGGGGTTACGATCCCTGGGTCAGTGTAACCTTTGACCCTTGGTCAGTGTAATCACTCTAAGCCGAATCATCCCTTGCTTGCCTTAAGCGGATTCCATTGATCTACGTCATCACAGATATACACTCTCGCTTTCTTGTGCAGTTGATCAGTTTACAGCTTTTACATTTTTTATCATCGATATTTTCGACGTGGTCGATCTGTCGACGTGGTCGTTCTGTCGACGTGGTCGATCTGTCGACGTGGTCGTTTTGTCGACGTGGTCGTTCTGTCGAAGTGGTCGTTCTGTCGACGTGGTCGATCTATCGACGTGGTCTTTCTGCCGACGTGGTCGTTCTGTAGACGTGGTCGTTCTATCGACGTGGTCGTTCAGTCGGCATGGTCGTTCTGTAGACGTGGTCGTTCTATCGACGTGGTCTTTCTGCCGACGTGATCGTTCTGTCGACGTGGTCGTTCTGCCGACGTGGTCGTTCTGTAGACGTGGTCGTTCTATCGACGTGGTCTTTCTGCCGACGTGGTCGTTCTATCGACGTGGTCGTTCAGTCGGCGTGGTCGTTCTGCCGACGTGGTCGTTCTGTCGACGTGGTCGTTCTATCGACGTGGTCGTTCACCTGTTTAAAAAAGAAATAGTATACAAGTTAGATTTAAATGCCGAATTAAACCTTTATCACTTATAAAGGCCATATATTTAGTACACAAAAAGCTCGTTTGAAATAAAGAAAAAAATGCTTGTTACCAGGTTCTTATTGTATAATTGTAAAACTTCTTTTAGGTAAAACATCATTTTAGAAGAGGGGAAGGCACACATTATTCGTTAGTCAAAGACATTCAAACCCCCAGTACTCTTTGATATAGACAGATTCTGTTAGACTATGAGTATTGGTATCCGTTTCATCATTTAGATTTAAATATTAAAGGCCCAATATATGTAACTTTAGGGAAATTTTCGTGATTCTGAAAAATTGTGAAAAAAAAATCCAGTTGATAACCATGCAAAAATAAGCCTAAAACGAAGTAAACCTGAGCGGTAACTAACAAGAAACTCTTGACAAAAAATCCAAAGAGTCGAAAATAATTCAGGTGGGGCCCACTTCAACAACAAACCGAAGGTAGAAGACGGTTCGAAATGGACGCGTGTTTACAAATAGCGTGTTTCAACTACTACTGTACCGGTAACCACGAAAGAATTCATCTTGAATATTGCTGATATCACTTAATCTTAACTAAATCTATCAATATAATATGTTTTTAGCCTTGATTTTTGCTTCAAGTTTTGCCGAAAGTTACGTATACTGGGCCTTTAAAGGTGAAGGTTTTGACAATACATCATTCTGAAGCAAATTACACGCAAACACGCCTACAAGGTGTTGTTTATATGGAATATAGAACAGCAGTATATATACATGTAGATATCTGACTTATAAATAACATTTTATACTTAGCCGAGAACAAACATCTTCATAAATGACATTCCATATTAAGATGAGAACTAATGACTAAATAAAAAATAATAATAAACCCGATCATACTTTACTTTCCTAAAATAACGCATCAAAACAGACCGTAATATACAGTGACTGTTTAATCACGTGGTCAGTCCAATGTGTAATATCCATTTTGTTGCCACCTGACGGCCGTGTATCGACAATCGTGGGCCTTTCATAGCTGTGTAGCTTCAAGGAATAGAAAATTGATGTCTTCATTAAAAAGGAGATAAAACGTCGTTTCGCTGTTCTATTTGATATTAATACTAGGATAAATAAACCACACATTCCCGTCCAGACCGGAGGGAATCCTAGCCATACAACACATCCGGGGCATTTTTCTGGCGTCTCATGACGTCATACCTATTTGTGTTTTAAGACAAAACTCGTAACAAAACTCATCAGCTGATGATAAAAACATCCCCAAAGGAAAAGTCCCCCGTGCCCGGACACTATAAATCACCCCGGTCGTTACTAGGACTATATTAGGCGGACTTATCCTCGTAAAGTGTGCGCGTAATTCGATATTATGATATTAATCCGCTCACACCAGGAATATATGAGATGTTCCTTTGATCCTTTATCTGCTATTATCAATTTATACGTATCAATCGGTGGGAGGGGGGGGGGGACCTTGTTGTTTACTACAACATTACAATGACCACCTGTAAGAATGAAAGAATCGAAGGATACAAACGCATGCCTAAGAACGTAAAATAAAACATAACAGACATGTCG
Organism: Mimachlamys varia; assembly: GCA_947623455.1. Classification (NCBI taxonomy): domain Eukaryota; kingdom Metazoa; phylum Mollusca; class Bivalvia; order Pectinida; family Pectinidae; genus Mimachlamys; species Mimachlamys varia. The sequence continues at coordinate 12,761,917 of OX392537.1, read as the reverse complement.
TCTTTTCTGTGTAATGGCATCGGTTTGTTAAGGTAAGGTCCTGGCAGGGAGGGATTGAAGTGAGCAATTATTTGACTTGGATCTTAAGTGTTAAAAAAACATGAAATAAAAATTACGCAAAAATATTTTTTCCTAATTTTACCAATTCATTGTTCGTATCTGTTAGTTGCAGTAGCATTGAAATTTATTTTCCAATTTTGAAAAATCCGTTTTTACGCAACCCTATAAATAAAGATATAAATTTGACACCCTGTAAAGAAACTCTTGGGATGTCATCCTAACAATCGTATTGTACAGCCAAGATTAAAAACTAGTATATTCTTGTCAATACAAATTGAACTCCAGATGGCCATTATAAAATTACTGTACAACTATTTGTGTGTTCAATAAACGCAATGCTGCTACATATAGAAGAGTTGTCAGTTTAAAAATAGTTCCCAAGGCAAGTAGGTTCCCGAAAATGCCCAGAGATCCCTTACTCACAGGAAACGTTGGTCATTGTTTGCTTCCTCATAAGTAATATTCAAACGGGCGTTTTGCGCACCATTTTGCTATCAGCCTCGTGTTGGATGTGTCTGTACACAAGGGACGTAACTGGTGTGATGCACTCCTGTGTAATTCGGGTGATTCCGTGATGATCCCGTACATAATTGATAGTAGTACAGATCACACGTGGTCACGCTGGATATTGACGCATATCAATTATTCCACTAATCCAATCTTATTGAAAGCTATAAGACAATCGCATATATCATTCTGTCAGGAAAATCATCCGCTATACATCAAAATTTATTATTTTAGAGAACCACCTGAAATGATTGTCATGTACAATTGACACAGATATAATACAAGCCACATCATGACACAGATATGAGACGTGAAAGATGGCCGTTCACTGTTATGAAATCGCTAAAAATATTAAATAAGGGCATCGCTATTAAACTTGAATGAATTGACACAGAAGGCAAAAAACATTAGTAGGAACTAACTGTTCCATAGACACTTACTATACCATAGACACTGTACCATTGGCAACTCACTGTACAAATAGACACTTACTGTTCCATAGACACTCACTGTACAAATAGACACTTACTGTTCCATAGACACTCACTGTACAAATAGACACTTACTGTTCCATAGACACTCACTGTACAAATAGACACTTACTGTTCCATACACATTCACTGTACAAATAGACACTTACTGTTCCATAGACACTCACTGTACAAATAGACACTTACTGTTCCATAGACACTCATTGAACAAATAGACACTTACTGTTCCATAGACACTCATTGTACAAATAGACACTTACTGTTCCATAGACACTTACTGTTCCATAGACACTCACTGTTCCATAGACACTCACTGTACAAATAGACACTTATACTGTTCCATAGACACTTACTGTTCCATAGACACTTACTGTTCCATAGACACTTACTTTACAAATAGACACTTACTGTTCCATAGACACTTACTGTTCCATAGACACTCACTGTACAAATAGACACTTACTGTTCCATAGACACTTACTGTTCCATAGACACTTACTGTTCCATAGACACTTACTTTACTAATAGACACTTACTGTTCCATAGACACTTACTGTTCCATAGACACTTACTGTTCCATAGACACTTACTGTTCCATAGACACTTACTGTTCCATAGACACTCACTGTACAAATAGACACTTACTGTTCAATAGACAATTACTTTACTAATAGACACTTACTGTTCCATAGACACTTACTGTTCCATAGACACTTACTGTTCCATAGACACTTACTTTACTAATAGACACTTACTGTTCCATAGACACTTACTGTTCCATAGACACTTACTTTACTAATAGACACTTACTGTTCCATAGACACTTACTGTTCCATAGACACTTACTGTTCCATAGACACTTACTGTTCCATAGACACTTACTGTTCCATAGACACTTACTGTTCCATAGACACTCACTGTACAAATAGACACTTACTGTTCAATAGACAATTACTTTACTAATAGACAGTTACTGTTCCATAGACAATTATTGTTCCAAAGACACTTACTGTTCCATAGACACTGTTCCATAGACACTTACTGTACAAATAGACACTTACTGTTCAATAGACAATTACTTTACTAATATACACTTACTGTTCCATAGACACTTACTGTTCCATAGACACTCACTGTACAAATAGACACTTACTGTTCCATAGATACTCACTGTACAATTAGACACTTACTGTTCCATAGACACTCACTGAACAAATAGACACTTACTGTTCCATAGACACTCACTGTACAAATAGACACTTACTGTTCCATAGACACTTACTTTACCAATAGACACTTACTGTTCCATAGACACTTACTGTTCCATAGACACTCACTGTTCCATAGACACTTACTGTTCCATAGACACTTACTGTTTCATAGACACTCACTGTACAAATAGACACTTACTGTTCCATACACATTCACTGTACAAATAGACACTTACTGTTCCATAGACACTCACTGTACAAATAGACACTTACTGTTCCATAGACACTCACTGAACAACTAGACACTTACTGTTCCATAGACATTTACTGTTCTATAGACACTTACTGTTCCATAGACACTTACTGTTCCATAGACACTTACTGTTCAATAGACACTGTACTATTGGCTACGTCAGATTAAATACTTATCAGTGAGCCATGTGCCAAAATTCATAATTTGTTTTGAATATCAGCTGCAATTGTGAACGGTTTTCCAATAAGGTGCTCTATTAATATTCTACATAAATACATGTATAAAATTTATAAGAGAAAAGTTATGTCTAAACAAATCCTTGGATAAAACAATGCCGCGAAGTTGTAGCTCTTTTAGACAATGGACTTAGAATGGCCCATCTCCTTACAAACAACCTTTATTCCACTGTTAAACAAAACTGCATCCATCCTTTCACATGTTTTCCTTTTAAAGCGAGAGGGGCCGCGGTGGCCGAGTGGTTAAGGTGTCCCGATATTCTACCACTAGCCCTCCACCTCAGGGTTGCGAGTTAGAATCCCACGTGGCAGTTGCCAGGTACTGACCGTAGGTCGGTGGTTTTTCTCTGGGTACTGCGGCTTTCCTCCGCATCTAAAACCTTGCATGTCCTTAAATGACCCTAGGACGTAAAGCAAAATAAACGAAACCAAATTTTAAAGCTATCATGAAAGTAATTGTAGTACTAGTATGCATTTGTTGCCCTGCAGATTTCCAATAAATCTACCTGTTCAATTCTCATCTGTATGTGGTGAATATTATACTCACGGTAATATTAAACTGACCAAATGTAATTGCATAAAAGCTAAAATAAAACAAGCGAAACATAAAACCTGTAATTTCTAAATTTTAAACTACACTAATAAAAACGATATACAAGTTTTTCCTTATGGTTATTATAACAACAAAGGGAAAACAAAGATTCGTATCGTCCTCCAGTAAGACATTAAGTTCTACCTTCGTGGAAACGGTCGTGTTTTCTATGACCAACACGGGAAGGTTACTACTAAGCCATAAAAGAACCGTGGCGATTTTGATTTGAACCTTTCCTGGTATTACTCTTGCTTTTCCAAAGTATGGTGTTTACGCACCGAAGTTGATTTGCTATCCAAGGGCTTGGTCTGAATATCGTGATTTTCGTGACAAAAGACGCCTACAGACGAACAAACTTACGACACAGGGATCGGAGAGATACAGGTTGATGAAGACTATGAGCAGGTGTTATGGTCGCCATCGTGGTATTCTTTATAAATATTATGTATCTTTTTTATGATATGAATATGGACGTTTTTGTATATGCTCAAGAATAAAGGTCCATGCCATTAACCTGGATGTTACCTAGATTTACAGTGTACAATGGTCGTCGACGAAGCAAAAGACGGTTACTCTTCAAGGACACCTGGTCTTATTCTCTTGTCCCTTTTCGAAGGTCTCTGGATAAAAATATTTCTATTGTCAATGTTTTGCCCCTAGTTTAATCGATTTGAGTCTCTGATTATAGCTAATTTAACACTTTGGTATTCTCTGATTTGTTTTTCAATGTAAGCGGAGACAATGTCATGCGTTCCAGAAAACAAGGTTGTTCTTTCTACGTTCAAGGGAATAATGTCTCGTTTTCTATATTCAGCGAAACATGACCGTTATTTCTACATTTGCGGAAATTAGGTCGTAATTTCAATGGCTACCTTTTCCCGTCAGGCGACAAACGTCTATTAAAACAGTTGTGGACTTCCGTCCTGATTTATTGGAATGTTACGAGGTTTATGATTGGCATTATGATTTTACAGGGAAATATTATGTTTCCTTATGCGGTATGATATCGACATTTTATTACACTCGTTAGGGAGACTTGTGATGTCGTTTTTACTATCCATGCTCTTCAATACATCGAGGATTTGACCTAATTTACACAAATAACATCGATGAAGGGAAAATCCGCTTAACGTTTTCCGAAAACTTGATTTTATTTCCCTTATACATTTTTTTTATTTTGTATACGTGTAAAATTTACCTTCATATTACTGTTTTGTTGGTTTTGTTAGATTTGAGCTTAACGATTTGTTTACATTTCGGCGATTTTTTGTGTTTTTCATTCTTTTTCATTTTCAGTTTTTCTTTTTTTTTCATTTTTGTTGAATTAAGATAAAATCCAAATTTTTCAGGGTTCAGATTTTTTGTAAGTAAATGTTCCGCTTATAATCAAAATGGTATGAAATTAGCTTATATCAAGAACATTTCAGAATGTGTCATGGAGAGTTTATATTTAAGCAACTCGCTTTCATGCCTTGATAAGTAATACATCGTAAACATATCCAACTACCTTCATTTTGTTCGGCAAAACGATATAACGAAAATCGTAATTTAACTCCTTGAATTGTTTAAACCATGTCCGTGTAAAAATTTAATCCTTTGTTTTTATTTACAGTTTTTCTGTTTAAAAGGTTGCACGTGTAAAATGTCATATTCGTCGATGAAGCAAAAGACGCTTACTCTTCTGGAACACATGGTCTTATTCTCTTGTACTTTTCAATGGATTCTGTGTAAATTTTTACTTTGTTCAAATTGTACTATTGGCTTAATCGGTTTTGAGTTCTGATTATAGTTTTATTGTCATTTTGATATTTTTTCATTGAAAACATGTTTTTGTAATGGTTTTACGTACTACGCTTTTATGAAATCATTCTGAATTGTTACAATTTGTAGGCCTTCTTACAGCAAGTACACAAACAGTAAACGATAACACATCGTTATGACGTCTCTATTGTAAGGAAAATAATTGTTGTGTCAAAGCAAAAAATAACCAAAATATTATTACAAGTACAACAATTGCAATTTACACATAACTGCTTATCTACTTAAAATCTTATCAGTATTCAGATCTTAGTTTTGGATTTAGCGAGATATATAAGACACTTGACATCAGATAGTTTGTCCTGCTTTGACACACAAAGCTTGATATGCTGAGGCGACGAAGAAAATTATTAACGAAGCATCTTTCGTTGTTGACCATGGGTCAGTGTATTAATAGCTTCCAAGTCAACTACACTAGACTTTGTACGTAGAATATAACATCACAGGAGCAACCCAGATTCATCAAATATGACACCAGATCATATGATCTGATACTAACCAATCCTGTACAGACACATGCCACACATGTATATGTATGGTGTATGGTGGGTGTCGTCGATGAAGTAGAAGACGCTTACTCTTCTGGAACATATGGTCTTGTTCTCTAGTACTTTTTTAAGGGATTATATTTAGCGTAATTCTTTACTTTGTTCAAATTGTACACCTGGTTTAATCGGCTTAGAATTCTGATGATGGTTTTGTTAACAATTTGGTGGTATTCTCCGATTTTCTTCTTATGTAAACTGATATTTTGGAACTTTTAAATTGGACAAGAGCGGAGATTGGGAAGAGAAATTATGTCTTCCGAACATTTACATGACAATTTGTTCTGTAACGTGTATGGAACGAACCTCTGTAATAAGATAACCTTTTCATTCCCAACGTAATTATTGGTCATTGTTTTTGTTAAGAGAGGTTAAACTGGAACACATCACGGTATCAGAGTATGACATTCTGCTGGAGCCCTATAGAACTGTAGTCCTTGAGACTGTTACTGATGCTCCAAGTCCATTAGCAGGCGACACTTCCATTACCCGCCCTTACATAAGGTCGTCAGCTAAACGTGTTCTGGTGTCCGAAATGACCGCCGCTCCAGACTCACTGCTGCGTTAGGAACATATCAGAAGGTCAGAGCGCAATCTGTTTTGGTATTGCAAGTGTATGGAGCAGACGTGGCACTCCCATCGGTCACGCTCACAAATGAACAATTTTCGTAGCATTCTGCTAGCAGAGTTACGGTTTTACGTCTCATAGCGAACGTTCTAAAATATTTACATCTATATTGATATGAATAGACTGGAAACGTACTTTCACTGCAAAATGAATTCCATCTCGTTCTAAAGCAAACATTCTTGTATGTTCTAGATAAACATTTTGTTCAAGTATTTGAAAAACATGTGTTATAGTCTACTCCAATTTCATTTAAGGCACCATAATCAAGATCGGTGTTTAAACAGTTTAGGACGTCGCAGTATACCGTAGCTGTTAAAAATGTGCAGATTCATGTTAAACATGAAATGATATAAATCGGCGTCAGCTCTCCATAGAGGTACGGCGTTTAAGTCTACAATGTAGACGGAAAATATATATTTTAGAGACCTTTTCTTGAATATGCCTTATATATTTGATGCGGTCTTTTCATTTAGTGACATATAACGTTCACTAAACCTAATTGTTACAATGAAGGTTGACGTCAACGAACAAAGACGTAATAAATATAATATGATTTAACACAGTTCCGCACAGAGTTTTGGCCAGGTTTTCCCTGAAAACAAGGTTTTGTTGTATAAGTTAACTTTGATATTCTACTACAAAAATGTTCAAATTTTGTTTCGCGGTTCGCTTTCATTTGACCTTGAAGATAATTTTACCTCTAACCTCTCATGTGATTTATGATAAAGTTTTAAAATCGAGACAATTAAAGTGGTGAAGAACCCCTCAGAAAATACTCGAGCCTTGTAATACATCTTCTGATATTTTACTTACCTTACCGTAAGTCTCTCTGTACCTGGATACACACAAGACTCGGACACATTCCTCCACAATGGTCGGTTTGTAGCTGCACGGCTCGCCGGGTTCCACGTGCTCCAGCCTGTGCCGTTCCGCTTCACCTCTGTCATTCGCCGCCATATAGCTTTTGGACGGCATCTTTTCCTTCGTCCTTCAGGAATCCACCAGAGGGCCACGGCACAGCCATCGGCCACAGCACAGTCATCAAGTTTATAAGTAATTTAGGGCCGATTAAACGCCGCCGATTCGATGAGCTTGCAGGTCCTGATATGTTTGATTTGTTTTCTTTTTTAACCTTGTTACGCTACGTTCAGTGACAGGGTGACAAAGTATTTTCTTCTCAGACTCACAATCAGTTGATATTTAATAAAATGAGGTATTATCGCTGCGATATACAGTATATATATATAACGTATTTATATCTAAACAGTCCATGTGTACCGAGTGTGTGGTCTTCTTTCCCTGTGTAATGTAATCTTACCTAGAAACGTTTTTTGTAGGGTCGTCGGGTGATCGTGTGGTGCAGTGGATAGCGCACTTTTTATAATGTAAAAATAAAGTTTATATTTATAAGCGTTTTTTTCACACTACCACCTTTCGGTATTACCTATCTGGTGGTCTAGGGTGGGTTCTTTAATGTCTGTGACAAAACAAGCCGCTGGAAGCACGGTCTTAGCACAAAGTGTTTATGCCCCTCCAGCACACGCGCCTATACGTATGTATATAGTCAGGTGACAGTGACTATTAGTTAGCGCCTGAGAAGACAGCGTAAGTGAGACTTTCAATTTTTACTGATTGTATATATAATTGATCGTGTACAGATTATGTTTTTACTAGTATGTATTACTTAGTGGTTCACATAGGAGTGATAAGATAACACAGGTCGCTACATCAATTTCCATTAAACAGTATAAATACACTGACTGGTTCTAGACAAATTATATTTCAGGTTGACGAAATAAAAACAAAATTGAACCATATTTCGTCATATTGTCGTATAAACAGGTGAGTTTATAGATGTTGATATTTCTTTTAATGCTGGTATCTCGCTTCAAGCTTCATGTCAGCACCACATATAAAGATAATAAATTATGTACAGCACTTGAAAGAAAAAAACATATGAATCGTATTTGACTTCATAGTGATAACAAACAACAAAAGTCAACTTGTCACCTAAAGACCCTTGGTTTGAAATCCGTCTGTCCACTTCTTCGTCATCGCACAAAAAATTACAATTTTAGAAAGTTATTTTTCAAAAACAATGAGAGACTGGAACAACCTCCCTGAAGATATCCGGAACAAATTTCACTTGGATCTCTCTCACAAACCCTATCAAATGTCTCAACTCCAACCTCAAATCCTTTATATATTTATGGTCATGGGAAAGGAAAAATTAATCACTGCAGACTAAGAATGGACATTAGTGCTTTAAACAAAAACAGATTTGTATACCGATTAGCATTCAATAAATTTTGTGACTTCTGTTCTTATTTCCCTGGAGACGAAAAACACTTCTTTTTGATCTGCCAAAAATATAAAAACTTGCGTATAAAATGGTGTCGAAAAAATTGCAAAGAATTTGCTCCAAATGCCAATCTAGATTTTATTGTCAATCTTATGAATGACATCTATGTAAAAATTCGATTATATGGTTCCAAAAACAATAATGACTCCTCAAACAAAAATATGTTTGACTCTGTATTTGAATATATCTTTGACTCAAAAAGCTTCTTACATCATCTTCTGCATCTTCTGACAGCACTTCTTGATGTTATGGCGTGTATGTGTGAGTGAGAGAGCGTGTGTTGTGATCACGTCTTGTAAATACTGCATTTTTGTATATGTACAGGAGAGCATCCTGTAGCCCTAGGACTGTTTGTAATTATCTTAAGATAAATAAAGAATTAGAACAGTTTGTCCTTAGTTTGTCAGCTGGCTCCTAGTATCAGAAAATTCTGTCTTACCTGTCGAACTGATTCCTACAAGACGCTGACCTACCTTGTCTTTATTGGATACCGAAACTTTACCGAAACTACACAAGGATCCTTATAAGCAACGTTTTATCGCTGGCTCTGCAGATTGCTCGACCAAGCCATTATCAAAACTTCTTACTACCATTCTTAGTACCATTACATCAGGGCTTCAGTCTTATTTTGACACTGTATACTCCAGAAGTGGAATTAATGGGATGTGGATTTTGAAAAACTCGAAAGATCTTTTGATCAATCTTGAACACCCCTTCCTAAAAAATGTCTTTTCGGTCAAAACATTTGATTTTTCTACCCTGTGCACTACCAAACCTCATACAAAATTGAAAGAACGTCTTCGATCTCTTGTTGTGAGAGCTTTATTTTCCAAGAAAGGCGGACGATGATACAAATATATGGTAGTGAGCTATCTTGGAGAATACTTTGTGAAAAACACGACCAAAGCTAAGAGGAAATATACCGAAGAAGATATATTAAGGACGATTGAATTCCTGGTCGACAATATTTTTGTTGAGTGCGGAGGAAAGATTTTCCAGCAGACTGTTGGCATTCCCATGGGAACAAACTGTGCCCCACTTTTAGCTGACTTGTTTTTGTTTTCATACGAGGCTGAATTTGTGGAAGAGCTAATCAGGACTGGTAACAAAAACCTTGCTAAATCTTTTAATTTCACTTTCAGATAAATCGACGATGTGTTGTCTATAAACAACAAGAAGTTTGCTGACCACGTCGATCGTATATACTCTTCTGAACTTGAAATAAAGGACACAACAGACTCTTCTACATCAGCTGCTTACCTCGATCTCTACTTAAACTACGACCAACATGGACAGCTGACTACTAAGCTATACGATAAACGTGATGATTTCAATTTTCCGATCGTGAACTTTCCATTTCTTGATAGTTACATCCCTGCTTCTCCAATCTATGGTGTTTACATGTCGCAGTTGATTCGATATAATAGGGCTTGATCTAAAGATCGGGATTTCGTGATCGATGTCGACTGCTGACAAACAAACTAACAACACAAGGATTCGAGAGATGCAGGTTGATCAGAACTATTGGCAAGTTTTATGGTCGCCATCTTTGTCTCATTGAGAAATTTTCTGTATCTTTAAGTGATATGGAGATGGACGTTTTTGAGTATGCTCATTAGTGTGTTTACTTGTTGTGATTGACAATGGTACTCGGTTCTCATTTTGAGAACTTAATGTTTACATGGATGTGGCAAAGATTTACATGGCGGGTGTCGTCGATGAAGCAGAAGACGCTTACTCTTCCAGAACACCTGGTCTATTCTCTTGTGCTTTTGCGAGAGTCTCCATGTAAATCTTTCCTTTGTTCATATTTTGCCCTTGGTTTAATCGATTTTGAGTTTGGATTATGATTATGTTGACGCATCGGTATTCTCTTATTTATATCAGTTACATCCCCTTAATGTCGCGTTTGTAACCGTAGCACAATTGAGCCCGGATACTTCCGTTGAATCCTGAGTTCGAATCTGCTCTAGTCCCTTTTGCAATAGATCATGCTTTATTCATTTGTTCATAATTTTTTTCATAAAGGTCCAAAACAATTTTCTTTCCAGAAATGACTGAAATACTGTTGTATAGCTAGAAGATGACATAACACACACATAAGCTGCACCTTTCAAATTTAGCAATAGATACAGTATGCCGAAAAAAGGAATTAAACTGCATCATACAGCTGTTTCGTCTTCCTAGGACGGAGATCTGTAGATAACATGTCGCAATGATGATGGTTCAGTCGCTCGAACAATATTTTGAAGATAATCTGGTACAGATATTATGACAAACGTTTATGGTACCCATTAAATAAAAATATATCAATTTTACTTATTTTTTTTTTTTTTGGTTTTATTTTTCATATAACCAAATTGTATTTTTACGATACCATGAGGAAACGACACGCTGTTGCATGTTTAATTAAACACACTATTTTAGACACCAAAACAGAGCTGATTCACATGCTATATCGGATTGCATGCATTTTGTTGTGCTGTTTGACTGAGGATTTCATGAATGTAGAACCATTACCGGTACAGAGTCGTCACAGAGTCAGACGAATGACATACACTTGGCAGACGGTCCCCCGGGTGTGATAGTCGTCTCGGTGGTCCCGTAACATCTCGATACAAATGACTGGCCTGGCTATAATATGGCCGCTACACACACAAACCAGTTAGTTCAGAACAGCCTGGTCCTCAGGAATTGTCTCCAGAGACCCGCTTATTACCGAAGAATGATTACTGAAGCTGTGCAGTTTTTTTCTTTTTCACATTTTTCTCCCGTTTTAGGAGAACATGGATGTGCAAGCCACATTATTCCAATGAATGAATTAATTTGACAATATTATAGCGTTTCTTTGTTTTTATTTGGCAATCGGTTACTGTCTTTTGACTGACGTAATTTGGAATTACATAAATGATGTTGATGTTACATTGTATAGACTGTTTCCGAAGTGACTGAACAAACTGGTAGCATATTTCTATTGTATATAAACGGGGGAAGGCGGGTGGGGTGAATTTTCCGTCCACACCATGTGCCTTCAGCTAAGCGAATGGGTATTATCTGAGTCACTGCGCGCTTGACTAAAAAACGATAAACTATTTAAGCGCCTCGCTGACTCAATGAATTTATTTTCGGAATTAACAGCAATACCATGTGCATAGACTTTGGGGTAACCCTTTGCCTAAAACGGTATTATCGATGTTACGGTAAACGGAATTAATGCAATCAAAAAAATTTATACACGGATTCAAACTCTTGGTAAAATATTTGGATATATTTTTTTCAAGTTCTTTATTTGCTGAAGTTTTACAACTTATGGCACTACACACATAGGAATCAAGGACACACTCACACAAAGTTTCACTCGTCCTCTCTATCATCATCTTTACATAAACTTACCCCCACTCTCACTCATCATCAATTAACTCCCTTATCAACTAAACCCCCACATCAATCCACACATCATCATCATCATTCATTCATTCATTCATTCATTATCATCATCCGATCTAGCAATCATCTTTATCTTATTCACTCTAGGAACCTCACATTCAACTTAATTAACATAATAATAAGTTATACAATATACTATTTTCAAAAGGATATATGTGACATATTTGTTTACATGACCTGTTCTAGGGGTGGGCTCTTAATAAGTCAGATCAACGTTTAAATGCTAATGTCAAGAATTTTCCTAAGCTATTAAGTTCTTTTTTGTATTTTTAACATTAAGTAATTGTATGAATTTAAACTTACTAGGCCTTTTGAAATAAAATTGGTTTAAGAATTTAGCCCGAATATCTGAAAGCTATTACATTTAATTATAAAATGATATTCGTCTTCTTATTCATTTTTATTACATAAATTACATTTTCTGTCTTCTCTAGGAATATCCCTGTAATGGCCACGCTCAATAAATAGGTCATGTGCACATAAACGTATCTCAGAAATATGTTTAAGGTACATAATTCAAAATAATTGCTTTATGTAGATACGGTTGTAAATGAATATTTTCCACTAAATGTTGATATAATACTCCTTTAAAAGAAGAATGGACTTTATCTAGGCAATCTTGCTGGTAAATTGCAACTAATCTTTGCTTATATGCACCAATTATTACACATGAATCCAAGGCCGACTCTTGAAAGATCAGATGGCAAGTTGAGTATCCACGGGTCTTTATTTGCAACCATATCATCATTACATGCTTTCAGTACACAGTTATCTGTATGTTGTAATTTTACACAATACTTGAAGATTTTAACTTTTCTCAACAACTGTATTTGATATCTTCCAAATTCAACATTAAGAAATGCAGACTTTGTAGATTTCCTTAATCCTAATTATGATTTTAAGAATCCAATATGTAATTTTGCTATTGCTGGTGCTTTATGGAAGCCCCAAATTTCAGAACCATACATTAAAATACTATAAAGAAAAGTGTCAAAAACAGCAAGACGAGATTCTATGTTAAAAAAGTTCTTCTTACATACATTATTTATGGCAAATAGTGATTTCCTACCTTGTTCTGCACGGGTTTTTTTGTAGATTGGTAAATTTTCCACTATAGTTTAAAGTGAGACAAAGATAAATAAACTCATCAACTTTTTCAATCGCATTGTTGTTATAAAACCATTTTTCACTTTCTCTTATCAAGCCACCATTTCTAAAAATAACAATTTTTGTTTTATCAATGTTTAAAGTTAAACTCCATTTTTTACAATAATTTGATAATGAATCTAATATTTTTTGTAAATCTTCTGGTGTTTCAGATATGATAACCATATCATCTGCATACATTAGTAAAAATAAGTTTATTGTTTGAATTTCTAGTGTTATACAATTATTTTTCAAAATCTATTTATATATCGTTAAAATAAATAAGAGAATACCGAAGCGTTAACATAATCATAATCCAAACTCAAAATCGATTAAACCAGGGGCAAAATATGAACAAAGGAAAGATTAACATGGAGGCCCTTGCAAAAGTACAAGAGAATAAGACCAGGTGTTCCGGAAGAGTAAGCGTCTTCTGCTTCATCGAAAAATAATGTAAACAACAAGGGAGCTAATATTTCTACTTGGAACAAACCGCAATCGCATTTGGAAAAGTCAGTATAACCTTTGAATTCGACACAGCATCTCACGTTGTCATAAAGTCTTATTATTATTGAAAAAATCCTTTCTATTCTTTCCTTAATCATTTTATACCAAAGATTTTGGCGACTAACAAAATCAAAAGATTTCTTATAATCTATGAAACAGCAGTAAAGTCTTGTACGTTTTCTGAGAGTTTTGTTAATTAGTGATCGTAATACGAAAAAAGCATCTCTAGTGGAAAGTTTTTTTTCTAAATCCAAATTGTACATCTGTGATACTATTATGTATTTTATCAACATTTACTAATCTTTCTATTAAAATTTGAAGTGAAAATTTTGCCAAGGCAACTTACTAATGTAATACTTCTATAGTTATTTGTAATATTCACGTCCCCTTTCTTAAATAGTGGAATAAATGTTCGAATTATCTGGGGAAATTCCCGCGTTAAATATTCCATTAAAAAGCAATGTTAGACATGGTACTAATATATCTTTATATGTAACAAACACTTCATTAAACAGGCCATCAATAACACAAGCCTTGTTTTGTTTTAAATTAGATATGGCATGCAAAACTTCACTCTCAGTTATTTCTTAGTCTAATTCAGAATAAGGGTTCAAATTATTACCAGAATCGTCATAAGCATTCACAAATTCACTGACTTCTTCGTTACGATTAGAGACAGTAGACGCCAATTTTTTAAAATGTTCTAGAAAGTCTTCCCTTTTTTCAAATCGGATATGATGTATTGGTGACAAATATCAGTCACACTACCGCATCAGGTACTTGGGGAGGGGGCACAGGAGGACGTGACGTACAATGTACAATTCAGAAAATATATCAGTATACTTCTGATAGTCCGACGGGCGTACATGTAGCATGTCACCACTTGTGGTGCTCTTGTTGAATTAGTCACATAGCCGTCACTCTACTGGGTACGTTTGTATTTACTTATGTTGGTGTGTGTGCGCATATTTAGTCGTAAGGCTCTCGGCTTATAAAGAATCTGAAATCTGAGTTATCCTCGATATCCAGGAGTTACGTTCTCTAGCTACACCCCTGAAATATTGTCACGGCAAAACTGAAGGCTCCGTGTGCGCCACCTTGTTGATGAGACAAGGTTTGACCCTTTGATGTACAGCAAAAGAATCTCGTGGTCATATAATGATAAACATTTGACATGCTTTGGAGTCTGTTGCGGCTCCTTTGTAATCTTCAAAGACAGGCATCAGCCCAGCGATTGGTCATTTTTTTTACCTAGGCGTGCCTTCAGTTTGCAACGATCCATCCCAGGAAAGTAGAGAGCATAGGTGAGCGTAACATCTGGATGCCAAGGATGGTCGTGAGTAGAAAAGTAATCTTGATTTAAAACTTTAAGAGCTAGCTTAATTTAGATTTAGAAATGAAAATTTTAATTCGACGAGTAAGCAAAAGATAAAAAACTATTTTTGAAATACTGTTTGTAATTTTAAAAAAAAATAAACAAAATAAATATTACACTGCGAGAAGATACATGTAGTTGTTTTTGCTTGTCGACTGAAATTCCTCCTGAAGGTCAAACACGTTTTCACATAAAATAATTATAATAAATCATAATTGTGGAATCACCTAGAATGACACAATAAAGCAAACTAACCGGGGATAAACAATCACCTTGAAGATATCGAATGGGGAAACTATTACCAAAATGTAATTTAAAATATTAATTGGCCAACACTCTGAAAATGAACTACGGAGAAATTATCAATAATATATGGCATTGTCATAATAACAAATCGGTTAGTATAAAAATCCGATCCATTTCCTGTGGACAAGGAAATACTCAGTAAAATCTATTATCAAAAGTAAGAGAATCTATACAGACACGTTGGAAAACATGTTTACAGAGGCAAGATTGATGTTTAACTTTCGAGCAACATCTATCATCTAAACAAAAAACATTATCAGAATATATATGATACAAGATGAAAAAGGTACAAAAACTTACAAAGACGCCGTGGACGCGGAAATTCACATGGATTTCTTTTTAACGAACTCGTAGGAAAAACATAGAAAATCTTCCAACAACTGAAAACGAGGAAATATGGAACGATGAATTATAAAATATCAACGGATAATATGTCAAAAGAAACACGAAGGTTGATGAATCCTTGGAATGAAAGAAAAACACTCCAAATGTCTCAAAGAAGCAGCCGGCACGTCTAGAAACTCGTTACAAATGCAATTGAATCCATCATTAAACACAATTATCAAATAAAAACGAAAAACAATGACTTGAGGAAGGACAATGTGAGCATCATTTTAGGGCGTTGATTAATGATGAATTGGTAATTATAGGCCTAATAGATTAATATCATTACAAAACTACGGAACCGGTGTTCGGAAATATCATTGACTTAATGAAGAAAAATAATTAATTTAGCAGCAAACATCACCGTTAACCAGGGAATACATGGTAAAACTTGACCACAACGCAAATGGCATGAAACACTTCACACTGGCTCACATAGGGCCAGTTTTACATGGATTAATTACATGTTTTTTACGACGTCTTCGTGATCTATAAAACAATATTCATGATAACAGGTGGAATCAATAAATACCTGTAGAAATCGACAAGTATTCAAACCAAGCTGGTCACATGAGAATGGTTCACATCAGGTGTACAACAACGGCCAGTATTGGTCTAGCGTTTGTAATGTCTTTATCCAGATGAATGCATATGGGCTTCAAAACACCATGCATGCTGACGATACGAAGATTCTTGCAATTATTAAAATAACAAAACATCATTGTATTTATTCTAGAAAAGATATAATAACTGTGTGACAAATATAACATTTAACTGAATAGAAAAATCAAATGGCTGTACAACTTCAGAAAATAGCTGCATTGGAACAAAACGAAGTTGTCAACATAAATACGGAGCCACAATTTGAATGTTTAATTACAAAGATAACTTCATTTTCCTTAAGCAAGAAACACCCTCGGAATTTTAAACTGGTTTGTTGTTCCATAAGATAAGAGTTAACATAAGGTACTTAACTTGAGCCCAAATCAAATGTATAGAAAATGTAGAAAGAGTTCAACTGAAGACAACAGAAGCGCTTCTAGGCTTGAAATATTATAGTTTCTCGGATATGATTCAGAAAGATAAACCTTCCAACTAAGTTCTATTAAAAAGAATGCAATTTGATTGAAATTCAAAATGTTTTATTTACGTAAATAACCTTGCAGACTGTTCAAACAAATAGCAATAATACATCATGTAGATATCAAAATATAAAAAAATCATGTTGATATGCAACATAGTTCAAATGTATTCCATGATTCGCATAAGGAAACCACAGAAAACATCTTTGAGGAGATGTGTTGCAAAAATAAAAAAAGAATTAATGCATTTCGGTTGATTAAACATGCGTCAAGTGAAAAACATCAAGCGTTAACAAATTCCGGAACTACGTGATAATTTGTCGTTTCGGACTGCCTGTTTCCTGTCTTGGATTCTAAAGTCTATTAGAGCTGTATCAAAGAGCGCAGCTCAGCAGAGAGACACAGTACTAAGACAGGACAACAAGTCGAGGGTCACGCCAAGATAGGTTCCGTACGCTCAAAGACCGAACACCTATTTCGAAAAACGTTCACATTCAATAGCTATTTCTCTAAATGGTTTTTAACACAGATTTTTCGTTCTGTAGGTTTGTCATAGGAAGATGAGAATATGATACAGTACTTGTACCTATCAAATAACTTTAAATTGAAGCAAACAGAGAATAATAAAGGGAATCACAGGTACACATAATTCTTTAAGTGATAGCATCTATTGACTTTGAATTGGTGATTTCAACAATTGGACCTGATATGCACAAGGGTGTGCTGCCTTGATGTGAAGCGCCGTTTACTTCTATCATATATGCGTTTTACCACGAGTGATGGCTCACCATGACTACGGAGCGGTATCATTTTGGTATGTTCATTATCCATACTCAGAATGGATTAATCAAGGGATTGTCTTTACGTCCAAAAAGCAGCTTAGGTCATTTAAGGACGGTCTTCCAATGTGAATGCATACATGCAATCCTCTCAGTAAAGGTGAAGGCTGATTTCATACATGAAATCCTCTCAGTAAAGGTGAATGCTGATTTCATACATGAAATTCTCTTAGTAAAGGCCAAGGCTGATTTCATACATGCATTTATTTCAGTAAAGATGAAGGCTGATCTCATACATGAAGTCCTCTCAGTAAAGGTGAAGGCTGATTTCATACATGAAATTGATCTCATACATGACATCTTCTCAGTAAGGAGAGGTTTAGGCCGATTCGATAGCTACTATAAAATGATATGACGATTATAATCACTTTCATATCTTATGTTGTTCATACTGCTTCTACATCCTATCGTGTTTACATGTCGCAGTTGATTCTGAATTTCGCGATTTTCGTGAAATATGTCAACTGCTGACGAACAAACTTACGGCACAGGGATTCGAGAAATGCAGGTTGATGTAGACTATCGGCAAGTTTTATGGTCGCCATCTTCATATCATCATATCAAATATTCTGTATCTTTGTGTGATATGAAGATGGACGTTTTTGAGTTTGCTTGTAAGTGTGTTTACTTGTTGTGATGACAATGATGACTCGGTTCTCATTTTGAGGATTGATGCTTACTTGGATGTGATCAAGATTTACATGGAGGGTGTCGTCGATGAAGCAGAAGACGCTTACTCTTCCGGAAAACCTGGTCTTATTCTCTTGTGCTTTTACGAGAGTCTCCATGTAAATCTTTCCTTTGTTCCTATTTTGCCCCTAGTTTAATCGATATTGAGTTCGGATTATGGTTTTGTTGACGCTTTGGTATTCTCTGGATTTTTTTGGTATCAAAATAAAGGAAATGTGGGCGATAACATTATCTTTGTAATATTATAGAACAGTGTTTATAAAGTGTCTTAACTAATACGCGAAAGCAATATCAAATTTATAATTCCAAAACATCGATTCCAAATACATACTTTTGTGTGCTTTAAATGAAATTATTAGTTCCAACCAAACTCAAATACCAGCATTTCGTGGTATCGACTAAACGGCATTCAGATCGCAGTAAAAGTCTACAACGCCCATGATGTTCTATTGTATTCTGGACAAGAGCAAATCTTTCTGTTCCAATATACGTCACATAAATAACGAGAATGGCTTTCCTATAGGTTAATACGGCCGTATTAAATAAAATACTTATCATCGACATGGCGGGTATTGTCGATGAAGCAGAAGACGCTTACTTTTCCGGAACACCTGGTCATTATATTGTACTTTTACAGGGGTATCCATGTGGATCTTTACTTTGTTTTTTTTGCCCATAGTTTAATCGATTATGTGTTCGGATTATGGTTTCGTTAACGCTTCGGTATTCTCTAATTTGTTTCTCTATTCATTCGGTTTCCTAAAGAGAATGGTCGTCTGATCGAGGTAAGATAATAGACCACATGCTCTATGCTAATAGAAACACAACTCTATCAGGCTAATCAAATCGAGGCTCTTATCATCTGTATCGTCACCAGTCGGTGTCGAGTCAACCTATGAAGTAGAAGTCACAAGTGGCTCTCAGAACTGTATCTGCTCAATCTAGAAAAAAATGCTTTGAATAAAAGTTCTTTAAAAAAAGTTTTCAAAGAGACGTGCTCAAGATTCGTGTCCCGATTTCACTGTTTGAGGCTATAAACAGCCTGCCCAATGTAAACAAATGTAAAATGCATTCATACGTAACACCGGACGGTCTTTTATTGTACAGTTGGCCTATAGGAACATTACACTTACCACTGTATTACCCCAATGATTCCCAATAACATAGGCTGTATATTGATAAACGGGCTGATAAACCGCCAGCCGATAGATGTCAGTACTGAAGTTTCACGTGATCCCCCTGTGTATTCCCGCGAGAGTACGAATGTTCTCACTTTTATTGGCTGTGTTTGTGATGTAGGCGCACTTGTCTCGTGGCCTTGAGGGGCCATAAACACGATTGATCATTCTATATATTCTACTCCGATAATGAATTTCTCTGAGTAATTTGTAATTAGATTCGACAGACCAGTCATTGTGATTGACAAGGAAACAGTACAGTATAGATAACCTACAATCTTATTCCCATCTTATAAACACGGAATTTATGTCATCAATGAAAACTTGCTTTTATCCTCGAATCACTTAATTCGGATCTGTTTTCTTTCATTGGTTTAATACTTACCTTTCAGGAAAATTGTCTTGCTTCTTATCAGTGATGAAATGTGAATCCAATAATGTCTAACGGACAGTGTCAGTTGTATGGTTTTTCCGATTCTCGATTTATTTAGATTACCTATATGCAACAATATCAATATCTAGATAAACATTTGAGATTTGCGACATATAATCGCAGTAATTTAGAGTGGTCGGCTGTTGCAGTTGATAGCGAACTCGCCTTTCACCAAGGCGGTCGAGGTTTGATTCCCCGACCGGACGTGAAAAGGTATGGGGTCAACTGCCCGACTACGTGGGTTTTCTCCAGGTTCCCAGTTTCATCCCACAACAAGACCCTTCGCGCGCAAACATCCGGACCAACAAGGACGATTGATATAACTTGTTTCACAATTGTTGTAAAATAAAATAAATTTAGATATATATATATTATATGTAATATCTCCTTTATTGTAAGTATATAGACTTGTGTGGTACTTCGCCATCTCACTTGTCTAACCTGTTGGTTGTGCTGTTCTTCGCGATGTTACTGCACTGACCAATAATTGAAGACTTATGAAATAGATCATTTGCATCATGCAAGTGTGGCGTGGAAAACGTGACACCAATAGGGCGATAGGGAAAGGGTTGGGTCTTTGTAATGATGTGAAGTTCACAACTCATGATGAACAGGTGATGTGCGGGGGTTGTGCTGCTGATGAGGTGATAATTGTTTGTCTGTCCGTCACCGCCATGGAAAGCTTGCCTTATTGTATCGTCGCCCTCTATCATTATCGCCAATTAGCTAGACCGTTTCGAACTCTATCCAAATCACGTTTTGTAGATGAATCCATCAGAACATCGACCTTTTTAATATACAGCCATGTTATCTGCTTTAGCAACAACAGACACGGTGACGTCATTCCTATAAAAAAGTATTGACAATCCCATCAGATTTAAATAACTTCTATATACAATGTAAAGCATATCCTTTTTGGAAAGTTGTCTGTAGAACATTCAGTTATCAATTCCCAAAATTTCTAAGAAAGTCATATTTTCTAAAGTGATCAAAAGAAATCTTCATTTTAATGTTATTTTCATCATTAACAGACTGTCTTGGGAGTATCGATACGGTTGATGAAGATGTCAGACATGGATCATTCTAGACAAATGTAGTCATAGAGATTGTTTATGCACCGGACAACTAAAGGCAGTGAAACCTATTGAGAAATAACTTCAGTTTTCTCAAGAATTATGCATGAACATGCTGCCGTAGATAACGTGGTGTGATGTCTCGGCAGATGATCGTCTTAGTCAATTGACTGTTCTTGGTTTGCTTCATTGATTGATATGTTTACAAAATTGAACTGAAGAAAACTGGCAGATGATACGAGTGTTTTTAGAAAACAATTACAAACGCCATCGGTAAACGACTGGACTGGTCGTTCAAAACATGCATCTATACATTCGGCTTTAAGATACATGTACATTATATCTATATATAGTAACAATGAAATACTAAATTACTCCGGTCTTCTTTTTATTCATCAATCCAAAAATAATAAGATCATGTGGACTTAGTTTAGATGCAGTTTATGCTGTATGTTTTCGTTTCATTAATATAAATTGAACCGAGCCATCCGTAAAATGTGATAACCGCTAAATGATTTTAAAATGATGATAGCACGAGGAAGGCAGTATAAGCTCCTTGATTAAATAATGGCTTGGAAATCGCATCGCATTAACTTAACATAAAAGGTATACTTGCATGGATAAGTTCATTTAAAGTTTTTACAGCTGTTAGTGCATTTCTAGATCTCAAACTGACATCCAACCACCGAATAACATTGGTTATAAAGAACAAATTAAAGCTCTTGTTCAGGTAAGGGACCCAAGACAATTATTGAAATTTGATATGTTGATTCAACTTTTTATCATCCCTATAAAAGGGATACAACGAGGCCGGGAGTAACTGTTTTATTATGTACATACAAGGAATCATTCTATAAATGCGCAACACAACCGGATCAGTAAGGGTTTGGACCCTCTTGTTCAGTGCTCTCGTCTGCCTTTTTTCAATTGGTTGAATAACTGTTGCAATTTGATTGGCAAAAAAAAACGAAATAATTCTCCAACAGTGAAACTCCTTCCGCGTATTTACGTTTTATGGCTATTTTGACAAATGTCAAAATGACAAAAAGGAAACGAAATAGTCATATAACAATAATTTATACAGGCATAATAGTTTGCCTTGATTGCTTCGACTACATAACTCTGAAATAACAAATATTGTATGAATTAACTTTGATTGTACGAATATACAGATTGATGGACAACACATAATTACAACTTATCGTAAAGAGTAGTCGTGTTTCACTATAACAGGTACAGTTAAAGTCTGTAATGCATAAATAGATCCGTTAAAGTACCAGTGAGGACGACCAGGCTTCCGGGTCATTGTTGTTGTCGCTCGGAACTGTTCTGCAGTCTTCCATTGTTTTTTTTATAATGTTCCGAATCAGGGAAATACGACTGAGGTTCCACGCCAACGTTAGGTAACATGACCATTTATTTCCTGTTTCAGTTGATTACACTGTAGTATGATATAGTTATCAGACACTATATGGGTTAGGTACAGGTGTACCTATATATTATTAAAGTTCGCTGTTTAATGTTGTAATACATCAGACTACTAATCGACTTTCGGCTGCATTTTTATTGCATGAATTATTGTATAACAGGGATGATGATGAATAACCGTATCAATGATAATTAAGAGATTGATTAATATTATTTATTGCATCTATATATCATTAATAAAGGCGTCCCCGCTTCCTTAACTGGGCTAAGCGTAAAGCCACGTGGTAGACACTACCTGTGATTCTAGGGTTGGTCTTCAAATTAATTGCTCAATAAGTTTTATTGAAACTGCTTTTCCTCTCTATTTGGGATCAAAAATTATCAAATTATCAAAATCGTTATTTAACAGGCATTGAAGTGTAATAATCTTTGGTGAGGAGAATTCAAATCAAAGCAAGGTAAAATCTACTGTAAAAGACGTTTGTATACATTATGTAGCAAATACCATGTAGCCTTCCTCAAATTGAAGATAATTATTGGTACAGTACGGGTTGATTTTGTAAGGAATAAACATTAACAACCTAAAAGTGGCTGTTTTGAACTGAATCCTTTACTTTGCATTCTTCATATGCAGACAGTTAACATAAAATTGTCGATGTTCTTCATAATGGTCTATCTGCATTTTCTTATCTGGAGTTTGGAAAAAGTGGGGGTTTCAAGAATATAAGATTAAATAATTAAACCGACTTTTTAACTTTCATTTTTAGAAAAATGCAAAATATTGGATAAACAAATTGCAATGTTTGCCTAGCTTGATTTAAAATATTGCAGCCTGTTGAAAAAAGAGAAATGAAATGAAAAGTTAGATCAAGATGATGACTTTATACCAGTTGAAAAATCATTACGCTTCCTGTTGCTAAACGAAATGATCAAGGAACAAAATTTGAAAAAAATATTCGAAAAAGACAAACGCGACAAAATTGAAAAGTTTCAAGTTTCTTGGAACTGAAATAATTCAAACAACTTGAGATTTACACGGCCTTTTCTTTACCTATAAGACTTTGTCCGAATATTTACCAACAAATTTAGTCAAAAAAGCATTTTGACAACCTGACTTTACGTTTTGACAATACCTACTTTATCAAAATCTAAACCACTATTATTTACGAGTCTATTAATTAGGACAAATACAGAAACAAACGTGTTTTCTTTAAACACTACAAAAATGCTCGAACAAAAACAAAAACGTTTATTCTAATTAAGTAGTCTTAGAGCAATTCGGCTTTTAGGACCTATGTGATTGATAAGCACATTCTTCTGTTAGAAAATAGAAAAAAAAATCAGAGAATACCAAAGCGTCAACAAAACCATAAACCAAACTCAAAATCGATTAAACTAGGGGCAAAATAGGAACAAAGGAAAGATTTACATGGAGACTCTCGTAAAAGCACAAGAGAATAAGTCCAGGTGTCCCGGAAGAGTAAGCGTATTCTACTTCATCGACATTAATTTCTTGACGTTTGCATTCTGCTGATTTTTACAGTTGAAAAGAACTTTCAGTTACCATCTTTCTGGCCCCCTCCCATCACCAATGAGCCATACGTTTTATTGAATATTGTATTGTATACATTGTATTGACGGATACTTTTATAAAATCAAATTGCTATCTATTTTATTTGTGCATTGTTCAGTTTTCCATTAATTTTTCAATCTGTGAATGCTTTCAAGGTGATATACCCGTAAACAAGATTTTCTTTGTTCTTTTCTTTGTTTTTTATTGTTTTTCTATTATCATTATTTTTTGCAAATAATAATTATTTACATATTTTGAATCCAGACACCCCATCGTAGACAGTATGTTGAACGTTTTCATTAAAAGATGATTTAAGTAGATTTAAAAATAAGATAGATTACTGCCTTAAAAGTAAAGGTCCAAAAAAGGGTGGTATCTTTGCTTTCAAGGAAATGAACGTTAATACAAATTTGATCGACACCTTACAGAACACAGGAGACAAATCGCCACAATTAATGCGGCACATGTACAATGTACTTCAAAAGTGATGACGTTATTCAGATCGGGAAATTTTGTGACAGTGCTTTACAATTTACATATAAGCATACCTTCCAGACTCGCCACACTACTTGGTCGTAGAAAACCAATGCCGTATTATAAAGATTGATGATGTAAGTGCTCCTTATAACTGAACAACGATATCTCGTTTACATTGTGTAGCATATGCCGTCGAGGACATGGTGTCGTATGGGTTTCTCAGAAACAGGATTATCTGTCATTTAATTTGCCATCAACAAAGCATAGTCGAACGCTGTGGCTGCAACATGTTTATGGAGAATTCATATAATAAGAATATTCAAGAAGAAGGATCTGAAATAAAAAAGAAATAAAATATCGTGAGTTGTTCGACCTAATGGGAACGCTGGGCATTGTTGTTCCGTGAACACTCTCGTGGTTTGTCTTCCTGTGCAACACAAAGACAGCTCTACAAGACAGAATCCTTTAAAATTGCCTGTCTGCATGTTTCGGATAATTTGTGCCACTGAATTGCTATTGGAAACGTCATTACAGTGCATTACGTTCGCGGCAAGACATCTTCAAATCCGAGATGTATTTCTGATTTTTAATTTGCACCCTGGGATTCCGCAGTGGTAACCGGGGGTTGTATAGTTATGTGTTGTACGTTTACAACCATGACAGGAAACCGCCCATAGAAATCAAAACAACTATTTTATCTTTCGATGCATAGCAAAGATGACAAACCGAGTGATAGATATTGTGTACAATAGTAATACACTTCCTGTAGCTACACAGGTCTGTGATATATCTGAATATTGATTTATTTACATAATTCAATGTTCACACTTAAGGGACTTGTCAAGTTTTAACTTTATGACTGATTTCTAACAGTAATGGAAAAATGAAGCAAAAAAATAAACATCTAAATGATTTGATAAAAAAGGACGCGAAACAATGGATTACTATCATTCTTGATAACAGGGTGATATTTATGACGTGTCACTGTTGGAGAAAACATGGACGATTATGGATAATTATGAGTTCAACCAACAGCAATATGTTTTATGAGGACCACGCACGCTGTTGTCAGAAAGAAATCCTTATTCAAGCATTGAATCCAACTTGTATGGTGGAATTGGTGTGTTGCTGAACTGTCTAGATGAAGCGATAATTTATCTTTAATATGTAGTCTTCAGAAAACACGTCTTGATGATTCAGTAGAACTAGCGCTCGCAAAATACGTTTTAGAAATAGGACAATTAGTCGATTTCATCTCGTGGAAATGACATAATAGCAATTAGTTTACGCTACATGTCAGTAAAAGGTGAAGGACACATGTTTTGTTTTGGTTGAAATTAACATCAGCAAAACATTGTATTTGTCATTGGCCAAATCACTTTTATCATCATGCTTGGACGATAGAATAACCTGCATTTTAGAACAAAACTATGCATCGTTGTTTGGGCGGGACGGGTGGGAGTGAGGTAAGGAAGTTATTGGTTACATGGTAAGTGTGACAAGGTGGAAGAAAGCTGAAAGCTGCCGAACGTCTATGACTTATGCTAACTCAAGATAAGTAACGATTTTGACCTTCCTTGCTAAATAAAGTAAAATGACCATAAAAAAACAGCTGTTGTTGATGTCTTTTGGCTATGTTAAATTATACTTACTCCAATTAAGGAAAACGTGTTATTTCTTCATTACACGATAAACGTATACATACTGAGGCCTCGTTACCTATGGCAACATAACATCATATGCACTAACAGTGTACTTAAATATCTTTTGAAATGATACAATGGCTTATCACGCTTTCAAATATAGAACGTAGAATAAAGCTCATGTGTATTCGGAGGGAAAGAAGCCATTACATATCAGCGTCAAGTGACAGTGGGAAGAATAAGAAGATTACCTACAGGAAAGGCTCTCCTGACAGATGTTATGGGATAGATCGAAACAACACTGATTAAAAGTCAAATTTACACGAAACTATGTCAGAACAAGCTCTTGGTGGGAATACAGAAAGCAGAAACGGTTATGGGGTAAGACCTGCAGAGGATAATAGCGGTAACGCCGAATGCGGTTGATATTGCACAAGAGCTACAAAGGGCGACGACGGACGAGCTTGGAGTAAGCTAGGAGGATCGAGGGAAACAAATGACTGACATCGAATGATTCACAAGAAGAAGAAATAACGGTGGGGCGATGACAATGTAGTGTTTCGTTGTAACTTCAAAAAACAATGTGGACATATGCAACAAACAAAAAGCGATGTCCTTTTCATAGCGAGGCTATTCTCGTCAGAGCAAGGCTCTTTCAATATGAAATACCTAGCATATAACGGACGTACATGTGTTAATGAGAATAGGTTGTCTGCCATATGTGTCTGGTAATAACGATGTTGATTAATGGCTACAACATGAAATTGTCGTGGTCCTTCCTTTCAACATCATACTGTCATTAGTTTTACCCCAAATGTGCTAACAAGATGCATTATGTGTCCAACCGGAACGCGTTAATTGTGCTGAAAATCCGACAGTTTCCCTGCCCACATTTGTATGTCCTGTCCTTGGTATCTGAATCCAGCGCTAACGAGACGAGCTAGTGGAAACCGGACATGTTTTGTCTATACGAACATTGTTCACGGGACGGCAACTCAATCAAGCGTAACCATATTGTCCCTTTCCTCTCAATAATGACTAACATATATACATATTTATTCCATCTTCATTTCGCGAAACATTTCTGCTTACAGACACGTGACCATCTGACCTTTTAACTGACAATCGCCCATGCCCTGACCTACGACACGTTCTTGTCCATCTGCTCCTTGTTTCCATTTCCCCGTTTGTTCATATATAATGTTCTAATGATCCGATTGTCCGAATGCCAATGTCCAGTTGTATTTAGATAGTATTAAAGCCGCATTTTTAACATTAACAGTTATATTTACCACTCTATGAGATTGTCACTATATAACCTTTCCAACAGAAGTTGAGCATTATTATCTCATAATCTACCAATTAATAATGTTGCCCAAAAGCAGTGCGGAAAAAAATCATAAAAAAACATTTCATTTTTTTTTATTTTTTTTTTGAAAAACTAGACGGACAGTTTATATTTTTCATTTTCATAATGCTAATTTACATCAAATATTTAATGTGTAAACCTGAATAAAACATGAAGCGTTAGCGCCCTTCATTAAATTACTTTGCCTATGTCCTGTTGGCATTATCAGCCTATAACTGCCAACTGAACGCAGTTCCATGCTTACATATGCTCCAACAAACAAATATTTTTAGTTCATTTCAATGACACTATCGGATTATCAGTGAAATTTTATTTATCAATTTTCAGTGATGTTTATTTCATCATAAATCTCTCGTATTTCCTGAAATCCAATTTGTAGATGTATCTATTTATTTAAAAATTGTCGATTTTTTACGATTACGTTTCAAAATGATTGGCATGGCTTTAGTTGAAGACTTAAGCACACCTCGTCATTAATTAGTGGGCGATGTGAGTATGGGTGTTCGCCGCCAGCTCGGGGCAGGCTACATCCTCTCTGCTGATTGATTCTGATACACACGAACGCGTGAACTATGGTAAATTTTTAAAGCCATTATCTGTATATCGATTGTGCTGTTGGCATGTGATCTGTAACCAGACCCCGACACCGTTATTAATGATCCCTCACTAATGACTGTATTTCCTCCGCCAGTTTCTTACTCCTTATCATTTTTTACTTATGTTATCCAACATTTACCTACTACAGATATATTGAACATAGACGCTTTAGATAACCTTGTTATAGCAACCGACCATTATAAAATATACATAATGTTGTTACAACGTATCAATGATGGTCAGATATAGTACCAGATATCTATAGTCGGTATGGATAGTGAATTCGTTAAATACCAGATATCAAATACCTATAGATAGTGAATGCGGTGAAAATCTGATATCAAATTATGTACATTTGTAAAAAAAAAACTGTTTTATAACTGATATTTACATGTGCGAGATGTATATATTTATGACCAATCGGAATATTGTGTTATCTGTGTCTGCGGCCAGGAATTTCATTGAGCTAACACTATAAAGTTGATATCAGATCTGATCCCTGACCAGGAAGCACTTACACCAATAAACTTGCTCTAGCATTTATAAATTTACCCATACATTGACAACAGCTGCACCTGGAAGAACGTCTCAAATTGCCTTAATTACTAGTAAAACGTTCCACTCTACGTAAGCACAGACCAAGGATCTTTATGTACTCTAAAAGCATAACATAATTATTCTTTTGACGTCTCAGAAGAAAGTGCCTAACTAAATAATCGTCTTTATGTCATTGCGCATTATTTTTGATGCGGCTTCCACGAATATGACGTATCTAAATAGATTATTGCTATATTTACCATAATAGATAATATCTATGTGCCCACATTAATTATGTTTTTACATTGTATGTATGTAGTTCGTGAAGTTAGATTATTTTGTCCTAAGTACCTTACCAGATTATTCTTTACGTGCCAATCTAGATTAAACTTCATATTCCTAACAATTTCATACATCATTAGCTACTGTTGCAAGGACATCTGCTTTCCTAGAAAACAGTTTTTTCGTGATGTCGGAACCCGAGTTAAACATGCTCGGTGGAGATTACACGTACAGGAAAAACCTCCTATAGCAATAACAACGGTTAACAGTGTCGAGCTTACACACTGTTGTGGGTTTAGTGAAACTAATATGTCAGATTTTTGCCCGGTTTTTCACAGAAGCCCCGAACGAGAGAGAAGATAGGGAATATTTGAGCGCATTAGTACAAGCTATCTCTGTCATCAAACAGTATAGTGCCGATAAAAGACGTACACATTTGTACCAATGTTTTTTTGTCGGTGAATATTAAGTAAACAATTATGTATTTCTGATGGCCATTTTCTGTGTGTTAAACTTTTTCTATGCACTTCGTTTCATTAGATTTTGATTATCTAACTTTTATATAAACCGTGTGACGTATGCACGTGGGGTATAGTGTGCACGCACAGTTATCTACATGTATATCATCTTATTGTGATCAGGTTTTAAGGTGAACGTTTTCTTTTTAAGAAATGAGATGTGTTATGTTTTTTCGTAGATGAGGAGTTAAATACATGTATTCGGAATATTTTTTCTCCTGTGATGAAATGTATAATTTTCGATTATATTTACAAACGAATTCTTTGATACATAAAGGATCTTACACGAGTGTCGATGTTATATGGAATATATTAAACGATTTCATTAATTAAGTCTGTCATGAGCCTTTATGTGAGTGGCATACTAAATTATTCAACGAGTTTAATATTTTTTTTATATTACATTGACACTCGTGTAAGATTCTATTTCACAAATACACCAGACCTCTTTAATTAATTCACTATAGGAAAGCAAAATGTCTACTTTGACGGTCCGGATTTCACTGCCAAGACAATCATATGACGTCATTAAAACGTCATTTGTTTATGACGTCACAATAGTATTATTACACGTACATGGCCGTATGATATGACTGAACGGGTTAGTGTTGTACACGATCTGTCTTAATTATATTCGATGAAACTATCCATGTGTCTTTGTTGTTTTTTAATACTTTAAACATGAAATTATTTATGTTCGGATGAGGAACGAATGAGAATATGAAAGAATTCTCTAAAGCGAATATCACGAGATGACACATTGGCAAAAAAAGTATAGATATATACATTAATAATATCATTTGACGAGAACTGTTTACTGGCGTTTGTACAAAACAACTTTAGATCGGATCGATGTCGGAGATATAGTCTTGGGTTATCATTTCGATCAATATACCTTTATATCAAAGCTTTCATTGTACCAGTATTAAATGAGAACAATTTCTTTATTTCTCGTACATGACACTATAAAATATCAATTTGGATGCAATCAATAGAAGTAAATCTGCCATGAAATAATGCTACAACATGACAGATAATACAGCATCAATATAAATCTTCACGTCATGATCATGTGACGACGATGCCTACATACAATCTAAATATACATCTAACTTTCTATTTTCGTCCTAAGCTTTTGTATCGGAACTTGATCTCCCTCATAGGATAATAGAAAAGTATTATAGGTTACAAGTTTACGTGTGTATAAAATCGTGTATGTCGAAAATGAGATGCTAGAATTGTTAATATGATATATATGATATTTGTGCGGTAAAATCTATAAAGGGACTGGCTTTTTTAACTTGAATACAAGTAACATGTATTATACATACGCGTTCATATTCCTATCTGGGCAATTGACAGCTGCAGGGCCATTTCCTATCTACTGTTAGTAGACGAGGTTGTGTTATTATATAATTTACTGTGTTGTTCATACACCTGTATGTTTACTACCTTTCTGTGAAATTGTTCCTCATATTTTGTCGTAATAATAGATCTTCAGAACTTGTTTCTGTTCCTATGTATACAACTATAAATACAATTTCTTTATCTCCTATCTTGTAGTTATACGCACTCTCAAAAGTTCTGCTGGAGGCCTTCGGCAGTATACTTCAGTGTGGTAGCACCTTAAATCGGCCAAATATCCGGCCTATCGCAAGAAAGCTTACACGAGCATATCGCCACCTCCCAAATACACACGCTCTCAACTCCCACACACACATCACATACACCGGAAGGCCGTCCTTAAATGACCCTGGATGTCAAAAGGACGTAAAACAATCAAATAACCAACCAGCTCAACTCAACTTGTATCCTTTCAAATTTTCTAATACAGTCTCCTTCCTGTCTAGTACCTTTTGATCCGCCGATTAAATATAGACTTTTCATATAATACATGAACTCATGTTTGTATTCTTTTTATCGGATCAAAATACATTATTTGGCAGATTGTTTTGTTAATGGTATAATCTGTCAAACCAAAGACATTATCGTAGACACTATAGTACTACAATGACGTAATATACCATGCTATAGATGTTACATTGTCAGTACAGACATCGGTAATGTTATTTCGCGGAGTCCTCGTCATCTTTCTAATTAGACAGGGTATCAGTGTCATTTATAACGGTACAATATAATGCCAGTGCTCCATCACTCGAGTACTTTATAAAAGGTTACCATATCATTCAAGTCTTCCACAGACAAAATGCTGTCAAATGTTAATGTTTCAGTGTCGTCCTGGTACCTCAGACATTTTCTGGGGTAATGGAAAGACAATAACCGTGCACATTTATATTACATTATCCATCCAACACAAGTCGCAATATCTTTATTTAACTACATGAATAAATCTAATTTACTTGGTCCAATGTATGTTAATTCCCAATATCTACATTTCCTCCGCTTTTTCTCATTAATAAAATTCTAAGAGGCAGCTGGTACCATACGCCTATAACACCCAGTGCCTCGGACTATAACAACATTTGCTTTTGTGACGTTATCAATCTCTATTGTGACGTCATCAATTTCATTGTGGTCTTCATTTGATTTGGTGTTCAAAATCGGTTCGAAATAAACAATAATTAAGCTCAATAATTCTATCAAAATGTAAATATAAGTATAGTGAACGTTTCATCATGTGTTTACAGTCCTATAACACACATTGTTATTCCCGACAAACTTATAAAGGCCCTAATGGGCTTTATCAAGTCTGTCATCAATAGCAATATGTTTGTTATTTAAGCAATGAATGTTTTAGCAAATGTTGTTACAGTCCTATAACACACATTGCTATTGATGAAAAATTAAATAAAGACCGGTAGGGTTTTATGAAAGTTTGTCAACAATAATAATGTGTTTAATAGGACTGTAACAAAGTTTGCTAAAATGTTCATTACTTATATTTACATTTTGATAGAAATTTCCGGTGTGAATTCCCTATATGGTGCTATTAACGATTTTGACGTTCACACTTCGGTAAACGTTAGTCCAGCGCGTAGGAATACAAGCCGGACCACTATCACGCTTGCGCTATTAGTGTGAGTGCGCATTGTTAATCTGTTACCTTTAATTAAAACTTTGGATGAACTTGATTTTTTAAAACTTTAATAAGCAAATGAAAGCAATATAATAATGAAAAATAAAATATCCTCAATTCCTAACGGTAACAAACAATGTTATTGTGGATTATATTCTGTTTACTTCTTGAAGTTGAAAACTTTTCCCGCCAAATTGGAATCAGCTGTTTTGGTATTCAATCAGTTGTCGGCTGTTCCGTCAGTGCGTATAATGTTCAATAAATGACGATTGTTACTTTTGTAAGTTGCGTAAATCCATTTTAAAGTGTCAAAATGTAAATATAAGAAATAATTTGTCTTTTTGTTGTTTACTGGTGTGTAAACTGATTTTTTATATAGATATTTCAACATATCATTCAAAATATCTATATAAAAAATCAGTTTACACACCATTAAACAACAAAAAAGACAAATTATTTCTTAAATGGCAGCAACTGTCTCTTAGCATTGTGTCAATGCAAAATTGCAGAGCAAATGTAAATATAGGGCCGTAACAACATTTGCTAAAACATTCATCGCTTGAATAACATACATTGAAACAAACATACGTCGTCATAGATGTAGAGTATAAGATTGCACTGATCCACTATTAACTGGTGGCTGTTCTCTGTCTGGAATACCACGTAAACGATGGGGTTCGGAAAATGTGTTTCTGACTTGTTGACGGCGAAAATAATGAAAAGAAAAACATCACAAAATAAAGCTGATATATAATTAGCAAGTTGATCATGGCGTGTTTCTACAGACATAGATCATTTGGTCCCTCTGACAGCCAGAACAATTAATTCGTCTTATCGTAGCCCCCACACAGGGACCCAGACACGTGTCAGAGGCCAGGTATTAAGGTCTGTTGTGTAGGAATGGAAAATATGTCAATAACGGTGTTAGTTTTGGGGCTTCATCATCCGCTTCTGACCCAGTAACTGGTTTATCCGTGGGCAGAGATAATCATGGCCCAGATAAACGTCACGTCATGACATGGGGTCCTTGGTCATTGCAGGAAAACCTGATATCGGGTTATAAAATTTCAATGAATCTTAGTGTGAAAATGGCATCGTGTTACCATCGACGATGATGTGTTATTAATTGTAAAATTACAAAAAAAAACTTTGAACTCAGATGAGCGGTAAAAAACAATATTTTACGAAAAACATACGAAACTATTGGGACAAGCGGGCGCGCACCAAGGACCTTTCGCCTATGGAGCCAGGACGTTTTTTTCTTTTCTTTTTTTTTTCTTATAGAATACATTTTAATATCCCATACATGGGGCCTCAGGGGTTGAGGCCTCTGAAGTTCAACACAATGCAACAAAATATATCACAAGTATACTACAGATCAGTTTGTAGCCCAGAAGTCCAGACCGGTTTAACTGTTTCGTAACTTTCTGATATTGATATACAAGATCATCTCTCTATTCGTAACTGTATATACACTACTGTATATACTGTATATATATATATAAAATAATATGTTTGGTCCTATCCTGAGGCTTATGAAGCTGTATAACTGGTATATTTCGCGGGGAATTTAATTTCGCTTTATTCACGGTCACCAAAGAATCATTTTATCCGCGAATATTATATTGTCAGGAACGAAATGGTTGTTCAATCACGTTTCCTTTTCATAATTACCAAGGTTTCTGTTAAGGAGGGAGTCTGGGTCTTATCCTTTGAATTCAACTTTTAAATTAGAATCATAATCTCTGATAAAGACATGATGAAAGGCCAAGCTTTCTCCATTGTTTGCTTGGTTTTGATTTGAAATGAGTTCAGCGAACCGTAACGGTGAGTAATGTTAGATAACCCACGCTAGCATTAAGATTAGGAATGAAGCCATTAAATAGCGTTAGAAATAATCCAATGGTCATAAAACTGACATGTTTGGTGCAAAGTACATCCGCGTTAATTTTTATAATACTTTTAAGTGCAAAAGTGAAGACGTGTCAATTTCAAAACACATTTATAAGCTGTTAGCCCAGAGTAAAGCATCAGGCCTAATCCTTACGGACCTTGGGGGTCGTATGGACAATACACGTGTATGCTACAACATCTTATATTACACTGGCTTCTTAAAAGAGCTACGTTCATTATTGGATGTTTACGTTCACGACAGGTCATTGTACTGTATCACTGTGGCGCGATCTCCTGGTATTTCTTCGTCCTCGTCAGCACGTAATTAGTTGTAAGTATAATCTTTATACAGGTACGTCACGACAGAAACCCGCGCAATACCGTCAATAATGTCCCAACAACGAAGTATGGATTATCATCGACATTGAAATAAAGGACGGACATGATGTCCTTGGACACGGCGCCATTTTACCAGAGGTGGATTAAAGTACTCTCGGCTGTAAAATATCGATTGGGTTTCCAACGATTTCTTATTGAGTAACAAATAAAATGTGAATAGTGAAGATAGAATAGCATTAAAATAATTTGCACATACTGAATTACTCTTCTTCACATGCATTGGAGAAAAGATCCCTATAAATGTTTTGCCTGTGGAAGATTACTGAATCATCACATTAAAGAGGCAGTATCCCATCTACAGTGTTCTTGTATACATTTTCTTCGGGTTGGAAAGTA
The DNA here is from genome assembly GCA_947623455.1 of Mimachlamys varia. Taxonomy (NCBI): domain Eukaryota; kingdom Metazoa; phylum Mollusca; class Bivalvia; order Pectinida; family Pectinidae; genus Mimachlamys; species Mimachlamys varia. The sequence continues at coordinate 12,726,665 of OX392537.1, read as the reverse complement.
TGAATTATGTAAAGATTATTTTACACTTCCCCGAATAAATGTTCTACATGTATTTGTCGTTTCGATGACTAGAACGAAGTTTACCCTGTAAATAACAGATTTCTCGTCGCCATCTCGTAAACAATTTACACCTGTTGTATGCATACTCTTTATTGGTCATTAATCTGATGAAGGTGACAGGGTACACATCGTACTAGTCATCGAAACGTCACATAAAACATTTATTGGTTGTGTAAAATAATGTTCACTCAGATCCACAGTGTATACGCGCAACAAATGTCCGAACCTGCTTTTCGAGATCCTATCACATCATTGAACACACGTTTATTTTCTTGTTTTTTGGTGTCTGATAAAGATTTTTTTTAAATGTAAAACAAAAAAAAAAACAACAAAATCTAAATTCAAAAATTAAGGAAATAAAAAAATATGAGCAGAAAATAACAGAAATGTATTTATCATTCTATGACATTGTCACTATATAAACCTACCAACAGAAGATGAGCATTACCAACTCATAAACTGCCAACCGGCACATTAATAATGTTGCCGAACAGCGGTTGCGAAAAAAAAAATCACATTTTCCTATTGAAAAACAAGACGGACAGTTTGTATTTTCTATTTTCATTTACATTAAATATTTGTATTACATTGATTATTCTTGTCTGGTTTTCTATTATATTACGCACTATTTTTTTACGCGGAACAATATGGTAGAGCTGTTAACAGGCTCACAGCCGAGAATTACGAGGGAACTTGAATTCCGTTAATAAGGCTTAATTATCTTAATCGCAAGGGGTAAGTATAAGTATTGAATTGCTTTCAATTGGCAGTTATGGGCTGATAATGCCAATTGGACAAATGTAAATTAAACATGAAGCGCGCTTCATTAAATTTCCTTTTGTCCAGATGGCATCATCAGTCCATAACTGCCAACTGAAAGCAGTTCAATGCTTAAATGGAGGAAAATTGCCTATCCTGTAAGATAAATCTTTAGATATACAGATTTATTTAGATACTATTGCTGTTTTCTTATCATTCTTTTACATTTCATGATTTTATATTTCCTGCTTATCAACATAAGTCTCCGTAATATATATCTTGAGAAATCGAGAAACCGAGCAGAAATCGAGAAACAGTTTTTGATAATTCGCCTTTGTTCCTTAATGTTTTGTTGTAATTATTGTAAGCATGCTTTTAATGTTTGTTGTATTTTATTATGACAAATTCATCTTTCAGTTTGAAGATATCATAATTTTCGCTATTATTGACAAAAATAGTTATCTTTTATTTTTGTTTTGTTTTCTTCGATGCGTTGTAATAGAATACCAAGCTTGTAAATATATGGGTATCTCATGCACCTCGTTAGTCGTATTGTACTTCATGTTAATTGCTATACTTCTTTGTCCTAAAATGCAATCCTTAGTAGAGTCAGATATTGACAGATGGATACTATGACAAATTCGTCTTGTCTTTTTCTTATTACCATCTCGTTAGAGAATGCCAAACAAAGCAAGGGAGGTACCTTTGTGTTTGGGTTGCCATAGTAACGACGATTTACTCGTTGTTGAACATGTGTCTGTACATCTGATATCTGACAGTAGCCATTATCTATTCCGGAGGTGACCGGAAGTGACCGGAAGTGCCGTACCTTGTTAATCAGAAGTCGTATTACTTAAGACTCAGATACGTAATACCCATCGAGCTCTTCCTCGACTATTTCTATGCGGGTGTCATGCGCGTTGATATCGTACCTGAACGAAAGCTGGGCACCCTCTAGTAATGGTGTGCGAGATATGTCTTAATTGATTCACGACTTTTGCTTTGAAGCCGTTCTCATTGCTTGCCGCTATAAATACACAACCCATAAAACAGCGACCGAGCATTCAGAACAAATCTTGGCTTCATTAATGTATGGAAGTGAAAATTGATTTTTTTTGCCTGATGTACCAAATGTGACTTTTCATTTGCATCACTGATTTTGATATCAAAAACGAAGACATTTGCGAGGTTTCCCCGAGCCCGCGTTACGCCACATAATTAATTGATATCCTGAACATGTTGCATAACATGTCATTCTGACAGCTCTGGGCCAGTCTTCATTATTTTCTGATGGCAGATTTGTTTTTTTAAAAATCGCTCGGCCGCTATTAACATTGCCGGCTTACAAGGGTAGTTACCTCGCTTGAAGCTCTCAGCTTCATACTCATTCTAGTATCATATATCATCTCTCACGGCGATGTGATACTAACAGCAAGCGGAGTACGTCTTAGCTTTTGGGTAACGAGGTTTTAAGGCACTGATTGCCGGCATTACATATTGATTGGGTTTAGGTATATTTCCACTAATTATCTTTTCAGTGGAACATTTCCGTATTAATCAATCTCGTTTGTGCGTATTCTTATAACAGTCTTTATATTTCGTACTTTTGACATTTGTACAAATGACTGAATTTTAAAAAACCATCATGGTTAACTCAGCTTTAATTCTGTCTTCTGTGTAACAGTCACGTCAGTGTATCTGTGCGTTTTGACGAACTCTTCAAATAACAGCTACACATGTACTTAAATGTTGGGACAAAAAAAAAATAAAGCACAAATACCTCAATTCAACAAACAATTCAGAGCATACTCAAAACAATGTGTTAATTACAAAATATGTAATTTCATACTCGACACTAACATATCTGGACCTGTCAAGGTCTTGGAATAACAACTTCCGGTTTTGATTCTCAAATCTGAGAACTTCCGGTGTCTACGACTACCACTTTTGCCTCCTTATAGAATGGTTTTGGTGATCACTCAGTGAACATCAGCGGACCAACTTTATTTTAGTCGTTTAAAATAAAACGAGTTCTTGGATTGAATTTGTATATTTCGTTTCGGTTTTACTTTATATAAACGATAATGCTGGTAAGTGTGTCTTTATTTTTGTAACATTAACTGATACGGACATTCCACAGAATCGCCTTACAATTACGTAGTTCGGCGTTAATATGGCCGTGTAGTGTAGTCTGATTCCGTATACATGGTAAGAGCGGAGATATATATATATATATAGTTGGATACTTTTTACGCCTACAAAAGGAATTTGAAGTTCTTCCGCTCGGTTTTCGTTTGATTAATTTGGCGGTTCCCTAATTTCTGAAATAGTATATTCTTACTAATCGGATTGGTAAAGGGTGATTAAGTCTCTGACTTCCGGTATACACATCGACTACAATCGTATGACTTCCTAGAGATAAGCATTGTCGCTTATGTATTTTTCAGGAGCCTCATCTTTTTTTTACTAAAACTGTTTGTTTTATGATTTCTTTTTGCCTTTTGACTGGTATTACAAAATAAAAAACTAGTATACAAATAATTTATTTAATACTTTAATATTTATTTCATACTAAATGTTGGTGTGATATACAACCTCCTCTGACCTAAATTTTAAGGACCCATATCTCACTGCACTGCAGTGTTATCTCCCTTTAGCTAGCTTTTTAATCACTGCACTGTAGTTTAATACAATATTAACTTGTACCTTGACCACTTCACTGTAGTGTTACCACCCTTCAAAATCCGTTTGGACCACTACACTGTAGTGTTACCTCCCTTCAACACCCGTCTGGAACACCGCACTGTAGTATTACCTCCCTTTAACATCTGTTTGGACCACTACACTGAAATGACCCCTCCCTCCCTTTAGCCTCCTACTTGATACATGTATAACTATAACACAGTTTGGGCCCGAACAGTTTTATTCTCTAGGTACATGTTGTTTATTCGGTCAGATGGATAGTATAACGGCCGGAAGTCTTTGGTTCGAACCCCAGTTAAGCTTTTTTAAACTTTTATTTTTAGAACACTAATTTGGATTACGTTTTGTATTAGAGTTTTCTTTCAAAATAGTTTTATCAAACAAAGAAATAAATAATTATGCCGAAATACAGTGTCCAGGTTTTTTTTCGCTGTGGCATGACGATGCCTAACTTGAATATGATGTATATACACGTACATTTTTTGATATCGTTATTAACATTTAATTAATATGGAGATTTTGATGAAAGTAAACAAGGTTAATTTCAATGGTGAATTCATACTTTGAAAACGTTTTGCTTTAAGTTGACAATTACATAAAAAAAAATAATTGATGTACAATTCCACCCTCAAAAATATCTTTCTGCTTAATATGAATTCCTTTTTTAAAGGTCAAAACCGTATTATCTATGATGCGGTAATGCAATTCCACTTGTAGTGTTAAGTTCCAATAACAATGAATTTTTATTTTCTCCAAAAATGCTTATTTCTGTGATATTTTGTCTTTGGTCTGATTGTCATCTTCATAACGTATCTACATGTACATTGTACAGTGCACATAAACATGGCAAATAATAATACAAAAAGTCTACATTTAATGATCGAAGAAAGAGTGTTTCTGAGTTATCCCGCTCAGACAATCTATGATATCGACTGTACTGATTATCTGGAGTTTTCGTGGCTTCCAAAATTGTGACATTTACTGTCATAGACAGCAATACCACCAATACTTGTATATTATTTTATTATTAGTGTATTGTTTTAGTTTGCTTCTGGTAACAAACCGACCTATTTTGGACAGTTACAGTGGGGAATCACAGCGACATACCCTATGGTTATACTGTATATATGTTGTGATGCCCTGACAGGGGGATTTCTTGGCCGCGGGATCGATAACACATTTCCTTCCCAGCCTGTCAATATCGCGCAACGGATTGCTGAAGTTCATACAGCGGATAATTGTAATGGGGACTTAACTTGTCATTCCGTTAGAACCGTCGTCAGGCAACTTATCCTCATAATGCAACCTCTGAACTATGACGTTTGATAACCTCTAACCTCCCGAATTATGACTTATGATAACCTCTAAACTTTCGAATTGTGACTTATGATAACCTCTAACCTCCCGAATTATGACTTATGATAACCACTAAACTCCCGATTTATGACTTATGATAACCTCTAAACTCCCAAGCTGTGCTTCGTGTATATGATAACCTCTACACAGAGGTATGATCACCATAATCTCAAAACCTGTGGTGTATATTGAACCTCAAAAGTATGATGTATGATAACATCCCAAACTGTGAAGTATGGTAACATGATGTATGATAACATCCCAAACTGTGAAGTATGGTAACATCAAAACTCCACCATATGTTACTGTCACACGATGTAATACTTATATGGGTTTCTTCTTCACAAAAAAATATGTTCAAACACGTTGTATAAATTATATCACAACATTTATTTAGGACAACATAAAAACACACGTAAAGGAGACAGCAACCTGAAATAAAAAGAATACTACCTGACCATATATGGACGGACACGTGTAACCAATGCCGTTAATTAAAATATTTAAAACCATAAAGTATTAAATATTTATACAGGTATATTTTATATATTAAATTCTATTTCATTTCAAGGTACATGTAACACTTATTACAATTTACATTATGACAATTAACATTACTTTTATCCTCACTTTGACCTGACCACGTGTATATATCCTCTGTTAGATATTTTAATAGTGTGGACCAGGTATTTAAATATAATTATATTAAATTAACTATATATAAAGAATCTCGAATAAATGGTTTAAATAGATGAAATACATTAGTTAAATACTTTTATTATAATTAAATTAGCTTACCTTAAATGCCCAATATACGTAACTTCAGGGAATTTTTCGTGATTCTGAAAAATTCTGAACAAAAATCCAGTTGATAACCATACACAAATAAGCCTAGAACGAAGTAAACCTGAGCGGTAACTAACAAGAAACTCTGGACAAAAAAATCCAAAAAATTGAAACTAATTCAGGTGGGGCCCACTTCAACAACAAACCGAAGGTAGAAGACGGTTCGAAAATGGACGCATGTTTACAAATAACGTGTTTCAACTGCTGCTGTACCGGTAACCGCGAAAGAATTCATCTTGAATATTGCTGATATCAGTTAATCTTAACTAAATCTATATATATAATTAGTTATTAGGCTTGATTTTCGCTTCAAGTTTTGTCGAAAGTTACGTATATTGGGCCTTTAAAATAGCACTGTGGCCGTAAAGCGCACAGGCTGATTCCGAATATGTAGGTCGATCTATACTGTGCGGGGTCTAAACGTGTTGTGGGTCATACTCACCTGGGCCGGGCCCAGGCGAGGTTTGCCACGTGCACGGGTATAGGGTCATGCAGGGTCAAAGTGACGCTTTCAACCAGTCCTTGCGCTCACCTCTCATACGTCACAATAACAACTTTATACACGGGTACAATATACATTTGACACAGGGACATGTAGAGACAAAACATGATACACAGCGCAAGTACTTCGAACAGATTTAATAATAGTAATACAGGTCAAACTATATAAAGTTTGAACACTGCGACATTCTCCCCCGCAAAGGAGAATGACTCCTGGCATTTAAACCTAAATCAACCATGATGGTTGAATCTACTTATTAAATAAAAGATTGAGCAGCTCATTATCTAATATCCAAGTGATTGGGGCAATCCCTACCTACAAGGAACAAAAGATAACTGCTCAAACAACAATAAAGACAAATAATCAGGGAAATTATTACATGTAAAGGGGCGCTCTTGACCAACCCTTGTTCTTTGTACTGCGGTTAATGCTGGACCAGGGGGTTTCCAAACTTTTGACGATACATTGTATTTGTTTTCTCTGTGCGACACGGAGAAATTTTCATAATCTGTGAACTACACAAAATAATTAGCATTTGAGACAGAAAAGTGTGCGTACACGCTCTTCCTAAACGCGAGGCTGCATTCAAAACAAATAGGATTAGAACATTAAAAGCAGCCTTAGAATTTTCTGTACTCCGTATGCCAACCTCGGGTTAAATAAACGTACATCTAATCCCATTTACTGTTCGTGATCATTCCACAGAACCAAACCTTGCATGAACTTTAACACCCCAAACTGTGTCTCGTGATAATCCTGCCGACGTGTCTGATAAAACTTTAACCTGATCTCCGACAGACCGAGACAGTCTTTAATTTCTGCCAGATTTCCCACTAATAACGGCTATCGACTCCAGCGTCTCAATATCTCACTGCTTCCGATACCAGTGTTTAGAGCAGACAAAATTCGGGCAACGTTTTTCTGTGGGATTTCATTTCATCGAAAGGTTACGTTAATGATACGAATTAAAAGTCACACACCTTTTGTGACATTTATCAAGTCGTATGTTAGTTCGTGGTCCAAAGCATGGTCATTGTTCTCGTTATTTGGGAATGATGTTTCTTTCTCCCGTCATTTCACATATTTTTTTTCTCCACTTTTACCTGTTCAAGATTTCTCTGTCGCCCATGACACAGTTGACAGATAACATGCGCTGACAAAAATGTAATGACGTCATGACAACGATATATTATTAATGTAAATTAGAGTAAACATTTCAATCATGTCACGTAAGCATTGTGTTACATTGATACTTTCGTAAAAAGTAAACCAAAATGGTGGGAGAAATGATGGGAGAAAAATAATTACAGTTGAGTGTAAGCTAACCTTTACACCTAGTGCACTAGTAGTGCACTACGTTTAAACTAGTAGTGCACTACATTTAAACTACAGGTAAACTAGTAGTGCACTACACCCTGAACCCCATATAGGTCAAATACCCCTACAGGTTAATGGGCAGTCCCATCCATCTACCTGTGATTTTTACCTGTACCTCACCTTTGCCGTCTGCTAGTACTTTGAAGCTGGCCTTATCATTAGTTAATATTTATAACTTTAATGTATATATATGTATCTTATGTAGTTATTTTTCTCAAACAACCTTTTTTATTTCATTTCAAAACTAGAAATTGTGAAATCATGATAATTACTCTTACAATTTTCCCCAAAACTTTCTTGCATACATCATATAAATAAAATAGAAAATTATTATTTATCTAGCAGTTTTGATGTCTTATATTTCTTTTAATATACACTATTAATGTTATTTTTTTTTATTAATTTACCAATTTTCAATCAAGTATATTGAAAAATTGAAGGAATATCTATTGATTATTATTTGTTTAGCAGTATATTTTCAAATATTGTAAAAACTAATTGCGAAAATAACAAATAAATATTCTTTTATTACTTATTTAAATTAGATATATATTTTTATAAAATACATCCATGCCTCAGATCTATATATTTATGAACACGCTATAGATCTAGAGTTTTGATAATCTTTATTTTTTAATTTTTTCTATATTAAGATCTGTATGTATATATATCACCACATACAACAGTGTTAATATAAATATAAGAATTTGAAGTTGAAAAAAAGTAATACAACAATAAATTAAAATTTATTCAGATTGTTCAGTATGGGACAGATGTTTTGATTTGACCCTCAGGCCTCAGGCAATTACCTGACCTGTCCCAACCTTGTCTAGGAACACCTGCTGACATAAGCCTGTCAGTGACATAATTGAGGTGTGAATTTCCCATCTGACTATCACTGGTCAAATTTGAAACCAATTTGATTAATAAAGGGCTAAGCTGGATATGACCAGGATCATAAATATGATAATACATATGTTAACTTTTACTCCGGTTTATCAAGTTTATCTGAAATTAAAAATCTTTGAGAATATATCTAGATCTTTACACATTTCTCTTTAAATATTGGATATTTTGAGAACTTAAATCCATTTTTTTGTTACATTCAAAACATTTAATTATACAATAATTAATTGATAGTACATAAAATAACATTGAAATTAATGATAATTAAGAATATATACTCTCTGGCTCAGTTGCTTCATTGTAGTTTGATAATAAAATACTAACATTCATTATACTTAATTTTATTCTAATTATCAGTTTAAAACTATTTTAAAATGATGCATTTCCAATATTTAGGCTTAAATATTGAAGGCAATTACAGGTTGTATGAAATATGACTTGAAGGTTTATGCATATATGTAATAATTATTTAAAAAAGCAAGGTCAGTTTAATGGAATCATTTTAATTAATTCTATATTGTAAGACTAAGTATACAACCTAACTTAGAACAAAGTTAAGCCTATGCCAGTCACATTTATTGTACTTTTAAATCAAGCGAATGACTTATATAAAATCTAACTAAAAGGGACAAATATAGATCTTCAGGTAGAATCCTTTACCCTCCAGGCATAATAACGTACATGTACCTGACCTGCCTGGGTCACATCCTAAGGTACAGAGGTCAAGATAGGGGACACCCCTAGGCTGTCTGTAGTTAGCCAGGTGTGAATTTCTCACCTCCCTCTCCCCCACAGCCATCACTGGCCAAGTCTGATTAAAGGCCTGAGGGCCCTAGCCTGTTAATTGATAAATGATGATAACATTGATAACAGGCAACTGGATAACATGTAGATGGATGTTGGTATTTTGATATGAAGAAGGAAATGGCTTTAAATGTTCTGGTGAAAGTAATCGTTTCTTATATTAGTACTTGATGTTTATATAACCTTTCATTTGTATGCATTGTACCTGAGTGTATAGTGAAACAGAATACCAATACTGGTACATGTAGGTAGTACTGCCAGAGACTTATAAAACCTTGTACGTCTCTGATATTGCACAGCTAGCTTCTTAATGTCAAATATTAAAATAATTTGTTATTGAAACAACTATACTAAGTACAAAATATGTTCTTCTAATATCTATTTTTTATATTACAATCTGTTGTTTACTTTATTTTCTGTTTATATTTTTAGTAGGATTAACATAATAATTTCAACATAAAACATGTGTTATACCATTTTTTATTTGAACACATACCTTTCAATTTAATTGTAGAATGCAAATATTTAAATAGAAAAGAATCATTGTTACTTCTTTAAAAAGAATTATAAGTTATTATATTTAAATTATAATTTTATTTAAAATTATGACATGCAGTGAATTCATTTATTTAAGTTATTATGATAAATATCTTCTGGCATAAACTCAGAATTGTTCATTCTTGTACTTATATGAAGAAGTACTGACAAACTAATGACTTCAATAGTATTACATAAAAGTACAGGTAAATCATATTACATCTGTACAGGTAAGGACACAGGTAGGTATGGATCATCCCATTACCTGTAGGGGTTTTTGTGGTCACACCTGGCTGGACGTAGTGCACTACTAGTTTACCTGTAGTTTAAATGTAGTGCACTACTAGTTTAAACGTAGTGCAATCCTAGTGCACTAGGGTGTAAAGGTTAGCTTACACTCAACTGTATCTCCTGCCTTGATGTGGTGACAGAGAAATCTCCTACCCTCGGGGTGATATTCTTGATAGTCTAACCTTTGGCAGAGCCTTAGGGTTAGACAGACAAGGATATAACCCCTTCTGTTGGAGATATCTATGTCACACCCTCAAAGAAGGGGAAGATTCTAATAGTTTATAATCCAAAAAAATTATTGTCCCCCGCTTCCGGAGGAACGGGGGATATTGATTTGGGTTTGTCCGTCCGTCCGTCCGTCTGTCCGTCCCTCTGTCCGTCCCTCCGCACTGGTGGAGACATACTTGTGAGGAAATTCGCCCGTACATGTACGAGTTGTGAGGAAAACTCGACTTGTGCGCTGCACCTCATATAATAACTGCTTAAAACGGTTCGGCGGACAAATTCTGGATAAAATAACACATGTTTAAAAACTGCACCCCGCAGAAAACGGACCACGGACAGCCAATAAGATTTTCGGACAAGACCATGAATCGACTCTGATTTGTTTACATTTTGAACGTGCTTTCGGAATGTCTTGTTTTTTTCGTGTGCCCTCGGGAGCTTTCATTATGGAACACTGTAAAGGGGAATAACTCTAAACATGCACATGACATTGATTGGCGGCAAATTAAACAGCTGACTGATCATGACTTGTGGCAGCTTGGAGCCCGGGTTGCGTTGCTAGTTGCATTCGTAAGTATCTATTAATTATTGTTTTGGGTGATCGATCACACCCGTGTAATTGGTTGCATTTCATTTTTCTTTGAATGATCAATATATTTTATTCACTGCCATCACAAAAAACTCCGGTCAAACATATAACGCTTCAGACTCTAACGACGTAATTATGTAACAAATAAGCAAAATTTGGGGATTACCGAATGCCCGACACCCATAAAATGATGACAGAGAAGGTGGATTATTTACTTTTTTTACGGAATTTTCCCAATTGTACAACATTTGTGAGTTGTATTCTGCATTTATTTTAACGAGCTCCCAGAATGAGATGTCCGATACAAACTTTGTGGGTTGCACCTCACATTTCTTGAACGTAATATATATAGTAGATAACCATGGCCAACTCACATTTGTACGATACAGGTATACAATGATTTCAAACATAAATGTTGTGGATTACACGTCCAAAATTCATTAAACGACACCCAGTTGTCAGATTATGTTCTACAAGATTCCAATAATTGTACAAATTTTGTGTGTTGCACCTCACATTTCTTTAACCATCTCACAGATGTAATAGTCTGTTCTACATTGATTCCCAATAATTGTTTAAACTTTGTGGGGTGCACCTCACTGTGTTTACATTTCTTTATAACCATCCCCAGATGTCAGAGTCTGTTTGTTCTACATACATATATTTGTTTTTAATTATGCAAACTTTTTGGGTTGTACAAGTATCTCACATTCATTAAAATTATTAAACCAAGGTTTCAGATTAAGTTCTTCATTCTACAATGATAAGCCAAATGCAAACTGGAATTGTGCACGTGGGTTGCATGTAACATGTGCATCAGACACCTAACATAAATTAAACAATTCCCAGTTATCAGATGTTGTGATCGAGTTCTTCAACAATTCCAATTGTGCAAGAAGCTTAATTGGGTTGTACCTCACATTTATTAAACCAGATGCACTTCCAATTGCACAATGATTCTGCATATCTTGTAATATGTGTGATATTTTTCTGTAGATTGAACAAAAAAGAAGTTAGTTAAATTGCCTTATATTGCCAAACATGGAATCATTTAGGGCCAATATATAAATTATAATAATAAACAAGTACAATTGTACATTCACTTCTGGGGTGCACCCCCAAGTTTTAAACTTTTTAAGCATGTAAACTGTAGGTCATGTGACATCTTTTTCAAAAATGGATGACTGTGTGTTCAGCTGCAACCATATAGATACAGTTAACCTGCTTCTGTGTTTAATTCTGATAGCACAACTATTGACAACAGTTGTTGGTGTAATTCTAATTGGATTTGTAGCAATTTACTTCAAACGTTGGACAAGGTTATTTGTTCTGTGGAACCAAAGCCTAGAACAGTGATGTAATGTAGTTTACCTTGTCCTAAATAAGGGCTGCAACTCACAATTCCTAATTTTATAATTTTGTGACGGCTTTGACACCTTATTCAATATCATTGTTCTGACATGCAAAAAACATTGATTTAAATCAAAGTCAAATAACTCTTGTTTTTAATAGTATGCGAGATTTAAAATGAACATGCAGAAAGTTAACTTAAAGGCTTTGTGCTTATTCAGAAATATTACAGACTGGCATTATATATGTAGAGTTCTTGAGGTTTTCAACATGAAGAAATGGGTAGCATTTTCTCATACATGTAACGGTTCAATCCATTTGTATTTTCTTGATGAATTGGAATATGTAATATTCATTGGCTTTGTCTCCAACTTGGATTATTGTCATACATTGCTATAAATTACCGACCCCACAATGGAGACAGCAACAAAAAAAGTGCTCATTTAAGGTGAGTTTACTTAAGAGGGTGCATTGTGAAAGTAGGGAGATTAAAGTGTGCACATAGAATAAGACAGTCATACCTGGGGGGGGGGGGGGGGGAGTAACATTGACGGTCATCATTTTCGTAGTACGTAAAGTCAATGAAGTGTTTAGTGTCCCAGATATACCTAATGGTAGATTGAATGGGGACTGTTCTTTATGATCAACATGTAACTGAAAGTTATGAAAATTGTACAGTTTAAACTTGTAAAAAAACTTTAGAATGAAAGATAGTAAATGCATTTGATATGTTCATCAATAAGATGGTATTACCTTTCTTTTTGAATAGAAATATGGGAAGGAAGAGGAAGTTAAGGAAAGCAGAAAATGGTAAGACTACATAATTAAACAACACCAAAATTTATTATTAACAAAATGATTATGTGGAAAATACTGGTGTTCTGTAAAATAATGAAAAATTCATTATCTGTTGAACTTGCAGTGAAACTCATTAGCATTTTAGGTTAATTTCCTGGTGAAAATTTTTGTATTTTTTTTTTTTTTCGTCTTAAGATAAATAGAATAAAATGTATCCAAAGAAGGGAGTGGATAAAAGGTAATCAGGAAACTTTCTGTGTTACATGCACAATATGTTTTTGATGGTACAGTAGTATGCAAATATATATGTATCAGAAAGTGTCATTCTTCAGGTAATAAGTTGCATGGTTTGTACAAAACAGAAAAAAATCGGAAATTTGGGGGAACTGAAATTATCCTGGAAATTGATACAAGCCCTTTAAAAATCTGGAGTTTTGACAATATAGCACTGTCTGGGGAAAATCCTGGAATTTTGTCTTTGTAGTACAATTTAGAATTATACATGTAGCTTATGATTTATTCTATTCAGAGGATTTAGAAGTTTTTGACATTTTCAGCAATGAGTCCAAAGTTGCACATAATATACTGCTTTGGAGTGCTGTATGAAACTCTAGAAACCATGTTATAAAGGTGTCAAAGGGAATAAGCGTGCATTTTTTAATTTTTTAATTATCTGATTATTTCAGATTCTATTGATCATGAAGAGAAGGAATCATCGCAAGAAACGAAACAATTCAGACCAGTATGTATATACATTTACCAAACCATAAATTTCACTACTTGTAAACTGATGTAATTTCATTTTGTCACTATGAATGATCGTAGTATTATTTTTGTCCAGTGCAGGCGAGATGTAACAAAACCTCAATTAAAAGGTAACAATGAAATAACCAACATTGCATTTGGTTGGTGTTGATATGGGCGTTAATAATATTTATCAAGCTCAATGACCACCCCCTCCTCAGGTTGTTAACCATATTTTCGTGGTGGGATGATTTGAAGTTCCAGGTAGGGATACCCAAGGTATATGGTATGCCCAGTCATATAGGGAATACTATTTGAAATACCTGATATCCTGCATTTTTTTCAGGGTGATAGTGTGCTTGTAAAAGAAAAAGGCTTTCCAGTATGGTGGCCAGGAAGTGTGGTTGCAGATAACTTGAACTTTACCACAATTTACATTACTTCTGATGAATCTGAGTGAGTATAAACATTTTGTTGTCATGACACATTTGCCATCAGTCAGTCATCAATACACTTTTCCTGTAAACACGTTTTTTGGCTTTACCTTTTGAAAGATCTAACCATGTCAGGTTAAGATATCCGAAAACTGAAGATAATATTCTTGTTTAGGATATTTCAAGACTGCGTCTTTGATACATATAAAATATAAAAGGGCTGCTCAGAAAAAATGACGTCTGGCCCCCACCCAAGAAGGCACTCTTTTTTTATCCCCGCCATCTAAATATTTTTAGTTACTGCTTGGAATGGTCAAACCATCTACAAAGGCAACCACTTATACCTTTTCAATTGTGTCCTTACATGTATGTCTCTTAAAAGTATATGCATTCAAGAAAAATGTAAGAACACTGTTAATAGCATCTGTTTTCATGCTTATTTTGCAAAAGGATGTATTTTATTGATCTCAAAGTTTAAAGAAAATGACAAAATGGACGGAGCTATTTACAGAACCAGGTGCCTACTACTTCGCCCAACCTCCCCTTCCCAGTTTAAAATGTAGAAAAAATATAATAAAGTTGTCTCTAACCTGCTAATTTATTTCTTCTTTGGTGAAGTGTTACACCTTATTGTAGTGGATTTATTTAAGTCCATAGCTAGTCCTCTTTATAGTACAACCACCCATGGAATTCAATTTTCTGTGAAAATGACCACCTACTGAATAATGTTTCCCAGAAAACCCACTCCCCATAGAAATTTATATCGTATATCGTCTGCGGTCTGTAGAGGAGGGGGGGGGGGGGGCTTTTTTTTTGTGAATAGCTCTCATAAGAATTTTACATTTTTCATGTACATTTGTAGCAGTATGAGCTGACCCCACACCATGATATTGTGTGGGGCCAGAAACAAACTTGAACTACTCCATATATGTATACATAAGATTCAAGTGTAGATATATATTCAGAACTAATTTTTGTTATAACATCATTGAAAATATATATGAAGCTTGTCAGTATATGGTATAATTATGATTTACAGATTCATTGTGCAGCCTCAGAACATACAGCCCTTCAATGAATCAATTGTTGAGAAATCTCTTGGTAATTGAGTTAATGTCAATGTACTGTCTTTACAACACAAGGATGCGTTCTACATTTTTTTATGTATTTCATTACAGTTGTGGTAACGCATAACCAGGGTTAGAAACTAACTTTTTCAATATATTAGTAAAAAGTTTTAGGTACTAGTCCTGTGGTATTGTGACCAGTCCTGAGGGCTTCGGCCTCAGCTGAAACACTAAGTGTCAAACAACAAATCGCGAAGTGATGGGCCTGCGGGCTAGTCCAGCAGGGGTATTGGGGGTCTCTCCCAGTAAAACAATTGATATCTAAATGCTCTAATATGATTTTTAGTGTATCCTGAGTGCTTACTTTGTACAATTTTCTGTTCTTGAGTATAATTAAGTTATAGATTAGAATACAAAAACAAAATAAAAAAACAGAGAATATATTTACTAGTCCTTCAGAATTTTTAGTCTTGGACTAACGGAATAGTGTTAGTGTCGAACCCTGCATAACACAACCAAAAAATGTGTGCATATATCATGTATACACCATTCACACCTGGTGCACACAACTAGGAGATCTATACAATCATTTGTTCATACAAGCACCATTTGGTACAATTGGTTGATAAATATTACAGAACGAAAAATATACGGAACCCAAGGCATCTTGTTGAAACACTCTATAAATTTGCAGATCATATTATGTAATTGGGATCATGTTAATTTTACAATATACAGTAAACTGTATCACAGACACTCTAATCGGGTTTAGCTCCCAGGTATCAGAACAGTTTAATAAGAGAAGCGAGTGATAGTTGTGAAAACAGATTTTTGTACCCCAGAGTTTACCTGTGCTTTCACACCTAGGCAAGAGTTGTAAGTGCCACAGGCCAGAGATGTATAAATATTGTATATGGTACATGTATATGTACTGGTATAACTTGGTAAAAACTGGCAATGTTTACCTGAATGAGAATATGTCAATATGTGTTGAAAGTTTTCCTGTGTCAACCTATTTGGTTTTCAAAAAATAACAAAAAGAACTTTTATGATTCTAAGAAAAATATAGATAGAAATATCAGCTAAAATATGTAGATAAAATATTGAAATATGCTTAAAACAACTAGCATGAAACTAGTATTAAGCCATTTCTCAATTTACACCAACCAAGGTTACCATCGCACAAATTAAAATTAGTTTATGATATGCACACTTGTGCGATAAAATAATCACCCAGGGTTTTATGCACACATCGTGCGCACACTGCACATCGTGTAATATTATGCGATCCCACAACTGTAAATAATGCTTGCAAGTTTTGTTGTTGTATGGAGAGTTCTATTTACTTTGCTTTTTAAGTTGGTTGTTTTAGTTTTTAGCCCACCAACTGATGATGATGGTGGGCTATTCAAATCGCCCTGCGTCTGGTGCGTGGTCCTTCCGTCTTTAAACAATTCTTTTGATCACTATTTCTTGAGAAGTACTGGATGGATCCTTCTCAAACTTCATATGCAGATTGTCCAGTTTTTGGGTTAATTAAAAAAAAATACATGACCAACAGGTGGCTATATATATATATATATATATATAAACTTAAATTTTGACAGGTATATAGGTCCTGAGAAGTACTGGATGGATCTTTCCCAAATTTCATATGTAGGTTTCCCTGGGCCATGTTATTTTGCTTTGTCCAATTTTTGAGTTTATCAGCAAAATAATATGGCTGAGAGAGGCGGCTATCTTGTATTTGACGATGAAAGTATGTAAGAGAGCATCTTTCAACTTTTAATAATTTTTAAGAGAAATTTTCCATTGTCCTTTACTTAAATAATATTGAATATAGATGAAAGAAAAAAAAGAGGGAAAAGATTTAACTTTCTTAGAACAAATGAAAATCATTGATGGTGGATGCCAAGATTCCTCTGGGCTCTCTTGTTTTTAATTAAGAAGATAATACCTCATTATCAACTGACTAAAATTTTAACGCATAGTCAGGATCTGAAAATTGTGGTGGTCTGAGATCCAGAACCACAAATATTGATCAAATACAACCAGATTTTTGGGACCTATATACTGAAGAAAGGAATTTAAAGCTATTTGTATATACTAGTATCTGTTCCTTGTTTCATCCGTGTTCCTTAACTTAAAAGAAATTCCTTAAATTTAAAATCTCCATAAGAAAACATGACAGAAGTTGATAAAAGTTATTTAACTCAAGATTATCCTCTTAGCTTCTCTGAATGCTTTACTTTTAGTTAAGAAATTTCGTTAAGATAAGGAATGTAGATGAAACAAGGCTAGTTTGCTCACTTTGTTGACAGTGTACCTGATCGAAAATATAGCAAATGAAGTTAATGTATAATTGTATATGATAAGTTAGCTACATGTATGGCATTCTCCACCATCTCTTGTTGGTATTACACATATTTTAAGTTACATGTATATGCAACATTAATGACGCTTACCATTATATTGTGTTAATATTTCCTTTGGATAACTTCTTAAGGTTGAGAATTGGTTAAAGACAAAGATATGCATGAAATGATGGAATAATCTTACTTGTAAAAGTAATACAAAAATTTATTATTCATTTCCCATTCATTTAACAAAATATTAAGGTATATTACATTATTTGATATATCATACAGTATACCTGTCTAAACCCTCAGCCTCTAGATATTGCAAGCTAAATTGAAAAATTCATGATTTCAAGTGTTTCATAAATCTCATGAAATGTTATATGAATTTGAGATTTTTTATCACATTGTCATTATCAAAAATAGTGGTTTTATTCTTTTAAAACGTCAATTTTTATAAACCATTGAAATGTAAAATGCAGCCATTTTGACTTCAATTAGGAAGTCAATGATGTCATGTATTTGTCCTAGGTGTGACATCACAATAAAAAATATTGAAACCTACAATCACAGAACTGATAGGTTATGTTACATATATATGTGTAATATGTCAAAAAAAAAGACTATAAGGCTAATCATATGATACTTTCTCAGCTAATTACAATAGTCTTGGCAAATTGCTACATTTCTTGAATCAGATCTTATTAAGATTCTCCCAAGTATCAATATTTGTTTTAATGTTTCAGAAATTTTGAAGAAAAAGAATCTAAGAAGCTCACTCCGTGCATTTCAGTCGGACATTAATTTGATTCGAGTTCAAACATCAGATATCCCCACAACAGGTGTCCAGGAATCAGGAGTCCTATCAAGTGTCTCAACATCAGTAGTCTCAACATCAACATTCTCGCCAGGTGTCTCAACATCAGCATTCTCACTAGGTGTTTCAACATCAGTAGTCTCACCAGGTGTCTCAACATCAGCAGTCTCACAAGATGTCTCAACATCAGCAGTCTCATCAGGTGTCTCAACATCAGCAGTCTCATCAGGTGTCTCAACATCAGCAGTCTCATCAGGTGTCTCAACATCAGCAGTCTCACCAGGTGTCTCAACATCAGCAGTCTCGACAGGTGTCTCAACATCAACATTCTCGCCAGGTGTTTCAACATCAGCAGTCTCACTAGGTGTCTCAACATCAGCAGTCTTGACAGGTGTCTCAACATCAGCAGTCTTGACAGGTGTCTCAACATCAGCAGTCTCACAAGATGTCTCAACATCAGCAGTCTTGACAGGTGTCTCAACATCAGCAGTCTCACCAGGTGTCTCAACATCAGCAGTCTCACCAGGTGTCTCAACATCAGCAGTCTTGACAGGTGTCTCAACATCAGGAGTCTTGACAGGTGTCTCAACATCAACATTCTCATCAGGTGTCTCAACATCAGCATTCTCACTAGGTGTCTCAACATCAGCAGTCTCACCAGGTGTCTCAACATCAGCAGTCTCACAAGATGTCTCAACATCAGGAGTCTTGACAGGTGTCTCAACATCAACATTCTCGTCAGGTGTCTCAACATCAGCATTCTCACTAGGTGTCTCAACATCAGCAGTCTCACTAGGTGTTTCAACATCAGCAGTCTCACCAGGTGTCTCAACATCAGCAGTCTCACAAGATGTCTCAACATCAGCAGTCTCACTAGGTGTCTCAACATCAGCAGTCTTGCCAGGTGTCTCAACATCAGGAGTCTCACCAGGTGTCTCAACATCAGCAGTCTCACAAGATGTCTCAACATCAGCAGTCTCACTAGGTGTCTCAACATCAAGAGTCTCACAAGCATTCTCAACATCAGGAATCCCAACATCAGATGTCTTATCATGTGTCTTAAGGTCAGGTGTACCAGCATCGGTAGTGTCACCATCAAGAGTCTCAACAGATGTCCAAATGTCTGGAGTCCTGGCATCAGAAGTCCTAATACCAGGAGTCCCAACAGATGTCCAAATGTCTGGAGTCCCAGCATCAGAAGTCCTAATACCAGGAGTCCCAACAGATGTCCAAAAGTCTGGAGTCCCAGCATCAGAAGTCCTAAAACCAGGAGTCCCAACAAATGTCCAAATGTCTGGAGTCCTGGCATCAGAAGTCCTAATACCACGAGTCCCAACAGATGTCCAAAAGTCTGGAGTCCCAGCATATGAAGTCCTTAAACCAGGAGTCCCAACAGATGTCCAAATTTCTGGAGTCCTGGCATCAGAAGTCCTAATACCAGGAGTCCCAACAGATGTCCAAATGTCTGGAGTCCTGGCATCAGAAGTCCTAATACCAGGAGTCCCAACAGATGTCCAAATGTCTGGAGACCTGGCATCAGAAATCATAATACAAGGAGTCCCAACAGATGTCCAAATGTCTGGAGTCCCAGCATCAGAAGTCCTAATACCAGGAGTCCCAACAGATGTCCAAATGTCTGGAGTCCTGGCATCAGAAGTCCTAATACCAGGAGTCCCAACAGATGTCCAAATGTCTGGAGACCTGGCATCAGAAGTCCTAATACAAGGAGTCACAACAGATGTCCAAATGTCTGGAGTCCTGGCATCAGAAGTCCTAATACCAGGAGTCCCAACAGATGTCCAAATGTCTGAAGTCCCAGCATCAGAAGTCCTAAAACCAGGAGTCCCAACAGATGTCCAAATGTCTGGAGTCCCAGCATCAGAAGTCCTAAAACCAGGAGTCCCAACAGATGTCCAAATTTCTGGAGTCCTGGCATCAGAAGTCCTAATACCAGGAGTCCCAACAGATGTCCAAATGTCTGGAGTCCTGGCATCAGAAGTCCTAATATCACGAGTCCCGACAGATTTCCAAATGTCTGGAGTCCCAGCATCAGAAGTCCTAATACCACGAGTCCCAACAGATGTCCAAATGTCTGGAGTCCCAGCATCAGAAGTCCTAATACCACGAGTCCCAACAGATTTCCAAATGTCTGGAGTCCCAGCATCAGAAGTCCTAATACCACGAGTCCCAACAGATGTCCAAACATTAGGGGTCCCATCTTGTGTCCCAACATCAAGATTCCCACCTTATGTCCCAACACCAGTAAACCAAGCATCAGAAGTTCAGGTTTTGACTCCTATGTTGGAAACAGATTTACATATGAAAGAGCTGATTTTGCCTTTCGCAAATTCACAACTACTGGAAGATGAAGACTCCCAGGAAATAAAAGATGACCTAATTATGACAGAACCCAATTTATACGACAGCGAAGTGGAAGACCAGGATCCTGACTGGATTATGTCCTACACCGTTTCTGATAGTGATGATAGTGATGATAATGATGATAGTGACAGTAGTGAAGTGTATCCCATTCTATCTAAAACTGTTAAATTGAAGTGTAATACACCTTCAAGTACTGTGTCACAGCAGGAAGAGAAAAATGAAACTGACGACTCGCAGATTGAGAAAAAGGAAACTGAAGATTCGCAGATTGAGAAAATGTCCTCCGATAGTGAGAGTGGAGAGAGCGATCTTGATGAAGAAACAGTTTTAAGAGATGCAACAAACCCACAGTTGTTTATCAAGAAAGTAATGAAATCAGCCACCTCGAAAACTGGAAAAAAGAAAAAGGTGGATAGAGTCTATAACAGTTATCAGTTTTGTGTTGTTTGCGGAATCAGAGTTTCCAACTTTGCCCAGCACATGGACAGAAACCAAAATAAGCATGAAGGTAACTCATTTATAAAGGAGATACAGGAGGAAAAGGACCCAAAAAAGAAAATCAGATTACGTACTTTGCTTAGAGGCAGGTTTAATCATGAATTTAACATGAAGTCAATAAAAAGGGGAAAAGGAGAAATAATCCTTGAAAGAAGGCCAACGTTAGGGTTCAGCTTGGCAGATTTTGGCCCATGCCCCTTTTGTTTTCTCTGGGTGGGAAAAAAATTATTGCAAAAGCATCAGAAGACATGTCCAGCAAAGACAGAGGTTATGGACACAAAAACAGCCTCAGAAATATTGACAGCTTCAGATACAATTTGTGAAAGGATTCAACCAATTGCAAGTAGAAAACTTGTAAAAGAAGTCTTTGAAAAGATGAAGATGGACAAAATAGGGAAGGCTGCAAGAAATGACATTCTCATTATCCAATTAGGAAACCAATGGATGGAGAAAAATATTGGGAATAAGTTGAAGAGAGGCAGCTATACATCAGAAATTGTTCGATTGGTTGGTAGATTACTGCTTAATTTGAAAACTTTGAAACCACTTTCCTTAAGTCCTGATGGTGAAGAGTCAAGCCTCTGGGACTACCTGAAACCAGAACATTTTGATGCGATCGTGGAGGCCACTTTAATAGTTGCGTCGCCTTCAACAGAAGATGAAGACAATCTCAAACACCCAAGCAACGCAATAAAACTTGGCTTTGACATCAAACGTGTGATTTCTGGAAAAATTGGGCTTGCAATAATACAGGGAGACAAAACTGCACGAGGTGATGCAGAAGACCTTCTACGAACAATGAATATCTACTGGGCAACAAGAGTTACAAAACTGGCCAGAGTTCTTCTGCAGCAGAGGATGTATAAGAAAAGTCATAAACTCCCAGAGCCTGAGGACATCAAAAAGCTCAATGAGTATCTGAAAGCTGCAATTGCTGATTTTGATTTGTCTAAAAGAGATATGGAAAATTTCCGTAGAGTGGGGGAAGTTGTTTCTGCAAGACTTCTTTTGTACAATCGAAGACGACCTGGAGAGCTACAGGCTATCGGGTAAGATTTAGTTAAGTTATAGAACTGAATCTCAAATTGTGGGGGAAAATGTGTTGGAATCCCTCAGCAGAGCTTTTTAAAGATTGGTCGCTTTTTAGGACTCATCCTTAGCTTTGGGATTATTGTTTGTCTATTGTTATGCATCCACTTTTTCAAAAAAAATTGACCTTTGATAGAACCACTTCGTCAATTTCACCGATTTGTAAGTAGCTAGCTTTAGTATATAATACCCCAAAACATCTTGTTTTAAAAAATCGTTTCTACTCTGGATCATCCAGTATCAAATGCGTTATCAATATTTGGTTGTGATCTCCATAAAGTGCTCTATTAAAGTTATAAATTTCAAGGCCCCCTGATGTAATGTTCATCCTTCTTGTGTGTCAATTAGGGGCATGGCAAAAATGTAAGTTTGCTCAAAATCTATTGACTTTTTAAAATAGCACCCACTGAAACTTGGTCATCAGCATCAATACTTGAATATGGGTATCACATTACTTTGTAGATTATTTGATCCATACATACTTGTACATTTTACCAAGGTGACTGTTTCGGCCACTTTGGGCTCTTATTATAGGTCAAGCGGACTGAAAGAATGGTGGGTTATGGGGAGACATTACACAAAACTTGTACAATTGAAATATTTAATATGATTTATCATTGACAGAATGACAGACTACAAAGAGCGAAAACAGGGTGAAGACGCTGGACATTTGGTTGGCGATTGCACAGCATTTGAAAGGAAACTGTTGGAGAGTCAAGTGGTCATCACAGTGAGAGGAAAGGTATTTATTAAATAAATATATCAGGTAATGGAATGATGCCAAATAAAACCTCAGCACTAACACTAGCTCAATGGCGCATATAAATATTAGTGATTGATAAATTTCATAGTTGTCCAGACAGTATACATTCTTGAATGGCTGTATGGTTTTTGTCTCATCGTGAAAAAACCCCCGATATATGGTATATCCGCTTTTGACAGTGTTATTGTTATTTGATTAAACTGAAACTTTGTCACATTTTCCAAACTATAATACTAAAAACAGTGTTGACCTTAATTTAAAGGGAAATTGGTGTATACTGGTTCTAGTATTTTAAGTAAAAACATTTGAACTTGGAGGATTTGCTCTTTGTACAGTGTTGATGTTATTAACAAAGCTAGAAAGACGAGACATATAATTAGATGTAATTCTTGTGGATCCCAATCCTTACTCCTAATAAATGAAGGTCAAAGTTATAGTTTTTTTTTATTTGTAACTTCTGATTTGTTGAAGATACATAATTACCAAAAGTCCATCAGTGTCTGTGTATGTATTTCAAGGCAGTATTTTGCTTGTCATATTCAGGTTCTTTGTTTCAATGACAAGGTCTGATAATTTTTGTCTAGATCATTGTTTTTCACTTAACTAAGGGTTATGGTAACTAAGATTAAGATTCTTTGTTCATGGCCTTTAGGCTTGATGGCAATCTTAGAACCAAAGAACCTAAACCATGCAATTGATATTTCTCATCCCACACTGAAACTAGTGCTTAAATGTTATCTCACTTAATAAGCTTGTACATAACTAGAGTACAACACTGTAGTTTGTTTGTACACTATATATGATGTAGTAGTGTGATTGACAGACAAATAAATCTCAATTTAGCAAAAATCTGGGAGAGCCTGTGAAAATAGTCGTTTCCAGTTTTCAATGAAAATTAAAATGTTGGTGTCTGTGCTGATTTTTGTTTTGAAAAAAACAATTATTTGTTGAATGTTTGTTAAACATAGCTCTGTTCATTGGTTAATGAAGGAAAATCAATTATTTTTTTCAGACAGGAAGAGGTGTGCCTATCATACTTCCAAGTGATACCATAAAGGCTATGGACTACCTAACAGATGAAGGAGTCAGGAAAACTGCAGGGATACTTGAAAAGAACAACTATGTGTTTGCCTCAAAAGGTTTGTTAACAATTTTAGAATAAAAGGTATCAAACTAACTGTAAACTTGGTCAAGTATCTTTATCTCATCTGTTTGCAAAACAAACCAACTTTTTTATGCCCCCGTCATGAAATTGGGTTATATAGTGTTACCCATGTCTGTCCAGTCCCATGGTAATGTAACCAGCTTATTTAAATAACTCTAATGATCTGATTGTCATCGAACTTCGCATACATAATAAGCATGAAGAACTTATTTCATATGGGGGCGGGGGGATTTATGTCTCGCAGACATTTCTAGTTTATGTATAAATGTATTAAAAATAATGCTGAATGTTGATTCTACAGTATGTACATACTATGTTTTGCTGCAGCTTTGGTAGAGTTTTGGTTTGTCTCTCTTGCAGGGGAAGGGGTTGTTCGTGGATATGATGCACTAACAAAAGCCAGTTTTGATGCTGATCTGATTGATCCAAAAACTGTAACATGTACTAACTTGAGAAAGTACATGGCCACAATAACACAGGTAATTGTAATGCTTAACTAAGTATACACTGTAATTTCACTCATTGCACAAAAGGCCTCTTTCTTTATTAACACATTAGTGCAAAATTTTCCTTAGTTACTATGTGTTACCTTGATACCTAATTTAATTAGTTCACCTGGCCCGGGAAAAACTTTTCTCATATTAAACAACTCATAATTGTTATGAAACTTAGTTTATCATATAATTGTTGTTAGCCACCTATTGTGGTAGAAAGAAATATTACAGTCATACGGTTAACCATTTATATAATAAAGAGCAAATATTTGAAACTTCAGTAATCCTCAAACATATATTAAGAGTACTGCTTCCATATCACAAAAGCATTACTGAAGGATTCAATTAAAGTACAATCAGCCAAAAATACCTGTACTGCATGCTAATATAACAGAAGGAAAAAAAATTGAAATTTTATTCTTTAAGTCCACAAGGAATTATTTAGCACACTTCTTAAAAGATAAAGATACTTTTACAATTTTGCACAGGTAAATTATTCCAAATGTAAGGACCTTGGTATGTAAATGATCTTTTAAACATACTAAATTTACAAGTCTGCATATAAAAAGCATTTTGAGTAGTTTTTCAAGTTTTGCACTTTTGTTTTGTGAGATATTTCCCCAAACATTTGAACAATAACCAAAGTGAGCATAAATAAAACAACCGTAACTTAATTAAACACCTCAGTTAAAAAAAGGTTATATAATGCCTTACTTTTATTTCAGGTCCTGGATCTAAAACCAAATGAGATGGAATGGGTGATAAACCATATGGGCCACTCACTTGACATCCATAAGATACATTATAGGTAAGTTGGTAGTCTTGGATAAATCATGTGTAACCTACCAGTATGGTCCTGACGGTGGTTAAGATGCGAGGCTATGTATACAAGAAAAACAAGAATTGCTGTGAAAGCTGTATTTGCCATCTGAAATTTTGAAAAAAATCCTGGAAAGACCATTTTTATCAATTCTTATGTTGGAATATGAACATGATTATAGACAAGCGACAAATAGACTTTGTTCATTTAGAAATACAATGTATCCAAGTCAAATATCGTTATTAAACATTGCTTTTGTGGTGCGCTTCCATAAAATTACCATAGTTGTTGATCAGAAGAAATGCCCTATTTAATTATTTATTTCTATGATTCTTGCAGGACTACATACAGAGGATATTGATGTTAAATTTCTATTTGAAATTAATTTCGAACAATGCTTAAATATTCTATAAACACCCATTCTCTATACAAAACATGTCCTATAATTCTATAACTTTGACATTAAAAAGTGCTGTGTTAACTTTTGTAGGGATTATATTTCTTTATGTATAATTATTTTATTAACATGCGAACATCTCTTATCTGATAATTTGCATGCTTCAGGTGCACCAGTGATGCCTTGGAAAAAACTCAAATCGCTAAGATACTGCTACTACAAGATAATGACCGTGTGGGGGAGTTTAGGGGCAGATCCCTTCAAGACATCCAAATAGAAGGTTTGTTTCCTTTAAAATATCTTTATAATTATTTCAATCAGGATCATTGTGCTTCAGTTCAATTATATTTAAACCATGTATATAATTTATTTCATGTTTAAAACATAAGTAAGGGTGGGAAATCAAATTTTCACTAAATGCTATTGTGGAACGGAGGTACACTATTTTTTTGATCACCTTTTATAATGTAGACCATCGGTACACCTTTTCTAATTGTCACTGGAGGACAAATTCCTTTTCTTACCATGGACATATCATTTCCTTTTCACCATTTTGACATCATGCAACTTCATATATTCACTTTATAATTTATATATTTGCTTGCTATAAGACAAGTATAAACTTGAAAGGATTATTCAGACAGTTTTGGTTTAAACAGCTATGTGGAAATATTCTGATTGAGCTGGCTGTTTATGAATTGATACGTATTCCTTACAGACCTCATCGTCCAGGAGTCACCACCATCTCTCATTGACACAGAGGATGTTGGCATTGGTGAAAACGAACCGCTAAATGACTTTTCTGTTTTGGACATAGCAGAAACCTTGGATTCTGAATATGAGGAAAAACAACCCAAAAAGAGGAAAAAGGCCTCGGCCCTAAGCCGCGAAAAGTGGACAACAGAAGAAGAAGAAGAAATAAAAAAACTATTCAAAAAGCAATTACAAAACATAACTAGACCAACACCTGGACAATGTGAAAAAGCTTTAGTGCAAAGCAAGGCAAATGGCGGGGTCCTTTGCAAGAGGAAGAAAGATGTGTTAAAAAAAAAACTTTTTCGAATGGTGGACAAGCTGAAATCTGCAAACAATTGATGTCCTTTTCAAAAAAAGTATACGCTTGGTGCAGCCAGCATCTGTCATCGCTGTTCATCTAGTACCATTTTTTTTTACACTTTAAACAATTTCTTTGCATTAGTCAAAAGGCCCAGTTTAGTTTCTTTGGCGAATAGGTACCTGGATCAGCAAGCTATACATTTTTTTCAAATAAATTACCTTGGCCTACTTTAAGGTCACAGGGTTCAAATTTGAAAAGTAAACTTTAATTTTTTCCTAATAACCAGAAGGCCAAGAATACTAAGTCTTGTACTTGGTTAGAAGGTACCTGGTATTATTAATGATAATTGTTTTTCTCTAATAAATTACATTTAACAACTTTAAGGTCAAGGAGACAAACATGTTCAAAACTTTGAAAATCTTCTGAAACCAGGAGGCCCTGGATGATCACCCAGATACATGTATGTTGCCAGTAGTATGTTTGGATAGAGAAGTATAAAGTTTCATGAACACTTGATCTTTCCTATGCCAAGAAAACCCAATATATATATGCAAAGAACCTATATGACGGTATTTTCCCCATGAATGCAAAAAATATAGGCTGTTTGGACCTCCTGTTGTTATAAGGGTAAAACAGTTTGTGTATCAGTTTTATTTGGAAACTTACAAAAACTCTTTGGAGTTATGGATAAAGTAAATGTTGGAAAAAAAGCTACAGTCATTTGATGCTATTTTCATTTTATTCATTGTTAGTGAAGCAGTTTGTGGATTAGTGATATGTCTTATTTTATATGAACTTTGCCACCTTTTTCATTGTTACTTTCCAATGGTGTTAATTGCATGTGGTTTTTTTTTAAGTGAAAAATTGTGGACCAGGTATAGACTTTGATCTTTAGTATGCCACACGACTCTTACTACTTTTTGCCATTCACAATTGGTAGATGATGAATGATACTCTGATTTAATTAATGATAATTAATGTATTCTTTAGAGTATCTCTTAGAGTTGCAGCATATAAAATGGAATTTGAGAGGTTATCAAATTGTTGCACACCTATTGTTAAATAATACATCTACTGTATCCATATTACTTTTTATATTTCTAACTTCATGTTTACAAATTATCCGTTGACATGGTGATGATAGTATGCTACACAGTACTACTGCGTCTTCATTATTTTTTTTCCAAACTACAGAAAACTTTTCATCAATTTACATTGCTTTGCATGATGTCTGATTTAGTTGTAATTAAGTCTACTGATATGAACTACTGTTTTTGTGTCGCCTGAAAAGGCGTCATATAGGGATCACTATGTAGGCGGTGGCGTCTGCACCAAGAGTTTCCGTGCGATAACTTGAGTTTCCTTGGGCCAATCAAACTCAAACTTCCTACACTGCTTCTTTACCAAAAGTGCTCGTTTGAAAGTGCTTTTCAGGGTCAGAGGTCAAAGGTCAAGGTCACTGTTGCTGTAAATAGAAAATCGGTTTCTGTGCAATAACTTCAGTTTCCTTGGGCCAATCAAACTCAAACTTCATAGAGTGCTTCCTTACTAAAAGTGCTCGCTTGGGATTGCTTTTCAGGGTCAAAGGTCAAGGTCACTGTTGCTATAAAAAGCAAATCGGTTTCTGTTGGATAACTTGAGTTTCCTTGGGCCAATCAAACTCAAACTTCATACAATGCTTCATTAACAAAAGTGCTTGCTTGGGATTGCTTTTCAGGGTCAAAGCTCAAGGTGAAGGTCACTGCTACTATAAATAGAAAACCTCAGAAAATCAATCCACAACAAGCCAGTGTCATTACACACATGTATTATAATCAACAAAATAATTCATTGTATAGGAATCAATTTGGATAACCATAATAATTCCACTTGGAACTGATACAATGCATATCCATAGCTAGCTCCTAAAAACTTATCTCCAATCTTGCTGTGCAGACGACACATCCACTTCCGTGGAATTCTTGTTTGGATATAGCTCTGCATGAAAATCCTTTACACATAAACACAATTTGGCAAGCTTTTAACGGAATCTTTAGTTGTAAAATGCAGCACACCTCGAAAGAGTGTTTCTTTATAAACTCTTTCAACAGTATAAAGTTAATTAATCTTTATTGAAA
Organism: Mimachlamys varia; assembly: GCA_947623455.1. Taxonomy (NCBI): domain Eukaryota; kingdom Metazoa; phylum Mollusca; class Bivalvia; order Pectinida; family Pectinidae; genus Mimachlamys; species Mimachlamys varia. The sequence goes on along the minus strand of OX392537.1, from coordinate 12,697,361 downwards.
TGTTATTGTTTCCTTAAGTTCAACATGCTAAATATGTTTCTTCAATAATTCTTTATAATTGATTTTAATTAAATGAAGCATGCTACAAATATTGTTATTGCTATGACTTCAAAATCATTGTTTTTCATGCAAGAAATTATGTACTCTTATGGATTGTTTATCGTTAACGAAATTGTGTATATGTAATTCACATTTCTGTCTTCTCGGAAATAAATCACTGGACCAATACCAAATGTCTTTTATATACTATCTTCATTGCAAGGTCATGTTTAAGGTCAAGGTCACAGACACATTAATGCTGGTTATGTTAAGAACATTAAGAATTCCTGTCAGCAAACTAATTATTTGTGCATTGTTTTGATAGTGATTACATTGTCATGTATCATGTATTGTAAGCCTACGGCTGCTAACTAAACCTTCAATGCATACTTTATTGCTAGTTATAAGATTTTTTTCAGAATGCATTTACCATACCAGTGGTTATTCACAAAAATAGTTTGATAACATAGATGATACTCGTACAATGTTTTGTTAATCAAATAGAAATATCTATAATGATATTGCTATGTTGATTGTCTAGACTTTTTAGATCTACACTATATCTTCTAGTTGATATTCTTGAATTAAATGATGATATTGATAATCCCGAGAGATTTTGAACTTGTGTTGTGACAATGTCATATAAACACTGAATACTCAATCAAATAAAAGTGATTTACAGTACAAAACAGCAATTAGTTTGAGTTATAATTTCCTTTAGTGATTTGGACAGGGTCAAAACAGTGATTTGGACAGGGTCAAAACCCATCAGGAAACTTGTGTTTCCAATTCCAATTTAAGCTCATTATTATTGTATCCCTTAGGTGGACGGCAAACACTATCTGAAGTTATTTGTCCAGTACGTTGCGGTAGACGTTGCCTGATGTGTTTCATCCGTGAAGTATTAGAAAACTTGTCCATAATTGTGGGCTTCAACTATTGTTATATCCATTATTTTGACGGACAGCAATATCTGAGGTAACTTGTCCGCTAGGCATTTCCTGGGGTGATTCATCCGAGAAGTCTGAGATGACTTGTCCATAATTGTGGGCTTCAACTATTGTTGTATCAATTAAGTGGACGCCAGCAATATCTGAGGTTATATGTCCGTTAGGCATTTTATGAGGTGATTCATCCGAAAAGCCTGGGATGACCTGTCCATAACTGTGGGATTCAACTAATATGTTATATCCATTATTTTTACGGCCATCAATATCTGAGGTTATTTGTCCGTTGGGCATTGTCTGAAGTGATTCATCCGTGAAGTCTGGGATGACTTGTTCATAAGGGTGGGCTTCAACTATTGTTGTATTAATTAAGTGGACGGCCAGCAATATCTGAGGTTATTTGTCCGTTAGGCATTGTCTGAGGTGATTCATCCGAGAAGTCTGGGATGACCTGTCCATAACTGTGGGCTTCAACTATTGTTGTATGCATTGAGTGGACGGCCATCAATATCTGAGGTTATATGTCCGTTGGGCATTGTCTGAGGTGATTCATCCGTGAAGTCTTGGATGACCTGTCCATAACTGTGGGCTTCAACTATTGTTGTATTCTTTAAGTGGGCGACCAGCAATATCTGGGGTGTTTTGCCCGCTAGGCATTTTCTGAGGTGATTCATCCGAGAAGTCTGGGATGACGTGTCCATAATTGCGGGCTTCAACTATTGTTATATCCATTATTTTGACGGCCAGCAATATCTGAGGTTATTTGTCCGCCAGGCATTTTCTAAGGTGATTCATCCGAAAGGTCTGGGATGACCTTGTCCATAATTGTGGGCTTCAACTATTGTTGTATCAATTAAGTGGACGGCCAGCAATATCTGAGGTTATATGTCCGTTGGGCATTGTCTGAGGTGATTCATCCGTGAAGTCTGGGATGACTTGTCCATAACGGTGGGCTTCAACTATTGTTGTATGCATTGAGTGGGCGGCCAGCAATATCTGAGGTTATATGTCCGTTAGGCATTTTATGAGGTGATTCATCCGAAAAGCCTGGGATGACCTGTCCATAACTGTGGGCTTCAACTAATATGTTATATCCATTATTTTTACGGCCATCAATATCTGAGGTTATTTGTCCGTTGGGCATTGTCTGAAGTGATTCATCCGTGAAGTCTGGGATGACTTGTCCATAAGGGTGGGCTTCAACTATTGTTGTATCAATTAAGTGGACGGCCAGCAATATCTGAGGTTATATGTCCGTTAGGCATTGTCTGAGGTGATTTATCCGAGAAGTCTGGGATGACTTGTCCATAACTGTGGGCTTCAACTATTGTTGTATGCATTGAGTGGACGGCTATCAATATCTGAGGTTATATGTCCGTTGGGCATTGTCTGAGGTGATTCATCCGTGAAGTCTGGGATGACCTGTCCATAACTGTGGGCTTCAACTATTGTTGTATTCTTTAAGTGGGCGACCAGCAATATCTGGGGTGTTTTGTCCGCTAGGCATTTTCTGAGGTGATTCATCCGAGAAGTCTGGGATGACGTGTCCATAATTGCGGGCTTCAACTATTGTTATATCCATTATTTTGACGGCCAGCAATATCTGAGGTTATTTGTCCGCCAGGCATTTTCTAAGGTGATTCATCCGAAAGGTCTGGGATGACCTTGTCCATAATTGTGGGCTTCAACTATTGTTGTATCAATAAAGTGGACGGCCAGCAATATCTGAGGTTATATGTCCGTTAGGCATTGTCTGAGGTGATTCATCCGTGAAGCCTGGGATAATTGTCCATAACGGTGGGCTTCAACTATTGTTGTATGCATTGAGTGGACGGCCAGCAATATCTGAGGTTATATGTCCGTTGGGCATTGTCTGAGGTGATTCATCCGTGAAGTCTGGGATGACTTGTCCATAACGGTGGGCTTCAACTATTGTTGTATGCATTGAGTGGGCGGCCAGCAATATCTGAGGTTATAAGTCCGTTGGGCATTTTCTGAGATGATTCTTCCGTGAAGTCTGGGATGACTTGTCCATAACGGTGGGCTTCAACATTTATTGTATGCATTGAGTGGACGGCCAGCAATATCTGAGGTTATATGTCCGTTGGGCATTGTCTGAGGTGATGCATCCGAAAGGTCTGGGATGACTTGTCCATAACGGTGGGCTTCAACTATTATTGTATCCTTGAAGTTGACGGCAAGCAATATCTGAGGTTTTATGTCCGTTAGGCATTGTCTGAGGTGATTCATTCGTGAAGTCTTGGATGACTTGTCCATAACGGTGGGCTTCAACTATTGTTGTATGCATTGAGTGGACGGCCAGCAATATCTGAGGTTATATGTCCGTTGGGCATTGTCTGAGGTGATGCATCCGAAAGGTCTGGGATGACTTGTCCATAACGGTGGGCTTCAACTATTGTTGTATCCTTGAAGTTGACTGCAAGCAATATCTGAGGTTATTTGTCCGTTAGGCATTTTCTGAGGTGATTCTTCCGAGAAGTCTGGGATAACCTGTCCATAATTGTGGGCTTCAACTATTGTTATATCCATTATTTTGACGGCCAGCAATATCTGAGGTTATTTGTCCGCCAAGCATTTTCTGACGTGATTCATCCGTGAAAACTGTGATGCCCTGTCCATAACTGTGGGCTTCAACTATTGTTGTATCCTTTAAGTGGACGGCCAGCAATATCTGAGGTTATTTGTCTCCTAGGCATTTTCTGGGGCGATCCTTCCGTGAAGTCTGGGATGACCTGTCCATAACTGTGGGTTTCAGCTATTGTTATATCCATTGTTTTGACGGACAGCAATATCTGAGTTTATTTGTCCGCTAGGCATTGTCTGAGGTGATTCATCCGTGAAGTCTGGGATGACTTGTCCATAACGGTGTGCTTCGACTATTGTTGTATGCATTGAGTGGACGGCCAGCAATATCTGAGGTTATTTGTCTGCTAGGCATTTTCTGGGGCGATCCTTCCGTGAAGTCTGGGATGACTTGTCCATAACGATGGGCTTCAACTATTGTTATATCCATTGTTTTGACGGCCAGCAATATCTGAGTTTATTTGTCCGTTAGGCATTTTATGGGGTGATTCTTCCGTGAAGTCTGAGATGACCTGTCCATAATTGTGGGCTTCACTTATTGTTATATCAATTAAGTAAACGGTCATCAACTTAGGCTTAAACATTTAATTATTCTTCAAAATAACATATGTTTTATATAATTGTATAATGCGGATAAGGACGATCAGGATGAATGAGATACGGTGTTTGCAAACATACGAGATGACATAGTCCAGTATAATATATCCATTAAAAGTTTCTCGCGTTACTGCAATTATTTTAAACATACGTTATATGGAATGAAATATCGGTTTCTTGTTTGCAGTTACTGTAGCACATGTAAACTTTAAAACTTAGACACCTACTTTCATCCATTTTGCTTATGGGATGCACCTCTTATACTTATTTGGATTAAAATCCTCACACATACGGTTAAAAAAGGTGCACCACAGAAGTACCTTTTGTACTTTTTGCAGCTCACAAGTCGAAATAAGCACAACTACCTCTACAACAGTCCGTCCGTCCGTCCCTCTGTCCGTCTGTCTGTCACACTTCGTTTCCGTGCTCTATCTTTTGAAGGAATAATCCGATTTTCATTAAACTTGGTCAGGATACTTATCATCCAAGTACCTCGGATGAGTTCGATTTTCGTGAAATTCCGCGCATATTTTATGGAGTTATCCCCCTTTTATCACCAAATATAGGCATCATGTACAAAATGCCATAACTCTTATGTTTTTTTATTTAATTCACTTTAAATTCTGTAGAATATTATATAAGGTAATGATGTTTAACATATATTACGGGTTTGGATGTCGTATCTCAACTTTCTTTGGAATCCGACAGAGTTTTGTCCCTTTCATTGCCAAATGAAAGCATTATGTACAAAAATGACTTCACACACGATATTATTTGCTCTAATTTCCTCATAAGACAGTCAAATGTTTAATGCATAAACGGCTCAGCCAATTTCCATTGCCAAATTTCGCACATGATCTTTCCCCCCAAGTGGCCCTGAAGCGGGGGACATAAATTCCACGAATTAGCTTGTTATCAAATTATTCAAAACAAATTATGACATCTAATCAGCAATTTCTTCATAACTCCACTTTTTTGCATCTGTATATACTTATACACTGTATGTGTAAGTACTGCAATTATCACGCGTTTCGGGAAAGTTGTTAATCTCTACTAAACATTCAGCATTTTGGGATCTGGCAACAGCTGGTTTACCCGTTGTCAACACAATGTGACTGTGTGTGATGCTGTACTTGGTTCCTTCGTCATGGTATTCCAGTGAGATAGCACTACAAATCGACGACAGAGCCATGCCATCACGAAGAAACTTTGGCTTTAATAGGACATTAAACAAAACAGAAAAACTTATAAACAAATCGCCATGCTTGAAACAAACATCAATATTATCATGTAGACCGCCGACCAACTAACGTGTTTAAAACAAATGTCATTGTGACTGTGTAGACCGTCGGCCAATCATCGTGTTTATAACAAATATCAGTGTTACTACCACCGACCAATCATCGTGGTTATAACAATTAATGGTTTTGCTGTACAGATAACTGACCAATCACAGTACTTATAACATTGTTGCTTGGTGAACTGCTGACCAATGATATCAGTTGTTGTTCCATAGACTGCCCATTTGCCTGCCGTTAATGGATCTGAAGTGTCTGTTCTCACATTTTGATATCGCTGATATACTGTGACGGGAGCGCGACAAATGTCTCTTGTCTTTACGATCGTAACATGACATTAATTTCCGTCATTTAGCGAATGTAATTGACACAATATCAAGTAAGGGTTCATCAATATTAAACAATCTTCATACAAAGGTTTCGATAGATCTAGGCCTGGCCGTAAAATCAACGTAACACTGACTCTTTATTACGTATGTATGTGGGACTACAAACAGACACAATTTTATAATGATAGTGACGTATGTTCTCTGCCCGTCCGACTGTATGAAAGAGTAAACCGTCTACGTCATCTCTTCTACAGTGTCAGAGTAATTCTTAAACTATAATGTACGTGACCAGCAGTTCCGGTCACATGACACTGGTAAGGAGGTTAAGATACATGTACCTACTCTGATATATAAACACTAGTGTATTAATCAAGAATATGAATGCATTTTAACTTGCAGGTCGGGAGTAAAGAACAAAACAACTTTGTTCCCCAAAGAATGGCTCGCTAGAGACGAAAAACATGATAATTCGATACAAAAGTATACCAGATTTACATTTGTTCTCTACCAATGTCCGAACAAATAAGCAAACAAATCCTGATGCCCCGTTCATAAATTTGGGTCTCCATGAGTTCCTTTTTTCCCACGTACTATTTTCCATACCTTACTCAACCATTCCTCTCTTTTGACCTTCGTGCTGAACTTCCTACAACGTGGTGAAGGTCATAAGTTATTTCCCTTGGCCCAGACCAACGAAAATGAAATTACTGTAAATTGAAAATGACAGCTGGTCAGCCTCTCTGTATAAAGTGACCGGATGGAGTGTCCAAGTTATAACATTTCAGCGAGACGAAAATTTGTCTGGAGTAATCATTTTATCTATAGACAGCGTCTTTCTATGACCTTGACTCAGAAAAGGTCGTGTAGCCAGTGCGGAACTTGTACGTATACATTTTTTCTGATGCGTATTTCAGGGAAATTCATGCTGGAAATACGCATGTAAGCAGATTATGTGAAACACCGGTGGCTTTAACAATATATAAAAGGACAAAACAACTAAAATAGCGAGATACGCAGAATAATTGGTATGGTGAAACTTTTGCTACAAAATCTTTGATTTCTTATACTGACCGAAAAATGTATGCTCCTAAAACATGCCTTTAATTAGCATACATGAAGGGTAGCACAGTTTGGTCCTAGCCTCACACTGTATCCAACCTTAGGCGTGATCCTATATTAGTGTGTTGGACGTTTCTGTACGGAAACTATTAAGCAAAAACCACCGAAAGTGCTGGCGGTATCCTGTCTGCCTGTGAATTCAGGGAGAATGCATTACACATATCAAAGGGGGATTACAATCAATTTAGGCTGGTGCCTTCCAGAAATCAACTTGCTAAACCCTTCAGATGTAATCTCTGTGTAAGGAAGACATCCTATCTGTTCAAGGATGGTCAGCGAACGAGGTCACCAATTGACCACACCTAACAGACGGACACTGGACACAGGACGTGTTGGTCAGACCTAATCAGCGAGACATATTGGTAAGGAAGTTTGACGAAGCCGTAGTGTAAGTGCGTGACGGCCTTCTGACCACCACGAGACAAGCTGTGACGTTTTGCCGCCACTCCAAACTGGCCATTAGCACAGTAATCATGAATACTTAGTCAGCCTTAGGGTAAGCTGGTATACTCTGATAGAGCTAATACCAGAACGATCGCCGGGCCTGTAACGGACCTAATTTACAAAAGCTCTCATGATGTCGCTTTCTGTTTAACAAAAGAGATTGTCACTTTAACGAAATCACGTCTATATCCTGGGGTTCTTCCCCGTCTTCTTGTCTGGAAGTGTCATAAATGTTTATCAAAAGAGTTTCATAAACGAATATAAGAAGTGTTTATCATATCAGTGGATGGGTGCCATTCACATCGCGTTTTGACAGTGCTGTTTGCTCGGAAACTGTATATTAAATTCCTCACTATTAAAAACTTGTGGGGTAATGACGCCCACTGCAAGAGTGGGGTTTGACATATTTCTCTCTCGTACAAAGTACTTACCTATCTTACCATGCTTTACTGATCGGAGAAAGTGGCTAGTCCCGACACAAACATCATCCGGGGTCTCAAGGCGACAGAAGATTTGTTTTACTGACGTCATATCCGGCACAGACCCCAGTCTCAATTTGTGGCGTTGTATCATTGACTAAGGGACTAAAGGAAAGGGTACGTTCAATATCAGTGATGACTTCTTTAGTATCACAATACAGTACAAACTATTGCTCTACATGTGATTGCGTGTGTGCTATTAGTTTCATTTTACTTAGAAGGTATCACCAAAACAACCTTGACCTTCAGTAAGAGTACCTGGCGTGACCAGTAATGACGTTGAGTACACTATCGATTACTATCAGTCTGTAGGGTGAAAGTATATTTTATAAAATCAAGATCCCATAAGATCGGTATGGTGAATTAATCTCCGCTGGCCTTAAGCACCTTACGTGTCTAGATCATGACTGCGTTTGGTACGGTCAACTTGCCCTACCATGGTATTGGGGGAGGTTTTCAATCCCTGTCAGCATCACGCTTATGGTTGATTTGGTGTTACCGTGTGTAATGGTGTCGAATTATTGAAACCATTCCGCTCGGCTTGGACTGGATTTGTAGTACTATACAGCTTCCTGTGGTAACCATTCACTATCGATAACCTGAAACACAACAGGTTTATAATTGATAATTATCAGCTGATCGCATCCCCTGGTTATATAACGGTTATTGGAGCCTCGATTGATAACATGTCAACAGAATTGCACATTACGGCGTCAAGCTGATGGCGCGTCTGCGCAGTGAACCAGAACTGATGGCATGTTCTAGGAGAAACATGGACGGTATTGTAGCGTCACACTGTGATCTCGTGACGTGTCATGGTAGATTTTGTAATTGGATGAAGTGTAAACTGGAAAGTCGTTTGTTCGCTCCGTATATTACACATAAAACAAGAATATTTACATCGAACATAACCATTTTCACCGCGTTCCGTAATGGAATGTGTTGTATCACGAAATAGTGATTGACGCCGCTCAAATGTTACAGTGTACCTGTGACAGAAATTAAATTATTTATCGACAATAGTTACATGTACCTTATTGATGTCAAATATAATATACGTAACAAATATCAATAAAAAAACAGGTTTATGAATCATTAAACAATTCGCGATTGAAAAGTAGCATTCTAGCTCTTCTAATGATGCTGAGTTCAAAGAACCATAATAATGATTAACTGACAACGCTATTTTTAAAAAAAAAAAAAAACGTCAATTGTTAAGATCGGGCACGTGCTGAACACTTCATGATGATACAGTTTTCCAGTACAGACATTTCTGTAATGGTCGCACACTTGTCAATACAGGATATGCTGAAAGGCCTACTTTGTAAACTTTTCTGTAATTAAGCTGATAAATGTGAAATATTAAATACGTTTCAATAATTCATACACGAGTCGCAAAAGCATGTTAAATGAAACACTTTTTAGAGGGATTGTCTCATTAGTAAAATATTTTTACAGGTTTGAAATTATCAGTAAATGATTTGTTGTTTCAATAATACTTTCATATTTTCAAACACAAATTTCAGGATTGATCTGTGAACACTGATTTAATGAATAAACTAGATCTTATATAAAAAAAACTGGAAATAATGTCTTGAGTGTGGAAATCTCCGAGGGGTTTTGGTTTTCTTCAAATTAGGTCACAAAAACCATAAAAATACGTTTGTACTGGCTAACAATTTGACTTTATTTATTATCATTATTTTTGGACGATTATCTTTCTAACCTGTGCGGTAAATATACAGTTAAGAGGTTTATGTTAGCGTTACATCATCTTTGTCGCTTTGCTGCATCGAAATTCGTGACGTCACATCATGGTTCAGCCATTGTGACTCTACGTCACGTCACAGTTGCTTGAGTTTCTGTCTGTGAATAATAAATATATATGTGTGAAATGAGCCTCCCATTACAGTAATGTAATGGAAGTATACCAACGTTATTTCTCAACTATTTGTAAACAATGCACATAACTTAATGGTTGTGAGTCTGTCGTGCAATTCTCACCAACATTTCCGATGAATTTAGATATTAATCCACCACTACATGCTAGTTACGTTTCATATAACGATAATTTCTCCGTCGCATAGACAGGTTTTTTATGACGAGCGTACCGGCAACTTTTTAAGCAAGCCGCCATGGCCGGTACATATGTGAGGTCACGAGGCCGCATGGAATACAAAAGAATAAAAAATGTTTTTATTCAAATAAAATACACGCTGTCGATTGTTGAGTCCATCAAATTATAGACGAGCACGTGGAACGTAAATTGCATTTTTTTAAACACGAAGAGATTTCCTTATAAATGTTGAAATTTACATAAATAAGGGAGATAACTCTTTTTCTGGGGGTGGGGATTCGAAAAAGTCCGAGGAATTCCTAATGTTTTGTCCTGCACTGAATTGTTCAGAACGTGACGTCACATATGTACCGGCCATGCCGGCTTGCTTAAAAAGTTGCCGGTACGCTCGTCATAAAAAACCGTCTATGCGACGGAGAAATTTTCGTAAGATGAACAAAACTAGCATGTAGTGGTGGATTAATATCTAAATTTATCAGAAATGTTGGGGTTTAGTCTAAGAATTGCACGACAGCCTCACAACAAGTAAGTAATGTGCATTGTTTACAAATAGTGTAGAAATAACGTTGGAATACTTCCCATACATTCCGTAATGGGCCGCAGCTCCATATATATAAACATTTTTTTATATAATGACAGAAACTCAAGCAACTGTTGTCAGGTGAAATGGGCTGCAAGATGTGTTCTATTCAATGGTGGATTACCATGTCAAACCAGGATATGAGATACTCTTCACGTTTTCCTGTGACGTCACACTAAATATAGCAGAATGACGTCATTTTTCAATAACAATTTTCCTACTAGTAAAGCTGAATGATACAGGTTTTCCTTCCCTGTCTTATCAGGGTAACGAGTATTTCTCCAAATATAAATATATAAACTTTATTTATTACAACAATTATGAAGCAAGTTATATTCAGCTTTTGTTTATCACTCTTGTTGGCCCGGATGTTTGTGCGAGGGTTTTATTGTGGGAGGAAACCGGAGAAAACCCACGTGTTAGGGAAGGTACCCCATACCTTTTCTTGTCCGGTCGGGGAATCAAACCCCAGCTACCATGGTAAAAGGCAAGTGATCTATCCACTGCACACCCGACCACCCATTCTTCCCAACAGGGCCAGATTGGTAAGTAACCCTCGGGGTTTGAACTCTTACCTGTCAAACCCTCGGTAAGCATCGTGATAAACTTCCAGTTTGACAATTAAGTTCTACTAGATATGAGATTTACACATGCTGCCTCCTACACGTTAGATTTTTCAATTCTTTTTTTTTTTAATGAAAACCAGTTTTACAGAAAATAAACAAAAACTGACTGTAAAGTATGAACTTCTAGATTGGAGTTGGATTAATGTTTTGTTATCATGGCACGTACATAATAAACATTAGTTCCAGACAGGTATGTAACACTGCCTACTACTTCCGGTATGTACTCGTCACTCGGTCTAACATCTACCGACATTAATAGCATGTTTCCATTACAGCAGATATACAAGTTAAAGTAGACAGACACGGGTAATTTAATTAACAAAAGCATGTAAAGGAATGTACATAGCTGTATGTGACAATTGACTGCCTTGTAGTGTGTGATAAAACTACTGCGATAGCCTGAGAGTTCGCTAGTAATATTTCCTTTTACTCCCATGTTAACCACAAAAGGGTGTCTCTGTAATATATGGATGCCCGTCACGACCATCTGGGTCACACCTAGTATTTGATGTATGGAGGCCCGTCACGACCATCTTGGTCACACCTAGTATATTTAATATATGGAGGCCCGTCAGGACCAACTGGGTCACACCTAGTATATTTAATATATGGAGGCCCGTCACGACCATCTGGGTCACACCTAGTATATTTAATATATGGAGGCCCGTCACGACCATCTGGGTCACACCTAGTATGTTTAATGTATGGAGGCCCGTCACGACCATCTGGGTCACACCTAGTATGTTTAATGTATGGAGGCCCGTCACGACCATCTGGGTCACACCTAGTATATTTAATATATGGAGGTCCGTCACGACCATCTGGGTCACACCTACTACAAGTGATACCGTATGTAAGAGATATTTATCTCAAGAATGGAGGCCCGTCATGACCATCTGTGTCACACCTTCTACAAGTGTGTCAACAACACCAATTCAAACTCTCAACAGGCCCTCATCAAACTCTCAGCAACGCCAAATCAAACTCTCAACAGGCCCTTATCAAACTCTCAACAACACCATATCAAACTCTCAACAACACCAATTCAAACTCTAAACAGGCCCTCATCAAACTCTCAGCAACGCCAAATCAAACTCTCAACAGGCCCTTATCAAACTCTCAACAACACCATATCAAACTCTCAACAGCTCGCGCCTGTACAGTATAACTATAGCCCTCCAGCTCTATTTACACCGTCGTGGCTAACGTATTCACCAGAATGGTCGCTGAGCCCTCTGTGTCCCCGTAACATCGGAAGTCTAGGAGCTCCAGGAAGCCGCGCAACCTCAATTTTAGCGGACTTGATTAAATTGCGGGGACTTCGCCGTGTTTAAATTGAAACATTAAGTCGTATTACAGTTAGCTGAGTGCACTTCTTCCACGTTGACAACTGCGTATTAATAGGATTTTTTTCCTTCCTAAACTCACGTGTAACCGAGAAGACAATTTCAATTTTGATGAGCACTAGTACTACACGTGTATGTCTCATTGCAATTTCGATCCCCGAGTAAATACGACCGGCTTACGTAGAGCCTCAGCATGGATTTTCAGTCTGTTAGAATGACCTTTATATTCGGCCTGTCTATAACATTTACGGCGTCATTCTTCCTGTGAATTCGGAATATGTTGTATTAATTAGGTAATAAAGGGTTGTAGATTGCACAGCGTTGACGCGGGATCGAGTTACCTCACGCTTATATAACTTCAGTTCGCCATCAACTGCATAATTACAAGACGTATTAATTAGCGTAATTAAATCAAGTTATTATTTTTTAATTTGCAATATGGAGACAGACTGCTCACGCTTAAAATAAAACAGTTTTTGCCTCATTTCATCCTAATGTTTAATTTGGGGAAAACATTTCATGCTCCATCTTTTCTTTAAAGAAATATTTAAATGAAGAAATAATTTGCGAGGTCCTTGACAGGTTTGTCGGCATGTTTAATGAAGTGAGAATCTAAAGTATTTTAGTATCCTGTAGTTAAGTAAAGCTGTACTGATTAAGATTCAAAATGATTTTTCCATGAACGAAAATTACAAATATTATTTTTTTTTTGTTATTTTTTTTCCACATACCAGGCCACATGCTTCTGAATAATTATACCATCACTTTTAAATGGTAAGAAAGTTTTCAAATGTTAAATCCAATTTCTGTATTTAAGCGTTATGTTTCAAAAAGAATCCGAATTAGACAAAATAATCTTCAGCAACATGTGGAACATATATATATATACCAATACCACGCGTACATGTATATATACCGATATCATAGGTAAATATACCAGTATCACACATGTATATATACCGATATCATAGGTAAATATACCAATATCACACATGTATATACAAGTGTACCAATACCATATGTACATATACCGATATCATAGGTAAATATACCAATACCACATGTTTATATATCGATATCATAGGAAAATATACCGATACCACACATGTTTATATATCGATATCATAGGTAAATATACCGATACCACACATGTATATATACCGATATCATAGGTAAATATACCGATACCACACATGTATATATACCGATATCATAGGTAAATATACCGATACCAATCATGTATATATACCGATATCATAGGTAAATGTACCGATACCGTATGTATATATACCGATGTCATAGGTAAATATACCGATACCACACATGTATATATACCGATATCATAGGTAAATATACCGATACCACATAGTGTATATATACCGATATCATAGGTAAATATACCGATACCACACATGTATATATACCGATATCATAGGTAAATATACCGATACCACACATGTATATATACCGATGTCATAGGTCAATATACCGATACCACACATGTATATATACCGATATCATAGGTAAATATACCGATACCACACATGTATATATACCGATGTCATAGGAAAATATACCGATACCACACATGTATATATACCGATGTCATAGGTAAATATACCGATACCACACATGTATATATACCGATATCATAGGTAAATATACCGATACCACACATGTATATATACCGATATCATAGGTAAATATACCGATACCACACATGTATATATACCGATATCATAGGTAAATATACCGATACCACACATGTATATATACCGATATCATAGGTAAATATACCGATACCACACATGTATATATACCGATATCATAGGTAAATATACCGATAACATACATGTATATATACCGATATCATAGGTAAATATACCGATACCACACATGTATATATACCGATATCATAGGTAAATATACCGATACCACACATGTATATATACCGATATCATAGGTAAATATACCAATACCACACATGTATATATACCGATATCATAGGTAAATATACCGATACCACACATATATATATACCGATATCATAGGTAAATATACCAATACCACACATGTATATATACCGATATCATAGGTTAATATACCAATACCACATGTATATATACCGATATCATAGGTAAATATACCAATACCATATGTATATATACCGATATCATAGGTTAATATACCAATACCACATGTATATATACCGATATCATAGGTAAATATACCGATACCACACATGCATATACAAGTGTACCAATACCACATTTGTATACATATATATTTACAGCCTACACTAGCATTCACTCGATAACCACTGTTCAACAGACCATCTTTATCACCTCATAACTGTACTCAAACACTTGCCAAATTTCTATGACGTCGGCAACAGTACATGTGGGCGGAGCTTTGCAAATCCTTCAGTTTAAAACACAATTGTGTGACGTCACCAGCAATAAAAGTGGGCGGAGTTAACAACGATAGATGGAAATTTCATGCTGTTACATTTATTGAACCATTCCCGCGTTTATTAATTTTGAAATGAAATTTGTGGCAGAAGATGAGACAATAATGAACAAAATAGTTACGAACATTGCACAGAAAGATACTGTAAATACAAGGATAAACTTTCTATTTTGTTTAGGTTATCGGGGGATAACAACATGTACGATGGAAAACGAGTAAGTAATACATAACCGGCTTCGACGGTTTTTGAATTTACCCGGTTTCCATTGAAGGTATCCCCCGATAACCTAAACAAAATAGAAAGTTTATCCTTAAATATACCAATACCACACATGTATATTTACATTCTGATTGTTTCTTCTCTATAGGAATATACCTACTGAAAACAACAAACACTAGATTATGAATACAGCATGAAATCAGTTACAGTATGGATACATCCATTCACGTGCATTAAGCCTAATTATGACGTAATATATTGATTGTGTTCATGATCAATGCGAGTCTTGTTGCTTCGCTTCGAATAACATGAGAACAGCCCTGCGTCAAACGCTCAAATGACTACGTTTAATTATTGGTGCCAATTTCATTCGAATCACAGCCGTTCTGTCAATGTCGTTTAAAGGACGACATAAAAACAAATGCAGTTAATTACAAAAACTTTTCAAGAAAAAGTAAACGAAATTTCAAAACTGTTCTGTAGTTCGAATGTAAATTATACAATGTAGGAATTGAACGGCGATTTTTTTTAATTTGCATGCCGGTATGAATGCAAAGTGGTTACTTCCATATTGACCATAAAGCCCACTAGGGCTTCATACAATATGGATTTAACCAATTTTCATCCATATGAGTATGAAAATTGAAAAAACCGCCGTTCAATCCAAATATGTATTGATAACTCTACCGCACGTGTATATACCAATACCACACGTAAATATATTAATACCACATGTGTATATATACAAATACCACACGTGTGTGTTTATGTATACAACTACAGTGTAGGGGTGATTTGTCATCTTAGATATATGTAGTTTCTATAATCGCGAGATTGATATTCTGTTTCTCTGTGTTACAGCCGAGCCTAGCGCCTAGCGGAGACAAGCAGTACTACGGGAGCGTGGTACTATGGAAGGACAGTGTCGAGCCAGACCATTCCTTCTCCTTCGTCAGCAGTATCTTCGAGGCGTCACACGAGTCCGTCGGAACATGTGACTTCATCTATCGTGCCTTCGTTATCATTAGTAGGAGCTGTAAGTCAATCTGTCGAGCTACTTCCTGGTTTATGTTTGTAGATACTAAGGAATGGGGGCGGGGAATTTCTAATAACAAATCTGAATGCTGAGAAATGATATGACTCGAATTACATTTTGGCGTCACAAATCCAACTCGACGCCTTAGTGTCAAACATGTAACCTGGCGCTTAACTATCATGAGACTTGCAATATCTTCGTAAAACTTGCCAATGATAGTTCTATGGTCACTCTGATTCTGCGTGTCGCTTATGTACTTCGTTACCTCTGGGATATAGATACAAACGTTTATCATTACTACAGTTTTAAAGATTGAAATGCACTATTTGATATTAATGAAAGCTCAGTTCTAATTAACTACTCTGCGCACTTAGAGTTTAAAAAAAAATCAAAAAAGGGGGGGGGGGGGTATTTATTTCAGCTCTTTCATCCAGTTCATGAAAACGTTTCAAACGCCTTTTTTTCCTATTGTATTCGGGGTTTTTTTCGGGAGTAAGATCTTTTATTGTACGGTAATATTTCTGTCAAACTCCAAACGTAAACCGTTAACAATTCGGGAAATTCCTTCAAAACACGAATACGAGAATACCGAAATATCAACGAAAACACGTTACTCAAACTCGATAAATCCAGAGCGCAATACAAACTAAGGTTGATCCTAGAAAAGTGCAAGGAAATTATTATCTGAAGTTTCGGAAGGGTCAGCTTCTTCTGTTATATTTATGTCATCATAATCTAAGTCGATTGCGGGTATTTTCACCACCTCATATCGAGAACATACTTAGATTCTATGTATTCTATTGATCATAATACCGTGACCTTAATTACCCAATGAACTGTGATTTATTACCACAATACTTAAGGATTGTAGCTATCAATAAAGGGAAACTTAGCAATCGTAATTCAGAAATCGTCCTGCTTACTTCAATGTTTAATAAACAGTCGAACTATTTCCGTAACGCTTTCATAACACAATTTCAAAGTGAAAGATTTGGTTACAAATTCGTAGAATTATACAACAATGTAGTACCAGAGTGTCGCTTTTATGTATTTTAGCCTTTTTGTGAATGGCTAAATGAAAAGTCCCCAAAGATTGAATATTTAATGTAGCAGGGGCTGAGTATACCATACATTGGCAAGCAAGCAACAGTAAACAGTCCGATAGCTATTAATAAATAGCTTATATCTGCCAGCGTAGATAGAAGAGTTATCTGCATAATTATCTTTGATAAGCACTATTTCTTTCGTGTGTGTAAGACTATCTCCGCCGGCTAGCCAGTCTCCGGCTATTAGTGTCTTCCTGAGACAGGAACCGGAAACTCATTCTTCAAAGCGCTTTGATTGGATTAATACTTCCTGGCACCTACCTAATAGTAATTCAGATCGTGCATCGTTTGCATGAAAGAGAGCTGGTGATAATGTCATTGTGTCGTGTAGGAAAACGAACAGCTTCATTCAACATGCTTTTTTTTCCTGAAAATTCCCGAGGACAAAAAGTTTCCAAGTGTAACGTCAAAGCCAGAATCTAGACTCCTCGCGTTTTTATGTTCGCGAATAAAAGACGTTGCGGGGAAGTTTATTTGTCCTTGTTAAGATAACAATGCTTTGTTAATCTTGTCTTGGCACTTGAAACGTGACTCAATCGTTCGTTTGGTCGATTAGGCATTGTCATGGATGGTGAAGTAGCGACGGTGCTAAAAGAGACATTATTCTCAAACCGACTTCCTTTGAATACAGACACTAGCCTTAGGTATCGGCAAGGAAACGATCTGAATTTGTATTACCCCTCAATATGTTCACAGTTTCACAAGCTCGCGCCCAGACACATATATTTGAACATGTTGGTTGGTTTTATTCATGCGAACGGTCTATTAGTCTTGTGATCAGCAGCAGCTCTTAAAATTCCAAATGGCTTGATCGAATAAACTGTAATGAAGAAATGATTGCAATCGCAACTGGTAAAAGGAACATGTTAACTTGGTCCGAATTAGCATTATGGTTGAAATCCATTAGTTGAGGTTTCGTTAATTTCATTGAAAGCTACAATGTATGCAGAACAACAAAGAATATTCGCTTCCTCTTCAACATAGCATATGCCTCCATCTTTAAAGAACCGACCCCTTTTCAATCCCCTTTTCCATCCCTAGAATCTCTTATTTCTCCATACCCTTACCCATCCCAAGAGTCTCTTCTTTCTCCATCCCCTAAACCATCCCTAGAATATCTTCTTTCTCCGTTCCCTAAACCATCCCTAGAATCCCTTCTTTCTCCGTCCCCTAAACCATCACTAGAATCTCTTCATTCTCCGTCCCCTAAACCATCCCTAGAATCTCTTCTTTGTCCGTCCCGTAAACCATCCCTAGAATCTCTTCTTTCTCCGTCCCCTAAACCATTCCTAGAATCCCTTCTTTCTCCGTCCCCTAAACCATCCATAAAACCTCTTCTTTCTCCGTCCCCTTAACCATCCTAACAGATGTTCCATGTCATGTCACTATCATCTGTACGTTTGTCTATTTCAGGGCCTGTCACTATCATCTGTACGTTTGTCTATTTCAGGGCCTGTCACTATCATCTGTACGTTTGTCTATTTCAGGATCTGTCACTATTATCTGTACGTTTGTCTATTCCAGGGCCTGTCACTATCATCTGTACGTTTGTCTATTTCAGGATCTGTCACTATCATCTGTACGTTTGTCTATTTCAGGGCCTGTCACTATCATCTGTACGTTTGTCTATTTCAGGATCTGTCACTATCATCTGTACGTTTGCCTATACCAGGGCCTGTCACTATCATCTGTACGTTTGTCTATTGCAGGGCCTGTCACTATCATCTGTACGTTTGTCTATTGCAGGGCCTGTCACTATCATCTGTACGTTTGTCTATTTCAGGATCTGTCACTATCATCTGTACGTTTGTCTATACCAGGGCCTGTCACTATCATCTGTACGTTTGTCTATTTCAGGATCTGTCACTATTATCTGTACGTTTGTCTATTCCAGGGCCTGTCACTATCATCTGTACGTTTGTCTATTCCAGGGCCTGTCACTATCATCTGTACGTTTGTCTATTTCAGGATCTGTCACGATCATCTGTACGTTTGTCTATTCCAGGGCCTGTCACTATCATCTGTACGTTTGTCTATTCCAGGATCTGTCACTATCATCTGTACGTTTGTCTATTTCAGGATCTGTCACTATTATCTGTACGTTTGTCTATTCCAGGGCCTGTCACTATCATCTGTACGTTTGTCTATTGCAGGGCCTGTCACTATCATCTGTACGTTTGTCTATTTCAGGATCTGTCACTATCATCTGTACGTTTGCCTATTCCGGGGCCTGTAACTATCATCTGTACGTTTGTCTATTTCAGGATCTGTCACTATCATCTGTACATTTGTCTATTTCAGGGCCTGTCACTATCATCTGTACGTTTGTCTATTTCAGGATCTGTCACTATCATCTGTACGTTTGTCTATACCAGGGACTGTCACTATTATCTGTACGTTTGTCTATTGCAGGGCCTGTCACTATCATCTGTACGTTTGTCTATTGCAGGGCCTGTAACTATCATCTGTACGTTTGTCTATTGCAGGGCCTGTCACTATCATCTGTACGTTTGTCTATTGCAGGGCCTGTCACTATCATCTGTACGTTTGCCTATACCAGGGACTGTCACTATCATCTGTACGTTTGTCTATTGCAGGGCCTGTCACTATCATCTGTACGTTTGCCTACTCCAGGGCCTGTAACTATCATCTGTACGTTTGCCTATACCAGGGCCTGTCACTATCATCTGTACGTTTGTCTATTTCAGGGCCTGTCACTATCATCTGTACGTTTGTCTATTTCAGGATCTGTCACTATCATCTGTACGTTTGTCTATTTCAGGATCTGTCACTATCATCTGTACGTTTGTCTATTGCAGGGCCTGTCACTATCATCTGTACGTTTGTCTATACCAGGGACTGTCACTATCATCTGTACGTTTGTCTATTGCAGGGCCTGTCACTATCATCTGTACGTTTGTCTATTTCAGGATCTGTCACTATCATCTGTACGTTTGCCTATACCAGGGCCTGTCACTATCATCTGTACGTTTGTCTATTGCAGGGCCTGTAACTATCATCTGTACGTTTGTCTATTGCAGGGCCTGTCACTATCATCTGTACGTTTGTCTATTGCAGGGCCTGTAACTATCATCTGTACGTTTGCCTATACCAGGGCCTGTCACTATCATCTGTACGTTTGTCTATTGCAGGGCCTGTCACTATCATCTGTACGTTTGCCTATTCCAGGGCCTGTAACTATCATCTGTACGTTTGCCTATACCAGGGCCTGTCACTATCATCTGTACGTTTGTCTATTTCAGGGCCTGTCACTATCATCTGTACGTTTGTCTATTGCAGGGCCTGTCACTATCATCTCCACGTTTGTCTATTTCAGGGCCTGTCACTATCATCTGTACGTTTGTCTATTGCAGGGCCTGTCACTATCATCTCCACGTTTGTCTATTTCAGGGCCTGTCACGGTGCTGCTTGGTCTGTTCGTCGCCTTACCATTAACCATGATGATCATTGGTAAGTCACGTGATCTTGTTTTGTTTATGATGATTGGCTGGTTCAATCTGGGTTACAGCCATTGTCATTTTAGGACGGATTGCTAGGGCGGTACCGCCGGAACGTATATGGTAAGAGAACATGGTAAGGGTACAATGGTTAGTAATCATGGAAATACATGGTAAGTCAAGTGTTCAATGATAATAGTACAGTGTTAATCATACCACTATGACTGTAATTCACGCAAGTTTCTATGGTGGTACGTGATAAGTCAGTCCCCTGTGTGTTCGACTAATGAACGGACCTACGTGTCAGTGCTGGCCCCCGAATAATCGGTGCCTTTGCTGAATGGATAGGCAACATAATACAGCTGTTCTGCTGCCCCTATCGCAAAATTTTGAATCTTTGTTTTGTCTCTTTACTTCATGAAAAACCAATGCCATGTTTTGTACTACCTCACTTTTGACCTTAGTGTTGGCGTTCGCTCAAGTGGGGTAGATCATGGACCTTGTCCCCCTAAGTCTGGGACGTACCAAAGTCCTTAAACTGGTGGTTGTCATTCTTTGCTTAACGCTCAGCATTTATAGCTATTTCAGCGTGTTGTATGTGTGATGAGGCCGGATGGAATAGGATCTCTGTTGAATTCGGTATTAAAAACAAAATCCGTATATGACTAAGCTTGTAGAGAACGTTAAAAATCAATTTAATCAAACACCAGAATATATGTTAAGTTTCACGACTGACTGAATACATGATTAATCACATGCGGAACGATGAGTGTACACGGTAAACCAAATGTTTGACTATAAAAGTACATAATTTATTACATTGACAATGAAATCACTTTATTCGCCTTACCATTAAACATGCCCGTTTTTATATGGTTACACCATGTACCTAGACGATAATGAATAAGGCACTGCCTTTTAGACCTACAATAGCAAGACCACGTGATCAAACACAGCTAGCATTATACACTACCTGTTTTGTTGTTATTTATGACGTACAGCTGTAAAAGGAAATATTGCTTCGCATTTCATAGAACAACTGACCATAAAGTGGAACGTCAGACGATATGTGTACGATTGATATCATTTATTACACTTTATAAAAATCTGTGGTAATAATTTACACAAACTGCAGACTACATATTACCCTGTGTCATATTCTACATCATTGTACGTCGCACCTCGGACTACGTAGAGGGCCATTGATTCGTTAGTCTAAAACTTTCGCGTGAGATAAGCTTTAGAGCGCCATTGATATGTTAGTCTACAGTCATCTTGTGAGACAAGCTTGAACCATGTGGAGGTTCTGGAGAGGCATGTGTTAGAAATAGCAATGTATGTTAAGGTCCAACACATCAATCAACCAAACACATACTTTTCTAAGTCATGGTTTGATAGTGTAGAAACATAGTGTTTATATATTCCATGCGTCTAATGTGATTTCGTCGAGTTCTTGTTAATGTAAGTACTACAAGTCTACAATTGTCTTGACGATTTTATTGTACGACTTCCAGGTTGCTGCTTCCTATTGTCCTATATGTTTCCTCAGTCATTACCTCATTTTTCGCTCATGGTGATAAATCTTGTATAAATCATGTATTAACCTCAGTAAATGTTAACAGTATAGTATCGTATAGTCACAAACTTTTTATGAGACTAGTGTTCTCGCACGTCTTTGCAATAAATAATTATTGTACATAAAGGTCCGTAACTGTTCTTGGTTCGAATCCGGCCTACATAATATGTATGTTTATCAATCACATCGAGATGATGTTCAGTAAGTATTTCCCGCTGATAGTTGGACTATACATGCCCCGTGTCCACGCTAACTACATTGTACATAGCCAGTAGCCGGACAGGGCTATTTTTGGTTCGATAATTTAAGTGAATATTCTATGATGATGCGCGATGATACACAAATTGAATGCCTTGTAAATACCGTTACTGTTATCATTTCTCCGTACAGTGCCAATTTTCCCCGAAGACATTCCGTTGTATTTCCGTGTGTGCGGATCAAAGCACTAGACACGGGGAAACACCGGTGTACCCTTCAGGAATATTAGCTTGGCGACTTGCGCCGTGCCTAACGTTGCCGTGCGGATACAAATTTATGAGCAATTATCGTTTATTTAGCTGTTGACGCCATCAGCAGTCTCTATCTATAATAACTTCCAAATCGCCAGGACAAAGAGAATAGGAGAAAATCAGACCATGGAAAATGGCCAGGCAATTCGCAAAGGTACACCGCAGCAAGACTCGAGTACGAATAACTCAATTTTACCACTGATTTCGTTTGTGTGTTTTTTTTTAGAAACAATTAATGAACGTTACTGATTTGGAACAGAAAAGTGATGTGAACCGTTTCCAATTAATTGCTCCGTTTTATGGGGTTTTTTTTATTAAGAGAATAGTGACTTGGGTTTTACTATTTAAGATTTGCGATAAGTGAACCATGTCATCATTCTGGGAGAATTAATTGCTTAAGATAATGAAACCATACCGCCGAATCATTGAATCGTATCTTAATAAATTAATTACGACTTATTTTTTATTACGTGAATCATATCTTCGATTAAAGTTAAAATGGATATATGATAACGGTCGATTAATTGATGAAATGAAGAATGTGTCCGGAAGAATATTAATGGGAATTACATTGATAATATATGTATGGTTTATCAATCAAACGTTTTAAAAACGGAAAGCGTTCGGAGATAGTTAACGCCTAGGGGAAATAGAAGTCAGCCTGGTTGTTTAGACTAAGAGTCCAAAAGCATCCAGCAATTGTCAGATAATATTTCGCCATTTTGTGGAAAGCATCTGGCAATAGTTAGATAATATTTCGCCATATTGTCGAAAGCATCTGGCAATAGTTAGATAATATTTCGCCATATTGTCGAAAGCATCGGGCAATAATTAGATAATATTTCGCCATATTGTCGAAAGCATCTGGCAATAGTTAGATAATAGTTTGCCATATTGTCGAAAGCATCCGGCAATAGTCAGATAATATTTCGCCATATTGTCGAAAGCATCCGGCAATAGTTAGATAATATTTCGCCATATTGTCGAAAGCATCTGGCAATAGTCAGATAATATTTCGCCATATTGTCGAAAGCATCCGGCAATAGTCAGATAATATTTCACCATATTGTCGAAAGCATCTGCCATTGGTCAGAGAATATTTGCTTCGCTCACTCTTTGTACATTTAAATAATGATTTAAGAATCTATATTTTATTTTCAATTTAAATTATTATAATCCAAATGCCTTCATTGTCGTGCAGTTCAATTGTTGAATTATGTTTCTTAATCGAAATGTTTTTTATTGAAGCGTTTAATGCTCTTTTTCATTTTAAATTCAAATTGTGTATATAAAGTTTTGTGCCGTTGACATGCCATGCATATTTACGTTGTTTTGTAAAGGCTTGTGCTCTTTGTCGTTGAAGGAGTGAAGTACCTGGACGAGTGCCCGAAGGAACCGAAAATCCCCATATATCTTCTTGTCGGAGGCTGTTTCGGAACCATTAAAGTCATGATGTCACTCTGCCGACAAATCCGCAGACTTAAGGACGACGATGACGAGGATTTACACGACGAGAACGAACTGATGACAATGAGCAGGATGGCAAACATAGGTTTGACGATATTCCTCAGTATATGGTTCGTGTTCGGTAATTACTGGATTTTTGAGACATGGCTGCCAAAGTTTCAGCCGCCGCTACATGAGCCGAAGAACTGGTGTGACCGATCTGTGTTCACCTTCACCTTCTGGCAGCTTGTCGTGTGTCACATCGTCCTCGGCATCATCGTCATTCTGGCCATGTTTCTCTGCTGCTGTTTCGCGTGTATGAGGACAGTAAAGGACCTAGAGAAGGGTTAGTCCCGGACCAATAGCTTTCTTGGTTCAGGGGTCACTAGGGCAGTCCTCGACGGGTCATCGCCGGGGCATTGGGGTTATACTCTGGCCAATAAGGACCCTCGACTAGACCAGTCAACTCTTAAGGGTTACAAAGGGTGTGATAAATAAAAATGTAGCACTCGTCTGGTCGTTGAAACAGCGTACATGTAGTGAAATCATCAGTACCCTATAATCTGACCGAGATACATTGATAGTGTAAGCTCTTCTAGACCGGGACATGAACGGAGTTTGGACAGACTAAGCTTCTAGACCGGGACATGAACGGAGTTTGGACAGACTAAGCTTCTAGACCGGGAATTAACGGAGTTTGGACAGACTAAGCTTTTAAACCGGGTCATGAACGGAGTTTGGACAGACTAAGCTTCTAGACCGGGACATGAACGGAGTTTGGACAGACTTAGCTTCGAGACCGGAACATGAACGGAGTTTGGACAGACTTAGCTTCTAAACCGGGACATGAACGGAGTTTGGACAGACTAAGCTTCTGGACCGGGACACGAACGGAGTTTGGACAGACTTAGCTTCTAGACCGGGACATGAACGGAGTTTGGACAGACTTAACTTCCAAACTGGGACATGAACGGAGCTTGGACAGACTAAGCTTCTAGACCGGAACATGAACGGAGTATGGACAGACTAAGCTTCTAGACCGGGACACGAACGGAGTTTGGACAGACTTAGCTTCTAGACCGGGATATGAACGGAGTTTGGACAGACTTAACTTTCAGACTGGGACATTAACGGAGTTTGGAAAGACTAAGCTTCTAGACCGGGACATGAACGGAGTTTGGACAGACATATCTTCTAGTCCGGGACATGAACGGAGTTTGGACAGACTAAGCTTCCAGACCGGGACATGAACGGAGGTTGGACAGACATAGCTTCTAAACCGGGACATGAACGGAGTTTGGACAGACTAAGGTAGAATGTGGTCAAGACTCTAGCTGTTGTCCCGTTTAAGAGTTGGATGAATTATAGGTATGGGTATGGGTATGTTATATTGTTATTTACACAATTAAATGTTAACAACACTTTGGGAATTGGTAAGTGTATCAGGTGCTATCCCGGGTGACAACTGTAGTGTAACGTAAACAAAGTCACCAGCAACCCACACCTATATTATGTGCTTAAACATCATTTAATGTTCCATTGTTATATCTTTTTCCATTATCACTTATTCAATATGTCACAAATTGTAAAACGTTTCTTAATGTGGACTAAAAAAAAATATTGTTTTCGAATTAGATAACATGTTTTTTATTTGCTCCATATAAATGTAATTTACAAAGAAGTCAATATCCCTGCTTTCCCCACAACTTCATTGTCATGTGATTTAGTTCACCTGTAATACATATACACCTGTATACTAAATCCCTTCGAGATCGCAGACTAACTCCCTCGGTAACTTCCGTATCATTTTACGGGAACTGCCGATCCAGTAAAGAGAGAGATGGTCAAAGCTTTTAATTCCCTGATTCCATAAATGTTTAATAGATCTTAAGACAACATCACCTGTGGTATATCAAGATTACATATCGAGTTTTGATAACTTTGTCGAAATTGCTATTGGAATGCCGCGTTTTTTAAATCCCCATAGTAGTAGATTATTAATTTCCAGGAAAAAAACAGAATGACTTTTTGCAGTACCCCTCAATCCAAAACATCTTTATTGTATGTAGTGCACTTTAACAAAGAGAAATCGATTTTTCGAATTTTTATAAGTTAGAAAACATTCGTATTTATTCCTTATACATGTATGTTTATGTACAATACCATCTTTAGTTTATAAAAAAAAAACATTTTGACATGATTTAAACATATGTTATTGCCAAAAGGATTGGGAACAAGTTATTTCAACATTATCAACGCCTTTTTTAAAAACAAGTAGACATTCAACTTTTGGCAAAAGAAAATGTAAGAAACAATATTAAAGAGATAACATTGTTTTTCGATATCAAGATAACTGATATTTCAAATTAAGTAAAAAGTTATTTAAAATCTTATGGAAAATTTTAATGAAAAATTGCGACAGATTTTCGTTTCCAAATAAAAAGTAATTCGGTAGTACTGTTTACATCTAAATCTTCTAGACCGCTTAAAAGTAAACGCCTTTGAATAACAAAACGAGGACAATCAAAAAGAAGTGAAATGCGCATTCAGGGTTTCCTATAAGATAATTACGAAATAAGTCGTATGATGACAACAGAACAACGTCAAAGTGTGTAAATAAATACTGTTCGTCAGGTCCTATTTGACGAGAATTTACAATTACATATGCATATCTCTGCTTATATCCTATTTTCTTTAAATTTACAAAACAATTTACTCAAAGAATATCTGGCTTGTCTTTATCAAGAGAGCACGACATACTTCCCATGTGTCCGAACTGATGTCTTATAGTAACATAGGTCCGGAGTCTGTTTGTAGTGGACACCGGAGAAACTGAAATTAGTGCACCAATCATTCATGTCATACATGTAAGCCGCTTTTGTTTTCTTTTCTTTTTTATAACGGTAGTCTAAACCTTATGGCTAAACCCTATGGTTCAAGCCTGGTCTGGCGAAGTTGTTTCAGTTTTTTTTAAATCAATGACCTCGGCAATAAACGAGTATCAGGATATCCCGGTCGGTAGATTGGAGTTCAGAGAAAGTTCCTGTGATTGCCATGTGAATTCAAGAATTTATTACAAAAATATATTAGTTTCCTTTCTTATATATTTTTTTAAAGCAACAGGTTGATAAATATCCACAAAAACTATAGCGGACGTCTTTACCGCAAGTATGTTTAAAGGTATCCTTTATACAGGTATAATTTGTCGTTGAAATTTGCTGAAGTCATTATAATATAAAAGCCAACTTCGTATTTTATTAGTTCCCTACTGTTTTATTTACACATTCATTTAGTATGAAACTTGACATAATCTTATCTGGTGTTCCCTGTCTACGAGTGCTCCTAAAACGTGCATAATCTCACATGCTTGCCTTGTCCCCCCGAGTACATGTATTTTCTGCCCCTGGATTGTTTTTGATATGTACCTCGCCAATTACCAGTTCACAGACCTTTCATGAACTGTCAATGATGTGTGTTTATTTGTCCATAAACCCCTAAGATCTATCAGTGATATTCGTTATTTGCCTATGAATTCATGAATTATATATCAGTGGTGTGTGTTTATTTGTCTGTGAACCTCTTATGGAATGTCGATGAGTGTGTGTTTATCTGTAAATCACTCATGAACTGTCGGGGATGTATGTTAATTTGTCCGTGAACCTCTCATGAACTGTCGGTGATCTCTGTCAATTTGTCTGTGAACCTCTCATGAACTGTCGGGGATGTGTGTTCATTTGTCTGTGAACCTCTCATGATCTATCAGTGATGTCTGTTAATTTGTCTGTGAACCAACCATGAACTGTCGGGGATGTGTGTTCATTTGTCTGTGAACCACTCATGAACTGTCGGTGATGTGTGTTCATTTGTCTGTGAACCACTTATGAACTGTCGGTGATGTGTGTTCATTTGTCTGTGAACCACTCATGAACTGTCGGTGATGTGTGTTCATTTGTCTGTGAACCTCTCATGATCTATCAATGATGTCTGTTAATTGGCCAAGAATCTCTCGTTAATTCAAATTTATATCAATGATGTGTTTTTCATGTCTATGAACCAATCGTAAACTACAATTTGTATTAGTGATGTTTGTTAATTTGTTAATGAACATGTGATGAACTATCAGCGGTGTGTATTGATATGTCTATGAACCTGTCATAAACTGCCATGAACTACAACTGTATCAGTGATGTGTGTGTATTTGTTTCTGTACAATTAAGGTCCCTGTTCAATTGTCAATATTTGTGAAGTGTGAGCATTTTTCTGTGTATTCCTAAAAATAAACTCCATGAGTTGTGTAATTTTTCTATGAAACAAAATCTATTTTGCTTATTATCTACATGTTGGCGTTAAATTATTACATTTAAATATGTAAGTCTATCTTTCATGTCCCGAACTTTATATTGTTTGATATGAATGAAATTATGAAGATGTAATATGTATATATGACACTATGAACTCCGTATTTTTGCTGTAAGACGAACATATGAATATTTATTTCGATTCATTCCAGAAATCTACCTATATAATGATACTTTTCCGTACCGAAACGGACTGTGTGGTATCATGGATATTTTTCTAACAATTGCTTAATATAACATAATGTATGCACCATGTATGTACATGTATGTAACATGTAGGTGCAGTATACATACCGATAACGTTGTACAAACGCCATTATATAGAGACTTTACATATGAAGTGGGATTGAAAAGAGAAAAAGCAACGCACATCGACCGTCTGAATATATTTTTTTCTACAAACATTTCCATGCCGATTTTTTAAATAATATTATCAAAGAAACGAAATCTGTAAGCATCTTATGTAGAGAAAAAAAATCCATTGAAATTTCGAAGACTTACTTCACGGTGTTAGAAGTTCGCGCATGCGTTCATGTTGCTGGACTGTTCTTACAGCCATTTTTGAATCTAATTACTACCGTATTTAATTCGTTTGTTGATTATAAATGTTAATTATTTTGTTATTCTTTTTAATACTGGTCATATGTTAAACGTCCAATAAACACTTGCAGCAAACTACATAAAATTTCACGCCAGATTTACTCCCCTTTGCTATTGTATTCATGCGCGTTGTGACAAGCCAATGTTGTTGCTTTTTTTAAAAGCCCATCGACAGTTTATGTTATTTCGGAATTATTTGTCTCAAATAAGCGCATATGAGATAAATATTTGTCTTGTTTACACAACAGTACACTGTAAATAATCAAGTATAAAGAAATATATTAAGTTCATTGTTCCGTTGATTTTATTTGCAACTTAAATGTCATTTCTTTCTACGTCATAAACAGTCATGTTTAAATAATCACTAGCTGCAAATTTCGAAAATGATGTCTACTCTAGATCTGTGGTTTACTAGGACAACTAAGTGAAAGTAAAACATGTATTATAAGGACTCACGCAACTAAATCAGCCTATCACGAAGTGTTTCATTACGTTTGTAGTCCCTACTGAAAATTTGTTCCGGCTAAGTACAGCGATTCTGAGCAATTTAAATAGGTACTTGTTGACCTATTTTGCATTGAATAAAATTTATAGATATTTAACTTTACAAAAATATATACTTTTGGTAGATTTTGATATGTGATGGCGGATTGATATGGGGTCAAATGTCAGAGGGTATTCCCGTCCCATTTCACTGGTTTGACATGTAAATTCCCGGTTGTCCGAAGCAGACGCCTGTAGCAAGTTTAAATGCCAGTAAACTCCCCATAAAATGCCCTTTGAAGCCTTTGTCATGTATGTATCTGTGAATCTAGGCAGTTGTCACAAGTGTTGAACTTCAAATATTAAATTTATTAGTTCGAAATCTTAGTAATAACATATAGTAAATTATTTAGTTGTGCGAGTCCTTATAAGTATGTACGGAGACTCTTAACAGAGTCATCTCCCCTTCATTCATTATATTTGAATTTTTGTAATACCACGCATGTCATTTGCGATTTTTGTATAACCCACGCCACGGTTCTGACGCTCAAAGACAGAGACCGTCAGAACCATGGGTTACCAACGATGCTCCCAAAATAGTTAAATGATGTGAGCGATAACAACGTTAAAATAAGCATCAAAGCTTAGTTTAGTTTGATTGTTTTTGTGTGAAAGGTAATTTGTATTTAATACAAGATTTGAAAAAGATTGGCTTTTATGCATGATGCTTTTATGACTGGAATATGTTCTATGTACATTGAAATTTTATCCAGCTTTCTGGTATACGTTGGTGAGGGTTTCTAATTAACAACTCAAAATCTTATTTACAAAAATACATATTGAATCATGTAGCATATCAGCTATATTTGAAGGATTTGTGCAACCTCAAAAATGTAAATTTAATATTTGGTAAAAGTAGTATTGTAAAACTATAATAACATGCCCTGGCGATCGTGCGGGGTCTGGTTTTCTTGCATTGACACGAAATTCGGGTCATACGCCTTGGACCTCTTAAGCGAAACTAGAGATAATGAGTTCATTGGTCACGTGATCGCGTGACGTCATCTTAGTACAAGGACTTTTCAATCTAACCTTACCTGCTTACATTCTTATATTAGGTCCGCTTATTTCTGACCTAAAATGTAGTTATGGTCCTTTAACACACAATTGCTTTTTGACAAACTTTAGGTTCACCAACAAAGGAAATGCATGTCATAGGATAATTACAATTTTTGCTAAAATATTCAGAATTTTTATTTTAAAATACATTCTGATACAGCATTTACGCTTTATGTAGTTAAGTTCGAACAGCAAATTTAGTTTTGAGAAAAATGAAATTGGTGACGTCACAGTAGTAAATGTTGTTAAAGCTTCATAATAACATTTGAATTATCAATCCATTGAAATTGAAAGCTACAGAGTAAATGTACATATAAATCACATATCTCTAGTTTTCCTACCTGATTTTGTACAGGGTGGAGATTGTATATTCGACTACAGATATAACAGAGCTGCGTGACGCTACCCTACTGGTGTGACGTCACGTTATTACGTCCGCGGTACTGGTGGAAACTTGCTGATGTTGTGTGACATTCATGTTACAATATATTCCTTTTGATGGAAGGTAAATAAAGTTCTATGAAGTTGAACGTGTATTTGTGTATAACTTTGTACGTGCGTGGTCTGGAAATGTGTTTCTTATTTATCAATTTGATACCATCAGACAGTATGACATCATAAGCCACTTTGAAACCATCAGATACGTTTGTACATGTATTTACCGTCAAACACTGCTAAAATATTCAGAATTTATATTTTAAAATACATTCTGATACAGCACTTACGCTTTATATAGTTAGTTCGAACGGCAAATTAACATTTCAACAAAATCAGACACTTCGACACTATCAGACACTTAGACACAATCAAATACTTCGACACAATCAGACACTTAGACACAATCAGATACTTCGACACAATCAGACACTTAGACACAATCAGACACTTAGACACAATCAGACACTTAGACACTTCGACACAATCAGACACTTCGACACAATCAGACACTTCGACACAATCAGACACTTCGACACAATTAGACACAATCAGACACTTCGACACAATCAGACACTTCCACACAATCAGATACTTCGACACAATCAGATACTTCCACACAATCAGACACTTCCACACAATCAGACACTTCCATACAATCAGACACTTCCACACAATCAGACACTTCCACACAATCAGACACTTCGACACAATCAGACACTTCCACACAATCAGACACTTCCACACAATCAGACACTTCCACACACAATCAGACACTTCCACACAATCAGACACTTCCACACAATCAGACACTTCGACACAATCACACACTTCGACACAATCAAACACTTCGACACAATCAGACACTTCCACACAATCAGATACTTCGACACAATCAGACACTTCGACACAATCAGACACTTAGACACAATCAGACACTTCGACACAATCAGACACTTCGACACAATCAGACACTTCGACACAATCAGACACTTCCACACAATCAGATACTTCGACGCAATCAGACACTTCGACGCAATCAGATACTTTGACGCAATTAGACACTTCGACACAATCAGACACTTCGACACAATTAGACACTTCGACACAATCAAACACTTCGACACACTTTGAAACAACCAGAGAAACTTTGACACAATCAGATACTGCGACATCGCCAGCAACTTCGACAAAGACATTATGACGTCACCAGACATTTCTACACAATCAGCGCCATCCTATTCACTACCATTAGACATTATGTCGACACAACCAGGCACTTTAACAGGAACTTCATGGACCACATCACAAGGCTGTGAACAATGTGTAAAACGTAGAACGCACGGTACGGTGACGTAGTGATAAATAATAACCAAATATCCAATTAGAATGCATTGCCGCCTCGACCGTCTAAGTTGCTTCCAGCTCCGTACTTTACTAGTTGGCAGATAATTGATGTACACGATTATTCCTTAAAAATTAAATTCGATATCTCTAAAGGGCAAAATTGATACGTTGTCAATAAGCTTCCTGCTTGTATTTCAATAATTAAGAGTTTTGAGGTATTTCGCTTCAGCATCATAATAACTTTAAACCTGTAAGAGTACATCCACATGGTCTAATGGTGTCGTTACCGACATGTAGTACACTGAACATTGTAGTTTGTAGGATATCAAGTTCGTCACAACAACGCTTTAACTTTAGTATTTATATCTGTATTTTCTAAATGTTTCTGACATCTTCACGAGACAATGCACAAGTAACTTGCACTTAAAAGGTGAATAAACAAGTTATCCGTGTGCAATAACGGGAACAACAAACACAACACGTAGTTTGGAAATTCGTGTCTAATTATTTTGAATGTACTTCACTGTTAGTAATGAAGGCATCTGTTGACCTAAATGCGCAGGGTCAGCAGTCGGGTTGTGCCAATCGGACATATTCGGGTCTTTCCGGCAAGCTCGGAAAATAGAGTACATTTTGTATTTTCTGGTCAACGGAAAGTACCGATAACCCCCGATTGCGGATGAGGTTGTCACTTCAGCAAGATTCTCTAGATCTATTGCTGAAAGGGCTACACCTGCTGGTGCAGTACAGAAAAGCAAAGTATTATTTGGGCTAGTGGTATTCCCTATACATAAGCTATTTGAAATGCGGATCCATAACAATGTGAGGACACTCATACTGCGAAAACAAAACCAACCACAGAAAGCATTATTTATATACTCAACACTAACTGGTGTGCTGGAACAACAAACAATGCATACGTCATCCGCTAATATTGACCCTGTATACGTAGTTTTATTGTATCGAAATACACCAGAGCTACTTTGAAAAACTTATTCATATTAGTTCAGGCAATAACAAATAAAATCTGTATGTTTCGTGCAGCTAGACATAGGCAAGAGCATCGATCATGTAAATATTTTATAAATACAGTATAAACCAACCGGAAGTGATGTCACCGAGTCTTGAACAGTTTCCTGCTACATTTCATATTACAAGTCGTCTATGCTACATGAACGGCAGAGAGAACAGTTTGTATACTGATTAACCACGCACTAAAATGTTTTCCTTTCACACTCGTTCAGACGAAATGTGATTCAATTTCTAGAAGGCTTTATTCTTTATTCAATGTCGAAATCCAATCAAAACAATTTATCGTCAAAACTTAACACAATTTATCAGATAATCGCCGCTCAGCCTTCATGAAACATCTATTCAATTTGTGTTTAGCTGCATTTATCACATCATAACCTCACCAAAATAGATTTTTTTCCCTTTCATACTGTCTCATTGAAAAAGTTCAAAAATACTTCTATACAAGGACGCGTACACCAGGTAATCAACCTTATTTATATTTTCATAGTATTAAACATACTAGGAGTCGGGAATATTTACCGTAAAAATATATGTTTAACCAAATAAACGAGATCATTTACCAAATGTTCTTATCAAAGGACCCTTGCACCAAGAATAAATCGGGATACACTCATTATTCTCAAACGTTGAAATGTAAGTATATCACCGTTTCGTGTAACATCTATATTCCTAGAACTCAACACTGTTTTATTTCATTACCATTTATTGATTAGGTTCGTATATTTTCCTTTTCACTTTTAAATTTGCAATATTTTTTTCAATTTCAAAACAATTAGCATAATATAACAGATTGTATAATTCAATCGATTTGAGGTCGGAATAAGATATGACATCGCTATATAGATAGAAATGAAAGGCTCCAATCTTCTGAAAGTCCATTTTATCTCAAGTGGACTGCAGACTTTGGTGAAATTTTAAGAGGAAAATGTACGGTCACGAAATAGCTTGTGTTATAGAATACAATATAATCCAAACAAAAGGTTTTCCGTATGAGGTTGAGATGTATAACAGCAGTAGTTATGTTATTTTCACTCATGGTTTAACACTGTTCGAAAGCTTATTTTATATTCTTTCAGAGAAAACAGCATCATATACAAAATTTTGATATATCTACGGTAATATGATACCCCAATCACCTCGCTCGTAGAAAACACAGGACTCATTTATGCTAATTAAATGTAAAACGAACAGTTTCACTTTTTTATCAATAAAACATGGAAAATTACAGGAGCTGGTGGAATTTGAACTTCATAACTTTGTCTATTAATAAGATATCTGGTTACTGGATATGATTATACATTTTGTCACCGTTTTTGAAACCCCAGCTACAACTCGGTAGATTCTACCTAGCGTTTGGTAGTCCTAGCTTCCAATTGGTACCGTTCAGATATACTCGGACGTACATTGTTTAGGTACCGTTTGGTCTGTCCTTGCCACCATTTGGTAAATCCTAGCTATCGTTTGGTTAAAGTCCAGGTACCGTTTGGTCTGTCCTTGCCACCATTTCGTAAATCCTTTCTATCCTTTGGTTAAAGTCTATGTACCGTTTGGTCTGTCCTTGCCACCATTTCGTAAATCCTTTCTATTGTTTGGTTAAAGTCTATGTACCGTTTGGTCTGTCCTTGCCACCATTTCGTAAATCCTAGCTATTGTTTGGTTACAGTCTAGGTACCGTTTGGTCTGTCCTTGCCACCATTTCGTAAATCCTAGCTATCGTTTGGTTACAGTCTAGATACCGTTTGGTCTGTCCTTGCCACCATTTCGTAAATCCTTTCTATCGTTTGGTTACAGTCTAGGTACCGTTTTGTCTGTCCTTGCCACCATTTCGTAAATCCTTTCTATTGTTTGGGTAAAGTCTGGGTACCGTTTGGTCTGTCCTTGCCACCATTTCGTAAATCCTAGCTATCGTTTGGTTAAAGTCTATGTACCGTTTGGCCTGTCCTTTCAACCATTTCGTAAATCCTATCTATAGTTTGGTTAAAGTCCAGGTACCGTTTGGTCTGTCCTTGCCACCATTTCGTAAATCCTAGCTATCGTTTGGTTAAAGTCTATGTACCGTTTGGTCTGTCCTTGCCACCATTTCGTAAATCCTATCTATAGTTTGGTTAAAGTCTAGGTACCGTTTGGTCTGTCCTTGCCACCATTTCGTAAATCCTATCTATAGTTTGGTTAAAGTCTAGGTACCGTTTGGCCTATCCTTGCCATCATTTCGTAAATCC
Organism: Mimachlamys varia; assembly: GCA_947623455.1. Lineage (NCBI taxonomy): Eukaryota > Metazoa > Mollusca > Bivalvia > Pectinida > Pectinidae > Mimachlamys > Mimachlamys varia. The sequence goes on along the minus strand of OX392537.1, from coordinate 12,661,460 downwards.
TAGCTATTGTTTGGTTAAAGTCTAGGTACCGTTTGGCCTGTCCTCGCCACCATTACGTAAATCCTAGCTATCGTTTGGTTAAAGTCTATGTACCGTTTGGTCTGTCCTTGCCACCATTTCGTAAATCCTCTCTATCGTTTGGTTAAAGTCTATGTACCGTTTGGTTTGTCCTTGCCACCATAACGTAAATCCTAGCTATCGTTTGGTTAAAGTCTATGTACCGTTTGGTCTGTCCTTGCCACCATTACGTAAATCCTAGCTATCGTTTGGTTAAAGTCTAGGTACCGTTTGGCCTGTCCTTGCCACTATTTCGTAAATCCTATCTATCGTTTGGTTCAAGTCTATGTACCGTTTGGTTTGTCCTTGCCACCATTACGTAAATCCTAGCTATCGTTTGGTTACAGTCCAGGTACTGTTTGGTCTGTCCTTGCCACCATTTCGTAAATCCTATCTATAGTTTGGTTACAATCTAGGTACCGTTTGGCCTGTCCTTGCCACCATTTCGTAAATCCTAGCTATCGTTTGGTTAAAGTCTAGGTACTGTTTGGTTTGTCCTTGCCACCATTTCGTAAATCCTAGCTATAGTTTGGTTACAATCTAGGTACCGCTTGGTCTGTCCTTGCCACCATTTCGTAAATCCTAGCTATCGTTTGGTTAAAGTCTAGGTACTGTTTGGTTTGTCCTTGCCACCATTTCGTAAATCCTTTCTATCGTTTGGTAACAATCTAGGCCCTCGTTTGATATTCATTCTTAACGTTAACAATTTTCCTCACAATATATCCATAATGATTTTATTGTGTTAGAGGGTAGTTTTGAAGGCATACGCCTCAAAGATTTGAAAGCGTCAGATACTAATGGATCGTCATCCTTTTCTCCGTCACTCTTGCAGTGTGTAATATAGACCATTTATCTCCGGAACCAGACACTCGGTTGTAAAAGTTTGCCGACATTCTTTCGTTCAAAGGGACCGGAAGTTCCTGTATCGTCGCTTAGCAGCGTCGGCAACCTTGACACTTGGTGGTTATATACACACACGACGTCACTCTCTGGGACCAACTTGATAAGTTTTGCGAGAGACCGGAAGTCCCATTATTGTGTATTGTGTCTTGTTTGGGACTCTACTTGTATGTATTTCTAAATGAATGAATGTTATTCCGATATGTTTGTCCGCTTTTGGGGTTTACGACACTGGGTGGCCTCGTGATTGACTAGGTTCTTATAGTGGAAAGTACATTTATCAGTGTCAGCTATATCACCTTTATTGCTGCTCAAAGCTTCATTTAGCTTGAACCACCAACGTCTGATGTATGAGGGCTGGTCACACTGACCATCAGAGATCTCTGCCCATTAGACGGAAGATTATGCCGGATTACTTAGCATTGATTAGTTAGACTACACAATCCCGTTACGTAAGAATCGGTGACCAAGCGTTTCGAATTTTCGTTCCTTCTCGCTCTCTAACCTGATTTTAAGAGTCCCTATCATGGAAATGGAGCCGCTGCACAAATTTAAAATCAAAGCAGCTGACTCAATTTATTTAGAAGCGAGAAGAATCAGTGGTCGATACTGCATTGGTTGGTCCCACCGCTGTCACCAGCCCAGGAGATAGTCATTGCGCCATACGACATTGCCGTACACCTTGACCTACATCAAACCCATTATGATGTCGGTTATGTAAAGCTCATGGTAATGATGTCCTTTCATCTGTATGTGATTAAGTTAAAGATTTATTTTAGAAAACCATAAATGCCACATATACATTATTATGTGAATTCGTCATGCTATCTGTATTGATTGTCCGGTAACGGTTATGGTGTTGGTGGCGGCGGCGGAGGAGAGTTGGAAGTAGTGAGGAGGAGGAGGAGGGGCGTTGGAAGTAGTGAGGAGGAGGAGGAGGAGGAGGAGGAGGAGGAGGAGGAGGAGGAGGAGGAGGAGGAGGAGGAGATAGCGAGGAGGAGGAGGAGGAGGAGGAGGGGCGTTGGAGGTAGTGAGGAGGAGAAGTAGGGGGAGGAGAGTTGGAGATAGTGAGGAGGAGGAGTAGGGGAGGAGAGTTGGAGATAGTGAAGAGGAGGAGGGGGGAGGAGATTTGGTGGTAGTGAGGAGGAGGAGGAGTAGGGGGAGGAGGGGCGTTGGAGGTAGTGAGGAGGAGGAGGGGGAGGAGGGGCGTTGGAGGTAGTGCGGAGGAGTAGGGGAAAGAGAGGCATGGGAGGTAGTGAGGAGGAGGAGGAGGAGTAGGGGGAGGAGGGGCGTTGGAGGTACATGTAGTAAGGAGGAGGAGTAGGGGAAAGAGGGGCGTTGGAGGTAGTGAGGAGGAGGAGGAGGAGTAGGGGAGGAGGGGCGATGGAGGTAGTAAGGAGGAGGAGTAGGGGGAGGAGGGGCGTTGGAGGTAGTGAGGAGGAGGAGTAGGGGGAGGAGGGGCGTTGGAGGTAGTGAGGAGGAGGAGTAGGGGGAGGAGGGGCGATGGAGGTAGTGAGGAGGAGGAGTAGGGGAAAGAGGGGCGTTGGAGGTAGTGAGGAGGAGGAGGAGTAGGGGGAGGAGGGGCGATGGAGGTAGTGAGGAGGAGGAGGAGTAGGGGTAGGAGGGGCGATGGAGGTAGTGAGGAGGAGGAGTAGGGGAGGAGGGGCGTTGGAGGTAGTGAGGAGGAGGAGTAGGGGGAGGAGGGGCGATGGAGGTAGTGAGGAGGAGGAGGAGTAGGGGTAGGAGGGGCGATGGAGGTAGTGTGGAGGAGGAGTAGGGGGAGGAGGGGCGATGGAGTTAGTGAGGAGGAGGAGGAGTAGGGGGAGGAGGGGCGTTGGAGGTAGTGAGGAGGAGGAGGAGGAGTAGGGGGAGGAGGGGCGTTGGAGGTAGTGAGGAGGAGGAGGAGGAGTAGGGGTAGGAGGGGCGATGGAGGTAGTGTTGAGGAGGAGTAGGGGGAGGAGGGGCGATGGAGGTAGTAAGGAGGAGGAGGAGTAGGGGTAGGAGGGGCGTTGGAGGTAGTGAGGAGGAGGAGGAGTAGGGGTAGGAGGGGCGTTGGAGGTAGTGTGGAGGAGGAGTAGGGGGAGGAGGGGCGTTGGAGGTAGTGAGGAGGAGGAGGAGGAGTAGGGGGAGGAGGGGCGATGGAGGTAGTGAAGAGGAGGAGGAGTAGGGGTAGGAGGGGCGTTGGAGGTAGTAAGGAGTAGGAGTAGGGGGAGGAGGGGCGTTGGAGGTAGTGAGGAGGAGGAGGAGTAGGGGGAGGAGGGGCGATGGAGGTAGTAAGGAGGAGGAGGAGTAGGGGGAGGAGGGGCGTTGGAGGTAGTGAGGAGGAGGAGGAGTAGGGGTGGGAGGGGCGTTGGAGGTAGTGTGGAGGAGGAGTAGGGGGAGGAGGGGCGTTGGAGGTAGTGAGGAGGAGGAGGAGTAGGGGTAGGAGGGGCGATGGAGGTAGTGTGGAGGAGGAGTAGGGGGAGGAGGGGCGATGGAGGTAGTAAGGAGGAGGAGGAGTAGGGGGAGGAGGGGCGTTGGAGGTAGTGAGGAGGAGGAGGAGTAGGGGTAGGAGGGGCGATGGAGGTAGTGTGGAGGAGGAGTAGGGGGAGGAGGGGCGATGGAGGTAGTAAGGAGGAGGAGGAGTAGGGGGAGGAGGGGCGTTGGAGGCAGTGAGGAGGAGGAGGAGTAGGGGTAGGAGGGGCGTTGGAGGTAGTGTGGAGGAGGAGTAGGGGGAGGAGGGGCGTTGGAGGTAGTGAGGAGGAGTAGGGGGAGGAGGGGAGTTGGAGGTAGTAAGGAGGAGGAGTAGGGGGAAGAGGGGCGTTGGAGGTAGTAAGGAGGAGGAGTAGGGGGAGGAGGGGCGATGGAGGTAGTAAGGAGGAGGAGGAGTAGGGGTAGGAGGGGCGTTGGATGTAGTAAGGAGGAGGAGGAGTAGGGGTAGGAGGGGCGTTGGAGGTAGTAAGGAGGAGGAGTAGGGGTAGGAGGGGCGTTGGAGGTAGTAAGGAGGAGGAGTAGGGGTAGGAGGGGGGTTGGAGGTAGTAAGGAGGAGGAGGAGTAGGGGTAGGAGGGGCGTTGGAGGTAGTAAGGAGGAGGAGTAGGGGTAGGAGGGGCGTTGGAGGTAGTAAGGAGGAGGAGGAGGAGTAGGGGTAGGAGGGGCGTTGGAGGTAGTAAGGAGGAGGAGGAGTAGGGGTAGGAGGGGCGTTGGAGGTAGTAAGGAGGAGGAGTAGGGGTAGGAGGGGCGTTGGAGGTAGTAAGGAGGAGGAGGAGTAGGGGTAGGAGGGGCGATGGAGGTAGTGAGGAGGAGGAGTAGGGGTAGGAGGGGCGTTGGAGGTAGTAAGGAGGAGGAGTAGGGGGAGGAGGGGCGTTGGAGGTAGTAAGGAGGAGGAGTAGGGGGAGGAGGGGCGATGGAGGTAGTGAGGAGGAGGAGGAGTAGGGGTAGGAGGGGCGTTGGAGGTAGTAAGAAAGAGGAGTAGGGGGAGGAGGGGCGATGGAGGTAGTGAGGAGGAGGAGGAGGAGTAGGGGGAGGAGGGGCGTTGGAGGTAGTGAGCAGGAGGAGTAGGGGGAGGAGGGGCGTTGGAGGTAGTGAGCAGGAGGAGTAGGGGAAAGAGGGGCGTGGGAGGTAGTGAGGAGGAGGAGGAGTAGGGGTAGGAGGGGCGTTGGAGGTAGTAAGGAGGAGGAGTAGGGGTAGGAGGGGCGTGGGAGGTAGTGAGCAGGAGGAGGAGTAGGGGGAGGAGGGGCGATGGAGGTAGTGAGGAGGAGGAGGAGTAGGGGGAGGAGGAGTAGGGGTAGGAGGGGCGTGGGAGGTAGTGAGCAGGAGGAGGAGTAGGGGGAGGAGGGGCGTGGGAGGTAGTGAGCAGGAGGAGGAGTAGGGGGAGGAGGGGCGATGGAGGTAGTGAGGAGGAGGATGAGTAGGGGGAGGAGGGGCGTTGGAGGTAGTGAGGAGGAGGAGGATAATGTTTGTATTGAGGAGGAGCAGGGAACATGAGAAGGAGGGAGAGGGTGGTGGCAGTGAGAAGGAGGAGGAGAATGTATGTATTGTGGAGGAAGGGGGAACACTGTAGTGGAGGGCATGAGCAGGGCAGGTGGGTGATTGAGGAGGGTGAGAGGAGGATGGCGAGGAGGAGGGTGGTGGTAGTGATGATGGGGAGTCGGAGGAGAGTGGTGGTAGTGAGGAGGAGGAGGAGGAGGAGTTTAAGCTTTACGAAGCCACAATGTTACAGCTTTGATGTGCTCAATGTTTAATCAACTGGAAAAAACTAATTTCATTGAAGCACTTGATAATTTTGAAAGCTTCTAGATTGCATTCATAGTGATGCTGGTAACTTCATTTATAGATTAAATCGGTTCATGAATAATTCATATATGTCCAAGCTAAAACGTTCACTTAACCATATATACATATATAATTAGCTAAAACTTTATTGTAGCTACATGTATATATAAACTTAGTTAAAACGTAAATGTAGCCATACATACACTTAGCTAAAATGTTAACATAGCCACATATCTAGATATGCTTATCTTAACCGTTACCGTAGCCATACGCAGATGTACATGTACACTTAGATAAATCGTTTAGGTTACTATATAATATTATCTGTTTAGAAAGTTTAAGGGGTCGTCTTTACGGTGAATTTACATATGTTATATTAGATTGTGGTGTTGGTGCAATGTTTTTTTTTAACGAAGAAACGATCCATCTTGCCGTCGGTTCAAATCGGCGTTGCGATGGATAACTCGATACCAAATAAATTACAATTGAAACAAAAATCATAAATTTATATTTTTTTCAACTTTCTTTTTTTTGGCTGAATATAGATTTCCACAATTTAAGACCGTGTTCAATCAAATGAATCCATGTTAATTAAGGCGACTTCGATTGGTATACGTCATATTTGATCCTCGTAAGTGGTCACCACAATTATCTCTTGCTAGAGAAGGAAGTTATTCCTACTTCGATATTGACAAATAAAGGGGCTGGTCCGGTATATAGCAACGAGTGCGTCATACGCACAAAAACCGATATATCATGGTGTAAATATTACCGGTGTGTCTTTTGTGATCGTTTAAACGTCCGCCATAATATTACGGAATGAAGTGCCCTCGCAATCACGTCCCATGGGTGGTGGTTTTGTCGTCATGTGACCTCAGATCGCCAAAACACAGGGGCGAAAACTCGTAAACAAATCTGTAATCCTATTTATTGAATTAGCAGCGCAATGTTACATAAATAGTAAGTGCGCTTTAAATCGGCTCGGAGTTTACAGATTTAACTAGCCACCGGCGATTTAAACCAAAATATAATTTTGTGTTAATAAATACAGTTCGCTGATTAATCAACCAGTTAAGTTTCGGACTTACTGAGCAAATTTTTTACACAAAAAGATAATTGTCGATATTCGATGTCAAAACACAAACACGAAGGTGACGGAAGATACATAACTCCAGGAGGAATGCAGAACCGGCTAAATTTAATCGTCAAAGAACAAAAGTAGGCAGAAGTCGTCTCCTAAATGACTTGTTGATTTCTGTTTCACACACAAAATGCAAAACCAAAACCAGAAAAATAAATCCTACATGTATGTCTTGTCTCATTCGTATTATAAGTGTACATCGTATTCATATAATAACGCGATATAACTATGTCAATTTATCATCAAGATGAAGACTCGCCATTGATAACATTGCTAGAATGTGGATACAAATTTTAAATCCACAATTAAGAAGAAAACCATTACAAGAACCGTAGAATTAAGTAGAATACAATAAAATAAATACTACATTGTACGCCAAATACAAAAGGTGACGTTCGAAATACACACAACGAAAAAAATACACAAATTGAAACAAAATTAGAAAATTAAAAAATGATTTGTACAGTACCAGTTTTAAAATAAATATTGTTAACGCTGAATGCATTCGACTTTTATTACGACACCGGAGTGTTTTTGACCGTAAGTACTATTTACCTTTTTAAAAAAGTATGGTCATTTTTATGACGGGATCGTGTCCAGACACATGTGCCCTTAACTGACTAGGTCCGAATTACACAAACTTACACAATCGTCAGTGACTTTACTGTTACCGCCGACGAGGGTCTGGGAAACATAGACCGTACGGTAAAAATGGAGAAAAAGCTTTCGTGATCTACATTGAGGATTATTATCAAGAAAAAAAGGTGAGATTTTTCAACATTTTTAAAGATTGTGAAATAAAGTACATGTAGTATTAATTGTACTATTCAGACCTAATTTATTTCATTATTTTACGTACATATGAAGACCTGAGGATAAGACTATGTTTATGACTAGGAGTCGAAATGTTCGACTTAATTGTAATGAATGTAAACGGCACATGTACATGTACTTTATATAGTTTGAACGATTTAGACAGCAATATCTAATATCATTATTTATGTTTTTATTGGGGAACGGGTTATTTGATAATAAAGAAAAACAAATATTGGTGAAATTATGTTTAGATACAAGCTGTATATATCTAGTCTTGGTCAAAGTCTTTTTGTAAAACCTAGGTGCATTAAACACATAATAAAGCATTCTTATATGATTAATATTATGATTATTGATAAAAGTTTCATTCATTTTGAACACACACAAAACTAAGAAAGTTTTGAAGTATATACGATTGTCTGGAACATAAAAAAGTAAGATATTATTTTTTAAACATATTTTTTTATTGCAAATAAATATCTATTTACCTGACCTTCTCCCTCCTAAAACATAATAGCTATGCATCAACTCTATTTAATTGTGGTCAAATGACAGATGGCATCGGGACAGAAAATCGACAATTACCAACAGTGACATACTGCCTTACTTAATCTCACTATTTCCACAGGGACCTGAGAAGTTGTTACAGGTCCCTGTGATTATTTCCTGCCCAGGTACATGTCATATACATGTTTTCGAGTCTATCAGTTTGTCATAACGAAAATTCTTATATTTTCAAATTTAGCCCTATTTCCAGTTACAGAAGGCAGAAAAGGGAGTCGATATTCGACACTATAGTGTATAAAGACTAAGGATCGGCAAGGCTTCGTTCTAACTCAAAATCCTTGCCGAATGATAGATATAATTTGAATGTCCCCATACCTACATGAATGTAAACTCTACTGTCATACAAAACCATCCCACATGGGAAATTTTGTCTAAGCCATTTACAAGGGAGTGAAATTGCATTCTGATTTTGTCCATATCTGTATAGGTTTATTCCAGAGATGTCAGTCTCTTCGGCCACCTTTCATCACAAGACCAATTCGAAAATAACACACGTGATCGACGTCCGAAATGGCCAGCCAAGATGTGCGCGTAACTCCAGTGAGTTCTACGGCGAACTGAAGAGGGAGCCAGGAAAGAAGGTCTCGCGAGAGAAGACAGACAGTGCGAGATCAGAGAGACTTTCTAATAACCTTAGTGCACCCAACGACAAACCATTGAGTTACGGGAAATGTAGACTACCGTTGAATCCAAGTCGTGATTTAAAATCCAGCAGATCATCTAAAATATCTGAAGACTCTTCGATCGAACTTGAAGAATTCTCAGATGATGAAACAGGCGTTGAAGGTAATGTAACATGTTACAAGTTTCTTATATAGATAGCGTGGCAGATTATAGTATTATAAAGTCCTCTAATGTTTTCTACCTAAGGGTTTGGTTTGATTGAATTAAATGTTTTTTTACGTCCTATTGACAGCTTAAATCATTTAAGGACGATGTGACACGTGTGTTGAGGGCGTGTGCATTTGTGAGACTGTGGTATGTCCGTGTAAGCCTGCTTACGGTAGTCTGGATCTTTTGCAAATTTAAAGTGCTACCACATTGAAACATACAATGTACTGCCGAAGGCCACAAACAGAACACCCCATCCGGTCACATTATACTGACAACGGGTGAACCAGTCGTTCCACTCCCATAATGCTGAGCGTCAAACTAGGAGTAGTAACAGCTACTACCATTTTTTGAGACTCTGGGTATGTCTCACCAAATGCCTTCCTCACAGGGGCGAACACTCAACAGAAATGCCAAAAGTGAAGTTAAGGGAGACATTAGGAAGGAGAAAGTTGTCTAGGAAGAAGAGAACATATACGATCCTAAATGTTGTCGCCTCTTCTGATCATGCAATGGGGCCCCCAGCTGGTACAGCAGCTGTCTAAGGGACACCAGCTGCCTAAGGGTCACCAGAAAGACCGATGTTGACCTGCTTCCCCCATTTTAATACGTACAATGTGTATTCCTTTTGTTTCACTCGTCTACTCTGTCTTTCTGTCTCCGGCGACACCCGTCTTCGTATGACTATATATATGACATAACAAAGATAGAATTGTCACACATGAGTCACGAAGCCTCTAACCTCAGCATCCCATAACACAGGGGCTTGAGAACTTGTTACAGCTAGTTTTGGACTAAAAATCTTCCTCTTTTTTTTTTACTTTTTTTATAAATTTTTGTAGATATACAACAAAGTAGTACAATCTCTCACACCACATTCACACCGTCAACATAATGCATAAACTATTAATATCACCTGATTTCATTAACGCCATGTATGACAATCCTTACCATCATCATCGTCATCGTCATCGTCATCATCATCATCATCATCATCATCCAAGTTTTAATACAGCTTGTTTTCGGACCTTAAATAAGTTTAGGTCCAAAACTAGTTGTAATAAATGCTCAAGACCCTTTGCCCTTAGATCTAGATTTGATGTTAAGATTAGAAAGTTTATGCACTACAATGCGTAATAAAAGGTAACCAGGTTTTACAATTACTAGTATGTGTGATTCGGCGGATATGAGAATTGAAAAATAAATTATCACTTAGCTTAGCGCCTTTGTACTAATAATAGTATTAATTTGGCATATATACATTTCAATCTTTGTTCCCCAATTACTTGACATGAGACCTTGAGATTAAATTTATATATATGTTACAGTGAAGAGTTCAAAGCGTTGGAACTACAACCCAAAGAAATATTACCGATCTCTCTGTGAATCAGCGGAAGTGGTTCCTCGTTCAGCATTCCTCCGCCAGGTGGAGACTCCTACAATGAACCTTTCTCATAGCTACCTCTCCCAATTGGACGTCCGGATAATGAGTTGTTTCCTAGCGGTATGTATGTACTTTGTCCGATAACTTGTCTAGCATATCCTATTGGACAGAATTTGATCCATAAACACGGATATCCTTGTCCTTGCTTCTCGCGCTTTCCATGCCCCGATCTCAATCTTTCAGTGTAGTTAAGCTCACTTTCGCTAAAAAGCAAATTTGAGTGAAACCCTTGGATATCAAGGACGCTTTCGTTCCAATCATATTTCAACATTTCGGTTTATTTCTGGATAAGTGAGTGAGAGATATCAAACTTGAGACTGTTTGGCCGTCGTTCTGCATCAGTCTACGCTTCATAAATGTCACAAGAAAGAATCCCGCCGCTCAAACCATCATTTAGTTGGTTGAATTTACCTATCAGTGGCCACGTGATCATCATCCTGACTAAATCGTAAATTACATATACACGGACTTACCCTATTAATTTGAGTTAGAATCCCTGGATATCAAGAACTATTGGAAACAACTTTGGTTACTCAATACTTTGTAGACGGCTTGACTTCATTGGTCGATCTTTCAATCATGATGTTACGTAACGTAACAAAGTTTTACGATGTCATGATTCATCACAAAATGACCCCCCCCCCCCCCCCCCCAATCTTCGGAATAACACATACAAATGTAATTACTTCGGGTAACCTTTTGGTTTTCCAGTTAGATTGCGTCTGCTTTAAGATATAGATCCCCAAACTGTTGGTGGCTGGTTTTCCAGTTTTATCAAACTCGAGTTAGAAAAACATCTCTTACGTTGGGGGACCAAACTAAATATAGAACAAATGTCACGTATAGCAAACTAAATATAGCACAAATGTCACGTATAGCTACTTGTCTGTCTTCACCACCTTATATACTGCCGTCTGTTTATACGTTTACCTGTAATCCATTTTCCAGAACAACGCCACTATCCTGCAGCTTGATCTGTCCTGGAATGACATCGGGCCTAAAGGGGCGACCTGTTTGGCTCAGGCCATCCAGGAAAACGTGTTCATCACGGATATTGTACGTATTCATCACAAAACTGTCTGTTTACAATACTGGATCTTCCTTCTATTTACCATTGTGATTGTACGTCATTTCTTGTAAACTTTCAAGCTTTCCTCGCACATGTGAAGATGGAAATTAAGAAACTCGTTTAACTCCACGCGCGTACAGATATTGATATCGTATATAGTTCTTGATGAAATCCCCACAAAAGCAACGACCCCCATAGCGTGTTCCATTTAGCGGAACGTTCCGGTTGTTCCGGAACGAACCAGACGTTCCGCTAAATGGAACACGAAGTTCCGCTGGAACGAACCAATTCGTCAGGAACGTCTCGTTTGAGAGTTTGAATCCAATATGGCGGCCAGTGAAAGGTTTTCGTTTTAAATGTTCAATAAATTGTTAAAAGATATAACAGTAACTAGTTAAACAACATTTCATAAGTAAAACATATCACTACCAACTCCAAGTGACCTCATAGTGTGTAAAAATTGTAAATAAAAGTGATTACTTGCATTGTTTTGCGGATTTTATGACGGAACCGTTTTGGGTATTTCCGGAAAAGTTGTTGCTTTTTTCTTTTCGATTATTAGATTTTCACCAACAGGAACGGAATTCGGCACGTTCTGTTTCATTTAGCAGACCAGTTCCAAGTTGGCACATCTGGACCGTTCACGCTACAAGTCTCAAGCTAAACGGATGACCAAAAACATAATTAATCCTGCGTTAATTTAATAAAAATGCCTTCACAAATATCTTTGCTGTCTCTTTTCAACAGAACATGGCGGGCACGAATATCGAAGCTAAAGGTGTCCACTCTTTGGTTAAGGCTCTACTTATAAACCGAACCGTCACCAAACTAAACCTCTCAGGTACGTAACTCGGGTCGGACAGCTGTGAGAGTTACCTCCCATGTACAAGTATCTCGATCGACCAGCATAGCACATGTATTATACAATGCCCTGTATATTTATCTTAACAGAAAACAAATTTCTCTCATTTTGTCGCTATGGTGATTAGAGTTTGCCCGTGTAGGAAAGCTATGAAACAAAAACTCTATCTTACATAGTATATCCATCGACGTGATGTCACAATAGCTCATCAGTGACGTGACGTCACGACTGATGCCAAAAGGAGTAAAAGATGACTCGATGAAATTAAAATCTTTCACGATTTTTTTTAACTGTAAGCATCAGAAATGTGAGATAATTTTCTGCGCAAACTTTGTTTGCAAATTATGGGATGTGCTTAAACTCGCCGACTATTTTCGTCAAAACAGCTCATAGAACATTTTTTAAATTATCAAAATGTTAGCCTGTCTAAAGGTATTTTCATGATTTTTCCCTAGCGAGCTTCGTGCAATATGGTCGGGCTCCAAGTCTAGCATATCTATTTTAGAACAGGTCACAAATTGTTCTTTAAGTTAATCATATGTTCTGAGGTACCTATAAATAGTGAATTTTGACTTGGAGTCCCTATATATGGATATAACCGCTTGAAAATAGCTAGTTTATGATTATTGAATGAAACATTGAATAACACATTGTAAACGTACTTGTAGCGTGCTCAAAACTTAGCGCATACCTGAACTTAAACAGAAAAACGCAATGACGAATCTGCACATTCACACAATCTGATTAAAGGCCCAATATACGCAACTTTCGGCAAAACTTGAAGCGAAAATCTAGCCTAAAAACTTTTTACATTTATAGATTTAGCTAAGATTAACTGATATCAGCAATATTCAAGATGAATTATTACGCGGTTACCGGTGCAGCAGCAGTTGAAACTCCGTATTTGAAACACGCGTCCATTTTGAAGTGTCTTCTAACTTCGGTTTGTTGTTGAAGTGGGCCCCACCTGAATTATTTTCAATTCTTTGGATTTTTCTGTCAAGAGTTTCTTGTTAGTTACCGCTCAGGTTTACTTCGTTCTAGGCTTATTTTTGCATGGTTATTAACTGAATTTTTTTCAGAATTTTTCAGAATCACTAAAAATGTCCTGAAGTTACGTATATTGGGCCTTTAAGATACAGCTCTACGATACGCTTACGTATCGAAGATCTGTATTTTAATCAGATTGCACACTCACAATACTTGCGTAGACAACTTTTTACAGAAACTATTATAAGGCTTTCCTTTATTTAAGCGGAATGTTTTCAGCGCGAAAAATAAGATTACTCCCAAAATGTATGCGTCTACAGTAATCCTGACCCATGGACCTGAAAATAGTGACGTCATTATAAGCGTTGCGCTCATAAAACATTTGGATATATACAAGATATACAGGTATACAGGTGATATTGATATTTTTCAGGTAACAAGTTGGATAATACACACACTCCTGATCTCGTCAGACTCATCAAGGTAACGCTGAAATCTCGTCTCACTTTATAATAAACACAGAATGTCTGTTACATAAATGTTTTTATTTGGTAAACATTCACCTGAACTATGATAACAGTTTCCTCTTAGGTTGGTCTTACATTTGCATAAAATCATAGGTGCTGTCTTTTTCTATTACTATGTCAATAATTGTGCTATATATTATTTTTCTTTCTGGCTAGATGTAATATACACCATACTTGTCTTTTTTTTTCTATTATGAAATCAAACAAATGTATAATATTATATAGTATTATATTAGGATGCAAACATTTTCCCACGTAACAAGTTACGTAAGGTATCAAAATATGGGCAGCGTTGCAATTAAATGGCTCTATAATTAAATTCGTTTACCAGATCGTACTGTATAGCTGTCCATATTGTTACGTCAAAAACCTGAAGTGAGATGTTTTTGTTGTTTTGTACTGCTTAATGGTAATGGCCCAAAGACAATTTTAGTAATTCATGACAAAACAGCAATGTTTTACGACCAATAATATTTAAACTGTACATTGTAATATACAATTATAGCCTTTTGATGAGGCCGATACACGGTTTTATCAACCCGAGAGAAATATTGATTGAGGACGAAGTCCGAGGTTGATATTTTTTCTCAGGTCGATATGTATTGACCGAAATCAAAAAAGCTATAATAGTTTGATTAAAAATCTATATTTTTGATAGTACACCACATGTAATTAAATTAATCAAATTGATGTTATTTTTAATTCAAACTAAAAGTGGATGATTTTTTTTTCAACGACATTTAATCAAATTCTCAATCAATACCATAGTAATACAATATTATAACAATACAAAACAAAGGTTCTAAGAGTCATACATTAGATATGAAACTTGTTTGCAAAAGACTTCAGTTGCATTATATCTATCTTGATAAGCATGAAATTTACAGAGGGGTACTGTGACGTCACAATGGTTGTGACGTCATAAACGCAATATTGACTCGGTATTTCTAAAAGTAGAAACATTACGTTAAAATTTTGACCTCCATGTGGCCAAGTTTTAGCCAATCAGAAAGTGTAAAAATATCAATTTATAATTGAAGTGTATGCAATCTGATTAAAATCATATCTTGATCTCCGCGCCGTTCCGTAAACTTCTCTCTGCTGCGTTAAGATCTGAGAAAATCCCAAAGGGGGTCATGTCCCGATGACCTTTTGCATTAGCGAATCAAATAACTACTGTCATAATCTTGACAGTGAAATTTTGAGGCTACAAAGCTTGCATAATCGCATTTGTCCGTTTAGTCATTTCGTCACCAAAAAGTTCATGTGGAATAATGTGACGAAATGACTTTCTGCAAGATGACATGTCATTGGAAACTTATTTGAGTGTTTAGTAAAGAGGCGACAAAGGTCATCTGAACGTGACCTCTTATGGGATGTTGTCAGATCCTTGTAAAACGGAGTGAGAACAAGGATATGTATTTTAATCAGATTGAAGTTTATGGTATGTTCTAACAGTTTATGTTAATACATAAATACATGTTAAACTATGTAGTTACTTATATACTTATCTTGTCATATTGTAGGAGAATGACTACATCGTTGACCTTGACCTTTCCCATAATGAACTGGACGAGGTAGCGGCGTGCAAGTTAGCCCCTGTCATAGGTAATGTGAGACACCCACTGTAAAACACTTATAGAAGTAAATTGAACCATGAACCCCATTAAGTAGCAGACGTCACGCCTGGTCACGTGATTACTGTGGAGATGTAGGACATAATGAACGTTAACGTTTCCGGTTCGTCTACAGATAGGAATGGTTGACCAGGGCCGCGACACTCAAGAGCCTCATTTAAACATTACCATTAGCGCTTGGAATGATAATTGCCGCCAAATCTCGGTCAGGGATCAGATAAAAACAAGGACGTTTAAAATATCAAACTGGGCGTTTTTCAGCATTCAGCGGTCGAGGCAATCTAGAGCGGTAGATTGGTTCAGTATGAGGGATCAGACTACGAGTCATTCGTCGTAGGGTCGGATCTATCTCGAAGTTAGTAAAGTCTATAGAACGTATTAGTTTAGAACGATATATGGAAATTTCATTAACATAGCTCCTACACCTTTAAGCATTTCATGGAAGACCACTCAAATCTGCTGGAAATATTTGCTTGTCATTAAAACAATAGTCTGTTTTGACTCTAGAAATAAAACTGAAAATTATGAATTCCGAAAAGTCTGTAGCCTCGGCAAAGTTACGGTTAAAAATTTGAGAATCTTAGCCCCTGGGTTGAGTCTTTTCTGTCGTACCCTTAATTCGAAACAGATTCTATAGATATCGATCTAATTCACAGTTACGTCACATCAGCAATGCCTTACTTGTCTATACAGGGTTTTTTTCATCACGCATATGAGTTTTCATATGGCAATGGTGGTTGCATTCAACTTTATAAGTTTTCATTCGACGTAGCTACGAACGTATCACTGAAGAGGCTGACCCTTGGATGGAATCACTTCCGGCGAACTGGGGCCTCTCTTATAGTCAAGGCCATTTGTGTAAGTTATATCTAGCGAATATTGACCACCGTATACTACTGTCCATTGTCTGAATATACCATTGTCGTAAATGCAAGGTACACTTCTCTATCCTTTGTGTACCGTGAGCTAGAATAGACGGAAAATATCCTTTTCCCGAATAGAATTCTACTCGGAGATTTCGAACAATCAGTTAGATCATGTTTACTTCGGTATTTTTCTGTAGGCATGAAGTCAATCTCTTGTAGGACATAATTGTCCCTTAAGATGTTCAAACACAACCGACTGGTTTTCATGACAGGCGATACCGCCGCCATGTCAGTTTGTATTGTATACCTATAAATAGAATATCCCGGCTGGATGAAGTCACGTATAAAAAAATTGATATGGTTGGCTATTATTCTGACCTTGTTCGTCCTCCAACAGGAAAATGTGGAGCTGGAGGACGCCGATCTCTCCTGGAATGGGCTGGGAGAAGAAGGATGTCGTACTTTTAAGAGTTTCCTTGGTAAAAACCATTCCCTCCGTACTCTGGATATCTCCAACAACCGGATAGCTTTCCTCTCCCTCGGCTTCTTCATCGAGGGTCTGGTCAAGAACGACACCCTGTCCACTCTCAAGGTAGGTCATGTTTTACCTTTATATCGCCACCTAGCGGGTTTTTATGAAGTGATTGCTCGATTCATTTCTTAATTTGTGCGACTTGTCCAAGAGCGTTCATATCTAATGGTATGTTATAGTATTAGTGTCTAAAAACTTTCCACTCTTTATCTTTTGTTATTAAAGCGAAAAAAATGACTTGCACGTGCATGTTAGGTAGTCGGAAAATGTTTGGGTTTTTCCATTTCACCGCTAGTGTAACCGGAGACCGACTGTTTGGTGAAATATCTGAAGTAAATTCTGACATATGTTTGTCGCTTGACGGAAATGATAACTAGGCAACGCAACCTCTTTTGGTTGAAATGCTATTTAAAACCGACACCAAAGAAAATATAATCCGACAAAATGAGTTTCGATATGTTTGAACGTAAATTTATTGATTGAAGTAAAATATAGTACATGTTTTGGTCGCTACCTGGTTAGGATGCACATGTCAGGACGACGAGCCAGATTGCTATGAATATTTAAAGGTTGCACCACGCGTTGCCATGGCTTCTCTTACCTTCATTGTTCCAGTTGCATGGTAACCCAATCACCACTGACGGTGCCGAAGCATTGTGTGTAGCTTTGGAACACTGCCAGACCACAGCCATGACAGAAATCAACATCAAAGTAAGGTCTATTACCACTAAAGGAATTGCATTTCACTTGCATATTTCAAACTGAAATATAAATAACTCGTATTTCAATGAATGACGTATGATGATGAACGGATATTAGGGAAGTTTTGATGTACATTTTTATTTGTTATATAAATTAATTTCTGTATACAGGATACTCCTGTCGATGACAGGCTCTGTAAGGCCAGGGACGCTCTCCGTGCTGTCCACGACATCAACGTCATCCACCGCGAACCAGTAGGACACCGGCTATCGCCCATCACGGCCCGCAATTATGGCCATGACCCCCTGCTTGTGCTGTTTGAATACATGAAGCAGGAGAACTTACGCATGATTGATTTGTTTAGACACCTGGACCGTGACCAGAGCAATTCAATCTCCAGAGAGGAGTTTAGGGAGGGTTTTCTGGTCAGTACACACACAACTCGCACACCTTAACAATTTACTTTAATATGTGATTCGCCCTGGTGAAAAAAGCAGTAGAAGGTTAGGCTAGGACAACAAAGTCAATAAAATGAGATTCTTTTTCCAACGTATGTTCACATTTATGTCTAGGTCACACATTCACGGATCGCCTCGCCGGTTCCACTACGAACTCAACCCACAGATGACCCCGGAAATGCTAATTTCCGTTGTCCTATACGGAAACACAACGGTGTGACTACGAATTGTGACGTACAGAATGTATCTACAAATGATAAGGTAGAAAATGAATACGGATTGTTACGATACAACACGGTATAATACGAAAATGGTACGGTTTTATACGGTACGACACGTGTCAGGGCGTTTGCACTGCGGATAAACAGCGGTTTGCTACGATATATATAAGGGTTAGTACGACTAAGAATGGTTTGATACGGAATACAACGAACCGCCACGGAGGAACTAAAAATGAGATCGCGCCGTTCCGTGACAATTTCGTAGCAAACCGTATTGTATCCTCAGCAAATACGTGGTGTAACTAGTACTATAGATAAGTACGGATTAATAGGGACTAGTGAGGATCAGTACGTTCTTATACGGTTTAGTAAGGATATACTACGGTTGTTTGATCCGTGGTCAAATTTTGAACATATTTAAAAATGGTCACGGATATGCAAGAACTACTTCATATAAACGTATGACTACGGCTACAATACGCAAAGCTACGGACCAATACAGATTACTACGAATGTTGCCGGATCATATCCGTAGCTTATCTGGCGTCACATCCGTGAATGTGTGAACTAGGCATTAAGTAATCTTTAACCGTTTGCGGTTTTATTGTGACCGGGTGGAATGCTGTGATTACTCCGTTCGGAAAGGCATTTCATTGAGATAGAACTATAATATCGGCACCACAGGGACCTGAGAATTTGTTACAGCTAGTTTTAAACCTTAACTAGGGTGTTTAGAGTAATTTTACACGGTTGGGGTGTTTAGATCAATTTTCGATAAACTTGTCCCCTCAATGGTCATAAAGGCTAAAGGGTGGAAAGCTTCCAGGTCGAAAAATCCCCACCTACCTTTATTGCATCAAAAATCACATTTTTAGTTGAGGTACGAACAAACGTTTGATACTGGTGGAAAGATGGATAATTTTTATTTTAAAAACCTCCTATATGCATGTGAAACGTATCCTCTTCCCGTAGAATTAATCTCGATTTCCTCCATAAACACGCCAAATTTCCGTGTCTAAAAGTTTTCGTCGGCTATCCGGCCAGTTTTTGCATATTCAATGAATTTTCACGTTACCCCAGCCGCGCGCTGGTCTTTTGCCGTCATTGGATGACTAAATTTAAAGGAAAAAGCATTTTTATCGAAAATTGATCTAACCCCTCCCCCCCCCCCCCCCTCCCCCCCCCCCCCCCCCCCCCAAAAAAAAAAAAACAACACAATTTTCCAATTTTCTTTTTATGTTATTAATCATCAATAACCATAATGAAAATTTAACTTAGATATTGTTTCTCTCTATCAGACACTGACTCTTTATTTAGTGTCTGATAGTCGATTTGTTTTGTGAAATTTCACCGCTTGACGTATCAAGGTGCAATTTGGTAAGATTAATGACATAAAAAGAAAATTGTTTTTTTTTTTTATTTGATTTTAATTATTCATTTTACGCTATCTTATCATATATGATCGTTGAAGTAATAGCGACAGTACGGACAAATCAATTGTCAATTTTTCAAGGCTATCCGCCCCTTTATCAAGACACATAAAATACACGTTACATCACATAAACAGAATATACATAAAACATGAAAAAATTTAGGCATATAATCCCTTCGGCTGATCGGACTCTGAAGGTCCTTATCACACATATATATATATATATATATGGTTATTCTCCTGGCCACAAGTACCTGTGCTCTTGTGTACCTTTCGAGTTCAGAAAATATTTTCAGGGGCATTTTTGGAAGCTTTTTAAAATGATTAAACAATCTATTTAATTGTTAGTTTGTTTTCCTGGTTGGATATGTGACAGATACTGTATAATGTGATTTGTTGTCTGGCGTAGATGATGAACATCCAACTCACGGAAGAGGGTCTAGACCGTCTGGTCAGTAGGATGGACAAAGACAGAAACAATCTAGTGGACTATAAGTAAGTTAACAGATGCATGTATCTGTATACCACTTAAAGATATTTTATATACATTGTGATCCAGGTATTCACATCATGTAAAATAAATAATTGACACTATCTTCATGTCAGAATACCGGACCGTCTGCTACAGCGACGTCGAAATTCCTTTTTAGGGATGTCGAGATGGCGCAGTGGTAGCGGCCGCAGGTACGCTATTTCTGGTCAGACGATTTAGGGACGTACACCGTGAGTTCGACGCCCAAACATAAGGACACGAGGCAAAAATTGTCTTCCTTCGTCATTTGTGTTTCCGTGTTATTTGCCGAAATATTTCTAAACACAAAGTATCATATATACACTTAGTGTTGTTGATCCGAAGGTTAAAATATTAATTTCTTATCGTAATTTTACTGTGTTTAATATTGTTACATGTTTTTGTTACATATATTTTATGTTTTATGTTTTTGTTCTACAGTGAATTGATCAAAAGTAAAAGAGAAGTAACGCGACAGCATCTGAAGAATGACTCTAATTTAATACAGGACGAAAGATACAAAGAAATGGTGGAAGCCATCAAGAGGATGTTAACAAAATCAAAAACCGGTTCTACAAATCAGGCTACTGCGTCTGCGCTCGAAGGAATTACTTCCGGAAGAATGACTTCCGTTGAAAAGAAAATGACAAAGTGATATGACAGACAATCTTTAAACGTTATGCCATTATTGAGTGACTGTGATATTTTTTTTTATTTTGAATTTTTTACAATGTGTTAATAAAAATGGGAAATAAAATACTAGCGTATGTTATTCAAGGATCACATTTTGATTTACAAGTCGCATATAACGTTGGTCGTAATGTATTCATGATTTTAACATCTTGAATAAATCTTAATTGGCATTAACAATGTCAAATGGAGTATATTTTATCTATCTAATTATTTATTTATTTGTTTAAGCATATTTTGTTTTCTGTAAGTTTCTAGCAACAGGATTGAAACAAGAACGTTATAATCGCCTTTCCTAACAATTAAGAAGAAAATGTATGTTACAACATCAGATGGCAGGGGCGTAGCTGCCATGTAAGCACATAAGCCCGTGCTTGCACATCATTTTCCAAAGTATGTGTATTAAAGTCGAGAAATTTCATAATTCAACTTATATTCTTAAAAGTCCACTGATATTGTGACTCTTATTTTTCGTCTCGTCAGATTAACATATTAGGCTGCAGAACATTTGTTAGCTATAAATACTTCAAATTCAAATTTATTTGATTCCGAATGCAATAGCATATAGGATTACAATACACATACATATTAAATCATATATAATTGTGCAAGATGTCGGAGACCACAGCCAACACAATTCAAATAATATTGATAATACAGCTCACTACGACAATATAGGTAATGGTTTAAGCGTGAGAAAATTCGTATACAAATGAATACCGAACAACATCCAAACATAAACATCAGTTTGAAACTACCTTCACTTAGGCCGACTTTTTTTATTAATCATGTCATATTAGGTTTTAGTGATAGTTGTCAGCTTCTGACCAACAAACTTGCGGCACAGGGAAAGGAGAGGTGCAGGTTGATGAAGGCCATGGGCAAGTTTTATGGTCGCCATCTTGGTTTCATAGGACATGTTCTGTATCTTTGTGATATGAAGATGGACGTTTTTGAGTATGCTCATTAGTGTTCTCCCTTATTTTTATTGACAATGAGGACTCGTTTCTCAATTTGAGAACCTGGTGCTTTCTGGATGTGACCAATATTTACATGGCAGTTGTCGTCGATGAAAGCAGAAGACGCTTAATCTTCCGGAACACCAGGTCTTATTCTCTTGTACGTTTACAGAGGTATCTATGTACATCTTTCCTTTTTTCATATTTTGCCTCTAGTTTAATCGATTATGAGTTCGGATTATGGTTTTGTTGACGCTTTGGTACTCTCTGTTTTTTTTTTAGTAAATCTGTATTAGATTTAATATAAAAAAGGACCCTTTTAGCATTCTAAAAGTAATAAAAGAAGGGCCAATTTTTACTACAGTTCGGTTCAAACAAAATGTCAGCAAATGCAATTATTAATGAGCCCGGCCAAAATTCCTTTAGTTAAATATCTCCATAGGAAAGCATTACAGAAAGAAAGGAAAATTTAATGCTTTTCTATGGAAATGTTTAAGTTAAGGAACATTCGTGAAACTAGGCCTGTTCGAATTATACAAAATTATGCTTAAGAATACAAGCATGAGTTCTTACATATACTTCCTACACAGAACATATATACTTTTAAACAGAGACGTATGTATATCAAAGATGGTTTAACATATAAATATCCCTGGTTTTACTTACTGACGAGTTAATGAGATAAGAAAGGTATGGATAATGACTTTGTTTCTATACATCATGGAAGTAAACATATCATATTCCATTTTCGGATTAATAATTTGTGTAGCGTAGAAATATATTTCACACTTATATGTATTAAATTAGAAATGTTGTAGTTTAGTTGTGTTTTGTTTAGAGTAATATGGTAGTGAGCTAGGTATATGTATACATAGGGTGTGTATAGGGTGTGTACATGTATGTGTATACACGGGGCAGCAGGGAGCTATGTTTCCATATAAGGAGTTGTTTACGTACTGTGTTATCGGGAAGCTGTGTATTAGGGCCCAGTTTGATTGACATATTGCATAAGGCCCGTATAAATTTAGTAACAGATTCCTATTTATAACTAGTGTAAGTCACTGCTTTAGCCAATCAGAAAGAGTGAGGAGCGAGCTGTAACTAGGTCGGAGGAGCGAGAGGAGCAGGGTTTAACCAATCAGCGTGAGTGAGGAGCGAGAGAGGAGCCGAATCTAGGTCGGAGGAGCAGATGTTAGCCAATGAGAATGCAGTATGAAAGTGATATATAAGGGGTGACAGTAACGGAAACTAGAGAGAAAAACTTTACTTTGAGAAATACTCCACGTAACTTGTGATCGGATTTATGGGATGTACTTAGCGTGTTCTTATAACTACGGAATACATTATGACTGGGAATTATCGCCCGTGGATATTATGTGAGACAGTGTGCTTTGAATGCTAAGTGTGTACGTGTACTTCTGAATGGGATGTATTTGAACTTTATGTATATGTTGAACTTCATGGATGTGTAAATAAAACGATGTGAACTTTAGTCTGGTGTTACAGTTGTCCCTGCCGTAGTCAGCTTTCCATCTCGAACTTATATTAATAGCGTCTCGTGTATACCCGAGTGGATAACGCTACAAATGGTGGCAGCGGTGGGATGGAATGTTTTATGGCTACGGCAGCTGGACTTTCGCAGGATTAGACTATTTGGATTTTACATTTGTGATAATTTTCCATAATGGATATTCCGGACACACCAAGGAGACCATCTCAGCGTGTGCTTACTTCACCGCGTGTGCGTCGAAATTAAAATTGTGAATTCGATGAGAGTGAAGTGGAGAATAGCGATGGGTCAAGTAGCCCAGCTTTGGATACACCGGATGTGAGCGATACTCCGCATGTGGGGCAAAGGACTCCGGGAAGTAGTTATGAATGTGCGACTACTTCACGGGCGAGAACCACTAACTCACGCATAACGGGAAATCAATACAAGGGATTTATTTTGAAATGGATTCTTGTGTTGGGATGTTTGGGAAGTTGTGTAGGTATTCTGTACCACAGATACCCCAACCACGTCATCGTCTGTTTCACTAAGGAGTTTATAGTGTTGGGAACTCTTGTGATACTTCTGTTAATCACATGTTCGCTCATAGTGAAGTTGTTACGGAATTCCATAATGATAGACATGGTGCAAAATATGTCTCAGGGATTAGATGGCGGTGTTACTGGTGTATTGGAGACGCCAAGTCGTGCATATGGAGAGCTGTCCACCCGGAATGATAACAATTTAAGGAGTTATCAAGTTCCGTTGAAGCGGACATTCAGTGGTACCGGTAAAGATATATGGAGTGAATATATCCGATATTTTGAAAATGTAGCTGACCTGAACGGCTGGACACCTGCCCGGACATTGCGTATATTTTTCACTGTACTGCGTGGTCAAGCTGAGGTGTATGCTTACGGGTTGAATGATACCGTTAAGCAAGACTGGAATACCTTAAAAGATAAAATGGACGATCGGTTTGGACATAGATCTATGAAAGAGAGCTATGTGGCTGAGGCTAAATTAAGGAAACGGAAAACAGACGAATCTTACAGAGATTTCGCACAGACTATGGAGGACTTGTACAGACGTGCATACCCCAACAACAGAGACTATGTCGAGGAGAGCAGTTTAAAAACTTTCCTTAATAATTGTCACTTGTCGGATAGTTTCCGTTTGGCGGTTAAACGCATGCGCCCCAAAACACTACAGGAGGCGGTGACAGTTGCCATGCAGGAGGAATGTATTCTGTTGGGAGAAAAACGGAACCCTAAGGACCAGAAACGCTCAGTGTATAATGTGCAAAATACGTCGTCTGATAGTCAGTCCGGACACGGAAACTCCGGAAAGCGTTCTACCAAGCAGTCGAAACCGTTAAAGTGTTTTGAGTGTGGCAGTGAAAAACATTTGAGAAATAAGTGCCCAGATGTTAAAAGAGATTCGAACTCAAATCCAAGAAATGAACTTCCATTAAACGAGTCCCGGCTGGAGCAGTAGGCCGTGCGCCGGCCGAGCAGGAACAGAGGCCTAATACAGGAGAGATACAAAATTCAACTGTACCCAGCGAAACCTGGAGACAAGAAGAAATTGTACTAGGTGACGCTGAAAACAGGGATACAGAAACAGATTTTTGTGGTGCTATTTCTTCCGCGGGAAACTGCAGACAGGAAGAGATTAATGACTTACTCGAAGTGAGAGTAAAGAGCGATGCTGCTATGAAAGTGCGCGGTATGGTGGAAGGTACGCCTCTTATCTGGAAGGTCGACACCGGAGCGAGACGGACTTTTATCACCGACGATACCTACTATAGCATTGATGGAAAGAATCGTCCTATATTGGAGCCTGCTCGTTCCAAGTTTGAGACCGCCGATGGCAACGAGTTATCGGTGTTAGGGACTACGATTATGTGTTTGACATTTGGAGATGTTAGTGTGAATTTTAGAGTTTTTGTGGCTAATATCAAAACAAATTTATTGGGCCAGGACTTCATAACTCAATTCAAATGTCAGTGGGACTATGAAAACTGGATGTTTATCATCACGGACAGAAAGCCTAAAGATGAATCCGTCAACGAAAATGGATTTAAAAGCAGCAGAGTGATTAGTATGGACACTGTAACTATACCTGCTAAACACGAAATGGTGGTGAGATCAAGACTGACCAGAACAACTAATTCACATGTTGGAGTTCTCGTACCAGAGAAAGTGTTTATTCGTTCTCACGGATTAGCATTAGCGAATGTGCTAGTTGATACTTCACACAAATCGCTGTATATAAGGTTATTTAACCCAGGTGACGAGCCAGTCACCGTGAAAAAGGAGACCAACATGGCTGTTTTTGTACCGGTGAAGAATATCGGCAGGACTGTTTCAGACGTTGATAACATAGCCGAGCACGACGACGTGTTACCGGAATATTTGACGGAAATGTACGAACGTGGATGTACTAACCTTAATTCCGAGGAACGTGAGCAGTTCAGGCAGTTCTTGATAAAGCACAAAACCACATTTGCGGACCCTAACGGAAAGATGGGAATAACCACGTTAGGCGAGCATACAAATAAATTAAAGGATCCTGTGCCATTTAAGGAGGCACCACGGAGAGTACCTATCTACCAAACGTAAAATCTTGGATGAAGAAATAGCCAAGCTAGAACAACAGTGATTGATAGAGCGCTCGGAGAGTCCATGGAGTTCACAACTTGTTTTGGTCCAAAAGCGGGATAATTCATGGAGAGTGTGTGTGGATTACCGGCGACTTAATGAGTAAACTATTAAGGATGCCTACCCCATTAGTCGTATTGATGACAATCTGGATGCTTTGTGTGGAGCTAAATGGTTTTCATCTCTGGATCTCAATATGGCTTATCATCAGGTGCCTATGAGCGAGGACGACAAAAAGCTGACAGCCTTCGCTACGCCACGAGGTGGATTGTACCAATATAAAGTGATGGCGTTTGGTTTGACCAACGCCCCGGCCACTTTCTCCAGAATAATAGAGAAAGCGCTGAGTGGATTACAATGGAACATTGCAGTGTTTTATCTGGACGACATTATTGTGTACGGGAAGGATTTCGGACAACATTTGGACAACTTGACGGCAGTCTTGGAGAGGCTTGACGGTGCCAATTTAAAGTTAAAGGCCAAGAAGTGTCACTTTTTCTGCAGAGAAGTGACGTTCCTGGGACACGTTATGTCACAGGATGGTGTCCGAACTGACCCTTCAAAAGTAGAGGCAATATCGAAGATGAAAGCGCCAGAGACCGTTTCAGAGTTAAGAACTTTCCTAGGATTAGCGTCCTATTACAGGAAGTTTGTTAAAAACTTCGCATTAATAGCGAAGTGTCTACATGACCTTACAAAGAAAGGTAAATCATGGATGTGGACGGAAGAAAATTCCAGAGCTGAAGGAACGGTTAACCTCAACTCCTATTTTGAGCTATCCAGACGTGAACGGGGGTAAATTCGTACTTGACACAGATGCCAGCAATTACGCTATAGGAGCAGTGTTGTCACAAGTCCAGGAAGGCCAGGAAGTTGTTATTGCGTACGCCAGTAGGTCTCTAAGTAAGGCGGAACGTAATTATTGTGTGACCCGAAAAAAGATGCTGGCCGTGGTTTTCTTTGTGAAATACTCATTGGACGTGAAATCTTGTTACGGGCGGATCATGGATCGTTGACATGGCTGTACCAACTCAAGGAACCAGATGGACAGATATGCAGGTGGATATTGTCCTGACTGTATGAACTGACTGTTGATTTGTGAACATTCCAGGATATTGCACATGTATCTGTGAATTTTATTTTGTGACTATTTTAAAGACCCTCATGTGGTAATACTGAACTTTATTCGGAGTAACGGTATGTTCTCCGAATTAATTATATGAATCCGGAGAAGAGACACTTTATGTGAATTGGACATTATCTATTCACGTATTCAAACGGAATATATAAACACTGTGTAACTTCTAACGATTGACTTTACCAGAAAAGCGAACATTACGTTAATATCGTGTGGAACATTTTGTTCCTAGTTGTGATATTTTATCATTGGAATGATATCGTGATTTGTGTTCACAATATTATGTTTTACGTTATATTTCATTTTAATCATTTGTGATTTAAATATTATCGTGCGAGTGTGATGATAGTATGAACGGTTTTAAAATGCTTATACATGTATATCTTATTTCGATTTTGTGAAATAGGTAGGATTTTATTCTTATTATACCTTAACTTTTGTCGGTGACAAAACTTGAAAAGTTGGGGGTAGTGTAGCGTAGAAATATATTTCACACTTATATGTATTAAATTAGAAATGTTGTAGTTTAGTTGTGTTTTGTTTAGAGTAATATGGTAGTGAGCTAGGTATATGTATACATAGGGTGTGTATAGGGTGTGTACATGTATGTGTATACACGGGGCAGCAGGGAGCTATGTTTCCATATAAGGAGTTGTTTACGTACTGTGTTATCGGGAAGCTGTGTATTAGGGCCCAGTTTGATTGACAGATTGCATAAGGCCCGTATAAATTTAGTAACAGATTCCTATTTATAACTAGTGTAAGTCACTGCTTTAGCCAATCAGAAAGAGTGAGGAGCGAGCTGTAACTAGGTCGGAGGAGCGAGAGGAGCAGGGTTTAACCAATCAGCGTGAGTGAGGAGCGAGAGAGGAGCCGAATCTAGGTCGGAGGAGCAGATGTTAGCCAATGAGAATGCAGTATGAAAGTGATATATAAGGGGTGACAGTAACGGAAACTAGAGAGAAAAACTTTACTTTGAGAAATACTCCACGTAACTTGTGATCGGATTTATGGGATGTACTTAGCGTGTTCTTATAACTACGGAATACATTATGACTGGGAATTATCGCCCGTGGATATTATGTGAGACAGTGTGCTTTGAATGCTAAGTGTGTACGTGTACTTCTGAATGGGATGTATTTGAACTTTATGTATATGTTGAACTTCATGGATGTGTAAATAAAACGATGTGAACTTTAGTCTGGTGTTACAGTTGTCCCTGCCGTAGTCAGCTTTCCATCTCGAACTTATATTAATAGCGTCTCGTGTATACCCGAGTGGATAACGCTACATTTGTATAATGGTAGGCCAGACAATGATGATTTAAACAAGTCCAAAACAATGGCACCATTTGAAGTACATTGTACAAATGTGATCCAGCACCCCCCCCCCCCTCCGAAGTACCCCTCCCCAACTCCCCAAAATTGTAAACGTCACGGGGCTTGCACATCAAAATACCTCCAGCTACGCCCTGGATGGCTAAATATCAATAATTATATACATAATATTTTTGCAATTGAAATATTGAATAGAGGAGGGGTATCAAGTGAACCTTTTAACAATTTGAAAGCAATCATTCGTACTAAAACCCCGTGATTTTATTCTTATTCTTCAGATACAGCAGGTCTTGTTCTCTTGTACTTTTTCAAGGATATCTCTGTACATCTTTCCTTTGTTCATATTTTGCCCCCCAGTTTAACTGATTTTGAGTTTGGATTATGATATGTTTCACACTTTAGTATTATCTGTTTATTTTCATCAGCCACAACAGACAAGTGGTTGTCATTATGCTACCACTAGCCCTCTACCTCTGGGTTTCGGGTTGGAGGCTTACTTTGGCCAGTCCCTATGTATTGGCTATTTGTTCAGGGTTTTTCTTCGGAAACTCCGGTCTTCCCCCACCACTAAACCCTTAAAAGACCATAAATTATAGCTTTTAATAGGACATAAAAACAAAACGAACCAGTCATGATATCGGTATACATGTACACGATCCATTCGTAATGGCGTGGTTCGATAACATAAGCTTCTCTGTCACTTCGTTGCAGATTACAAATCTGAAATCAACATGTTTAAATGCACATTGTGTTTGTAATGTAACGAATTACGTAACGATTATGTTAATCGCTAGCCCGAGTTTGCTCTGGTCCCGACACCATATATATCTGATTTGGACATCTATCTGTCAAAATGTCTAATTCTGGTGTTAGGGCCAGAAGAAACTCGGGCCAGCTATATAATCGCTAGCGACCTGTGTCATGGGTGATTATTTGTTTACATGGAAAATGCAACTAAGCACCGGCAGTGATTATTACTGATAACATAACTGATAAACAAAATGTGTGATAGGTTGTCTCTAGATGATTCACAACTAACTAGTCCACTGACCACCCATACTTAATCATGCCTGTTAAATGGACAATTAAATCAAACAACGCTTTTTTTAAATTCTGCAACTAGAATTTAAAAAAATACATACATTCAGGCAAAAGAATCCGTACTTGATAATTAGATATTAGTAACCAATGTCCAATGTGGTCAATCTATTTTTATAAAAGCCCGTGTCAAATACTTGTGAGGGGACATTGGCCATTTCGCTAAATTTGAACGTACTTTGGTCTTCGCTTAAAGGAAATGCTCTGGTAAATCGTTAGTGTACATGAAGCACACCCTATTAATGTGATCTTTATCGTATACATTTTGAATCCATTTAAGGGGTCATTTATCAGAACATTGTGACAGAAATTTGGAGGTGGATGAAAGCCGGAGTACTAAGAGAAAAACTACCGACCTACGGTCAGTACCTGGCAACTGCCCCACGTGGTATTCGAACTCGCAACCCAGAGATGGAGGGTTAGTTGTAGAATATCGGCACACCTTAACCACTTTGCCACCGCGGCCCCCACATTGTACGTTGCGTGCTGTCACTGAAAGTCACTCATGTGAATCATGAATTCAAAAAGTACATTCATTTGAATGTTCATAACCCTTTATGTTTTCGTCTTGGAATCAACAAATGCTGACTAGAATCAACCAAGTACTAGACTCGTCTGCCAATACATCAAAAATAAGATCAAGGTTTCCGGTAGCACCAAACACAAGGCAGCATACACTGCTCAGTTAAAGGTTAGAGGAAACGATGCTGGTCGAATTGCATTCAAAGGTCTATGAATAGAATTTCTCCTGGTAATGCTCAGAGAAATTTGCAGTGGAAATGAAAAAAAAATACCAAAGCGTCAACATAACCATCATCCGAACTCAAGATCGATTAAATTAAAGGCAAAATATGAACAAAGGAAATATTTACATGGCGACCCTCGTAAATGTACACGAGAATAAGACCAGGTGTTCCGGAAGAGTAAGCGTCTTCTGCTACATCGACGACACCCGCAATGTAAATCTTGGTCACATCCAAATAAACGTCAACCTTAAAAATGAGAACCGAGTCATCATTGTCAATCACAATAAGTAACCACACTAATGAGCATACTCAAAAACGTCCATCTTCATATCACACAAAAAAAAAACCAGAATATTTCTCGATGATATCAAGATGGCGACCAAAAAACTTGCCCATAGTTCTGATCAACCTGCATCTCTCGAATCCCTGTGCCGTAAATTTGTCTGTCAAATGCGACATGTAAACACCATAGGTTGGATGAATGTATACAAGTATCTTTGCAGCTATGCATGTACAAACATAGTTTTCTGGCAAACAGTTACGTGAAGAATATCTGGTATAGCTATATACATTTATTATTAACCTTATTGTTGTGAGGCGTATATCATATCACTCAAATGTTATTAATCTAAGAGATATTCACATCAAACGGCTAAACCTGTGTGTGCAGTTTACATCATAGACGTATATGATTTGACAATGTATTGTAATATACGTCTCTGTTTTGATGAAATTGATATGTTCGGGGCCGAATCAATTAATCTCGTTACATAATCCGATTTCTACCACAATACCCTGCGCTATTCCACTCTCAGACCATTGTATAAGCATACTGACTGTTGGATAAATATATGTTATATACCACTAGTGGAATATGACCTTCCGGACTTTTGATTGGTTGAGAAGTTGAACTTTGACCGGAAATCACGTTGGTCAATGCAACGTGCTGATTGTTGACGTCGTCACAATTTTCGCGGTAGTATATACACTGTACGAGATGATGTGTTTTCGCACAAATATCATCCGCGGTTCACAGAAAACAACGCTCCACTGCAACTTAATTGTGGTAGAAACAGGTCACACGACTCGTGGTTATTGGATATGGAATTTATTTCACTCTCGTTAAATTATTTTTTAAAAGTTACAAAAGACACTCGCTAAAGCTCGTGTCTTTTGTAACTGTTAAAAAATAATTAACTCGAGTGAAATAAATTCCATATCCAACAACCACTCGTTGTATAACCTCTATTTATCACATAACTTACCCATTCAGTCATGTCATACGGCCATGTCATAAATATGGTATTGCACACGTGTAATAACACTATTGTGGCGTCTTAAACAAATGACTTCTTTATGACGTCATATGATTGTCTCGGTAGTGAAAATCGTACAGTCAAACGAAATTGGCGGAACAGCCCTAATTTGAGTAGAATTTGTCAATAGGATGAATAAATTTGACGCAAATTCTACTCAAATTAGGGCCGTTCCGCCAATTTCGTTTAAATAACAACGGAAAACCAAACGATGTTCATTGAATTTTTTTTTAGGAAATAATAAATTGAATTAAACGAATGTTTAATAGTAAAAATGTAAATATAATAAATAAATAAATTATGTATTCAATGGCGGTTTTTGTTTTTTAATTTTCATGTCAGTGTGAATGCAAATCGGTTATATCCATATTGACCATTAAGCCCTAACGGGCTTCATGCAGTATGGATAAAACAGCTTTTCATTCATACCGGCGTGAAAATTAAAACCACAGCGTTCAATCCCTATATGCCATGTATCATTTCCGACTAAGTGGTCACTTTTGAAGACCTTTGTAACGGCCCCTTTTACTGTTAGAACTTGTCCATGAATGCATTTTAGTATGAGGCAGATCCTTTAATAATTAGTCCTGCGATATTCCGATAAAACAAAAAAAAACTTTTGTGTTCAGGATTTTTTTCAGCATCGTTAATTGTAAAACGTTATATGGGAGACATAGGATTTTTATCTCAAAATCAAATATCTAGTTTGAAATGGAAGTCACACCAGCTCCGTAGTCTGGGTAAGTATCTCTCGTCGTTTTATACCTACCATTCTCTGGCCTTCTGCTACCACTAGCCCTCCACCTCTGGGTCGCCAGTTCGAAGCCTACGTTAGATAGTTACATTTATCCCGCTGATGGCGAAATTCTCACTATCCCATTGGTTAAAACAACGTCACATGACTTCTTTGCCGATCCCGTATCGGGTGAGTAAAATCCGTATCACGTCACTAAAATCCATATTACGTCAGCAATGAGTTATCGTGCCACACCACGGAAGATAAATTGGCCCAGAAACGCATGAAAGTAAATTCTTATAAAACTCTTAGATGCAAAGAGAAAGTTTTTTAAGCGAAAAAAGGATACTACCACAGGGGCTACCTCTCTCGAATATAACCCGATAGAGATAGATAAATTCTCTGACAATCATTTCATAGTGACATATATGTAGGTCCGTACGTAGCTCCTGTGGGGACTACGTTTGATGAGTTGAGGATAGCGATGTTCGGACATGTTGACGCCCGCAAGACAGAGGAATCGAAACATTAGTCAAACTCATGTATTGTTTTCTTTCTAATTACATGTTATAACAGGGGTATACGTCTTCAGCAGGATAGTATCAGGTATTAGCCTTAGGTCGGTGTTTTTTTCGGGAACTCCGGCTTTCCTTAACCAACAAACACAACCATTGTTCTACAAAATCAACTCTGTTGGCTATAAAGGTTGTTAAGTTGTTAATTTATACTTATTTTATTTTATTACTGATGTGTGTTACCGTAGCAAGACTCGATGACCGTGAATTAGCAAGACGTGGAGAAAGAAATGAAAATGATGGCGTTTGTTTATTATTATCACTATTATTGGATTTGTTTGTTACCGTGAACAATGACATTTAAATTTCCAGTCAGAAGAGAAAGCCATACAGTCCGTCATGAAACTACCTTTCGGGAAGTACTTTTGTGAGCATGTCACCAGTGATTATACGACATATAATTAAGAGGTAATCGATGGTGTGAAGTATCATAACGTTATAGCGAGTACTTACTTTCAATTTATGACTACATATTCAACATTTAGTTGAATTCATCGGAGTTTGATGACTTGCCGAACAAGATCTGTAACTATGTAAAACACATCTTCTATGCTAATCATATGAATATTAGCATGCTCGTTTTCGTTTGTTTGTTATTTCTCTTTGCCGACTTAAATATAAGTTACGGAGCTTAGAGACGCAAAGCTTAGAATGATTTTTTTTTATGTTTTTTTTTTTTTTGTTTGTTATTGCTGTTTGTTTGGTTTTGTTGTTGTTGTTGTTGTTGTTTATTTGTTTTTTGGGGTTTTTTTTCATTTTCAAAGACAAACATAAATACAAACACAGGGAGATATTAGCCAGGTGGCATATGACTAGTAGTCAGTCCTTGAAATCATCTCGGACTCTGTATTCATCAATCTACGGCTCTCTGACCGAAATTGCAATTTTTTAAATTATACATTTTCATTTATAGATACATGTAACACCTACGTTATTTCATACAATAACTTGGAATAAATAAAACACCCGTTATAAATATGGAACACTGACAATGTAAAGTTCAATGTGTAGGCCTACTTCAAAATCTACCCACATGATCGGGTAAACTTTGATGACGTCACTCGGTGAATCCTGCAGTTCTAAAAATAGACGGTAACGGTAGTGTTCCCGGAGATGTTTTGTTTCGAGAGAAAGACTTTACAAAACAATGATGTTTGACTGATACGGTAAGTCATGTTAGTCAGACAGTAGGCATATATAGTTTATGTTTAACTAAGCTGAGAATGATTTCTTACAGGATATTGGCCTAGACGATCTATTTGCATCTTAATTCTTTGTTTATCTGGCCCCGCTTGTATATAAAAACGGTGAACTCCGAGTGGCTTGTTACTCTACTAAAACTATTTTACTCCAGTGGCTAATGTTTTGAGTCAAATAGATTATATATATAATTTGGTTTTACTGAAAACTCTGTTAAATATTATGTTGATAACATTTACTACGAACACCTAGCTACCCCATCCCTGTTAGAACTCAAATCAACACAATCAAGCTGACAGTGCTTGGTGTCAATGATGATCCTACTCACTGAAGAATGATAAAATGTAAAACACATCAGCAGCAGGGTTTTCCCTCCATTTTCGATTTGCAGGGTCCCAGGGACTCCCACACCCAAAACTTCGGAGTCCCATTTCAAAATCCAGGAGTCCTTTTTTTTGTTAAATTAGCGAAACCATAGTAAAGTGGTTGCAATATTAATCTGGTCATGTTCGGCCTCGTGCAATAGAACATCGGTCGATTACCAGTACCTTGCGTCAAATATTCTAGACTATTGCACAGGGACCTGAGAATTTGTTACAGCTAGTTTTGGACCTAAAATAGGGTGTTTAGCGAAATTTTACACATTTTGGGGTTAAGATCAATTTTCGATAAAAATGCCAGCTTTAATGACCATTGAGGGGGCATTTTTATCGAAAATTGATCTTAACACCCCCCCCCCCCCCCCCCCCCAGTGTATAAAATTACTTTAAACACCCTATTTTAGGTCCAAAACTATCTGTAACAAATTCTCAGTTCCCTGTGGACTATTGCACTGACCCCCATGATATACTTGTTTTATTACATAATCACTAAAGCACACTTTGAATAATTGAAATTGTTTATTTTATTTAAATGTTTTTAAATAATAATAGATCAATGCAATTTAATAATGTATCGCGTGAACTCTGGCATGTAAAAAAATAATTAGGTAAATATTCGATTATCTGAGTAATAACAAAAATATCAATCCGTATTTATTGGTGACTCCAAATCATAACTTTCCTGTAACAGTCGCCATGCCTGTTGTTGTCTGGCAGCATTGACATCTTAACTGACTTTGACGCTTGAAACGGTAGGAAACGTCACGCGGTGTTCAATAGTTATCGTCATTTTAGCCGTGCAATAGGCCTAGTTCATTTCACTAGTAAATGGATCAAAATATAGCTTAAATGCGTATAGTAAAGGAAAATCAAATGCATTATGTAATAATTATAAATATTGTATTTTCTGTATGTGGAAACAATGTTCTAGCGTCTCGTGTAATGAAATACAAACACAATAAAATATTTATTTATTTATTTATTGAATTTAATTACTTTTTCTTCTCATTTCATGCAGGAATATTTAAGAAAATTTTATAATCAATATCATTAGAGTATTCACTATTTAACTGTGTTAAATTTATCAAAAAAAATAGTACCAATACTGACTGACATATTGCTCATTTATTAGGTACTTTAAGTAAAATCTTTGAACTCATTTGCATAATACATTCAATTCAACACTTACAGTAGCTGATTTCATGAATAGCGTCTATATTTCAAATGTTATTACCAAAACAACAAATATTGAGATTGACTACAAGCTACTTCATTCCGTGTTTTTGAGCTACAAACACCAGGAAGTCCATCTCCTGCCAAAAAAGTGGGGGGGGGGGGGGGGGGGCAGTTCCTACTGAGCCTCACAGGGTTAAATCTATTCCTGACTTTGTTTTTAGAGCATTCTGGCATTCTGGTGTAAAAAAAAAAAAAAACTCTCACATCGTGCACTTGATACTGGCATTACCAGTGCTATTTTAGCCAGTGTGACGAAATCTGGATATATGACAACATAGTTCAGCAACAACATGTCAATGAGCTCATCAAACCCAAGTGCATGTCTGTATGTGTGAGCAAAGTGTTTGAACGAATGAAAGTGAGCCCTACATCTGTTTTGATCACTGCTGTTGACACCACTGATCTAACCCAACACCCCCATCAGCCTGGAGGTTTTGAACATGTTGGGGGTAGCGTTTTGGATTTAAAATCAGGTCAAGAGCTCCAAGTATGTCCAATTGGTCTTGGGGGGATCTACTTCGTATGTAATACGCCCCCCCCCCCCCTCCGGCTATTTCATGGCGAGGCAGAAAGGACAAGATTGACCCCTGATACTTCTGTATACCACTAACCGACCAACTGTACAAGGTCATTAAACTTTATCCAAGTTACGGATCAACTCAAACATGTGATGTTCCTATCATGGATCATGGCGGACATTGACCTCCACTTCAGCTGATGCTGTTTGATACAACAAGGCCTCAGCACAGGGACTTAGGAATTTCCATACAGCTACTTTTGAACCTTACTGCTCTCGAGACCTTAGTATTGGTCAAAAACTAGCTAGCTGCAACAAATCCTCAAGTCCCTGTGGGCCTCAGTACAAGGAATGCCATAGCGTTTCACCAACAATCTGTATGTCATTTACAAATAACACTGGCGAGTGTAATGACTAGCTTACGTAGTCTAGGCGTATACATATATATTTATATCAAATTAATGTAAACACTATTAATCTACATTATATCTACACTGATGTAACATATAATTGAAGGGATAATTTTGATTGGCTATCAGAGTATAATACAGTACATTAGTTGATAAATGTTGATATCTTGTTCCGCATTGTTTATATTCAATGATGTAATAGATATGTAACGAATATAAACTAATGTTCAGGTTAATAAACCTTTCTAGATCTAAGATAAGGCTAGGGTAACGTACATTTATAATCAGTCCGTTTCTCTCGACTAAATTCTATTCTGAATATAGCAGTTGACATACTTACACAATGACGTTGTTATGTATAGGTCTCTGGCCTGCCACTCTGACCGGATCCCTGTAAATCAAGGCGCAATAAACCGCAAAATACAAAAAACAACCAGAGAGAATACCAAAACGCCAAAAAGACCATAATCCTTACTCAAAATCGATTAAATGAGGGACAAAAAACAAAATATGAATGAAAGAAAGTATATCAGGTTTTTCCAAAGGGTAAAGATCTACTTAAGCGACGACAACCGCCACTTAAAGTCACATCGTCAAATTGAGACCACAAGAGAAGGCGTACTAATAAACATAACCAAAAGCATCCGCCCTGATATCATAGTCAGCATACATTTTTTATATCATTCACCATACTTTTTAATGATACCAAGATAATCAGGGATCAATTTACATTTTACTTTTATGGGTCCTTTTTGTAAATATTGCTACAAACATATCACGCTATGATAAATTGAAGTATTTCTAGAATTTCTATGTATCCTTTCATACTTTTATGAGTACTGGACTCGGGACTCGCACTTAGATTGATCACTGGATGGTGACCATAAAACTCCCAATAATCTTCATCAACCTCCACATCTCGAATACTTGTGTCGCAAGTTTAATTTTGTTCCTCACCAGCCGACATCTGTCACAAAAAGCTCGATATTTATAGAGTAAGCCATAGAATAACGAATTAATTGCCATATGTAAACATCAGTTGTAGTAAAAGCCTGGATGTAGCAAACAAACCGGATAATGAGGGGGAGGAGGAGGGAGGGATGATCATACTTGATGGGTCAAATTATGTATAGCACATTGACAATAAAGCAATTCGAACTTCATATACTATTTTAACTTTGCTTCATCATGTAATCAGTTCTAGGACATTAAACTACCATATTTGGTTCCACCAAACATGGTACTTTAATATCCTAGAAATTATTACGCGATGATACGGTGGCTGGGAACGGACATCATTTAAAAAAATAGTGCGTTCCCACGCAATATTCGATGAAGCAAAGTTATAATTGATCAAATAAATAAATGAATAAAAATACCTGGATATACGGCAGCTTTGACAAGAAAATCATAATTCGAAAGTACATCTCTAGCATACCTAACATTTTGCTAATCTTCCCTAAAAAGTTATCAATGTGGTGATATTCCAGACAGTTAAATCGCTTTAAAGGTATTATTTCCTTTTTACTGAAAATATTTGTTATTGCTTTGCATACGCCGATTCGTGTTAATTCGATGTCCATACCTCTGCAATGTATTAATTAACCACCTCATTGGAATTATTAATAATTAATATATCACGTCAGTAAGTGTTTGTCGACATCTTCTTAGAAATACTGCAACATTTACAACTTACATGATCATGGGATAGCAAACATAAGTATAACTGGTGGGTTATCAGTCGATATAGAGTGTATTCAGGTTCTAGGAAACAACTGGAAGTCCTTTACATATTGTATTATGTTCCGGCCTCTGCCGTTAGCTGTGAGAATACACGTCACTTGCTGAACAGGTAAACTCGTTTAAAATAATAATTATATAATTAGGGCATGTAAAAGTGTGATTATATTTCTGTGCTAGTTTGATGATGATTGTTTAATACTTTACAACAAGGCTATTTCACTGTGTTGAATATAACACACAACACTGTACAGACACCTATTGTATGTATGTGTGTGTTAGTGTGTTACAAATCCATATATTGTTCCTGGTCGCCCCAGGCCATTACGTGACGTCATGATATATTAATATGTCATTCAAAAATTATAACCCCGAGCTAAATGTTAACACTTATAATTCCAACATGTTAATGGCTATATTGCTGCAAGATAAACTACCACGAGCATGTCTGCAGAGTTGATAACAGATTTACGCTAAAGGGACAAGTGCTAAGGCCCTGCCTGTAGTTGGCCGTTTTTGTGTCAGTGCGCCGATCGCGATATTGGAGCTATGGTTGGGAGTGTTAGATATATATGTGTGTAAGGACAGGAGACAGGGGGCGGCCCACAAGGTCACACAAGTAAGTATTGTACCTAAACATACCTATGTTCACTGTTTATGTTTTATATGCTAACTTGTTGTTAGGGTCTCGTTGGTTATGTTTAAAACAGTTCTTAATGTTGCCGTGTGAATAAGATCATAATCCATCATCATTACAAAAAGCTTTGAAATGTATTGGTTGGTTTTCTAACGGACCGTTGCAGTGTTTTATTTCTCATCCATACTTCTAGTTTTGTATAAAATACAAGTGATGTATACATCTTTCGTAACAATTTCTACTACTATACGCTCACCCACTTACAACATTCTCCGAATATTTTTTTTTATTATCCCGTAACTCCCCAAAAAAAACTTGTACACAGACATACATAACGATTCCGCCCCCGTTTTGCGAACTGACGGCTTGTATACATCTCTCACACTCTGTCTGACCGAATTTTTGCCAACCCGTGATCACCTGCCACATGAGTTAATAAAATGGTTTTTGATTCTACAGTCAGTCTGTCGGAGGTCGTGGCTCTTGGCGAGGAACATCTGATAACGGTAACGCTGCTGAGTTCGTGGATAGTTGGATGGGGAGAAGGACATATTCAATCATTTAACATATGGGACTTGGTGATTAATTTATAGGATTTAAGGTCTTTTTAAACTTCTTTCCATGCAGTCGAGTTTTTTTTCCATAATACGGACCTCTCTTAGGGCGATTCTACACAGAAAAACTAACAACGGCACGAATTGTTTACAACATACATACGACCTTGTTTTTTTTTTCTTTTGCGCTTGCGCATCGTAAATTGCCTAGCGAATTATACACAAGCTAACAGTGCTGCGCGAGACTATAGTTTGGAAATAAAACAGGTGGTCAGCGTAAAATAAAACTCCAATACAGCAAACATTCTTGATGGGTGTTTTTTTTTTGGGGGGGGGGGGGAGATGTTTACACATAATAATAATACAGGAATGTCATTTTTGTTGCTGCAAATCTGATGTATACATATCTATGCAGTACTATTCCTTGTCCGATAGGTTATAGTGTGGATGATACATACCATATACAATCGTTCTTGACCTACATTATTAGGTTCGTGTCGCTATTGACCAAGTTGTGCTAATTGGTAATTTTTAAACTCTACTTTTTGAGCTAGTTACATGGTTTACATAGATTATTTAGATTCACTAAAGTCACTAGTTTGCATATTTTGTTTTGATGCTTATAGGGACTGTCAGAAAGTGTATTTACTTGCAATTTTAGTTAAGAGTTTAAATGAGAAACTTATACTTAGTACTTTGAAATGACATGTTAAATCCACTTTAATTATACTTAGCCAAAAATAGCACAAGATGCATTTTGATCAGAGAAGAGAATAAAACGAGATCACGAGGATGGCGAGATCATGCGTGGATATCCGACGACACTTGTATTGGACTTTCAACAACTTCCGTATTGACTGTCAATATCAACGAAATATAAATTTAATTCGCTTAAAAAGCTGTATTCACCACTTACAAGTAATTTCAGAAACCATAACCTTGGTTGTACGGAAGTAAAAAAAATTGCTGTACACAGTGTACGAGGAAATACGACAAATTGTGTAATCAGCTACAACATTGTGATACCTGGCCCCGCTTGTATAAACAAATCTCAACTTGAGATTTCCTTAAGTTGAGATTTCCTTAACTGAGATTTCCTCAAATATGGCTTGTATAAAATTTCCTCAAATAACTTGAGGACGTCCTCAGCTGAGGAAAAGTTGAGGTATTTTTGCGATGTTGTAAGCGGTCCGATCGAGAACTCTTTTGTAAAGGAGGTTGATAACTCGTATAAACAAAGTGAAACATTTTCCCGTAAACTGTCAAGTGAATGATACTGGCCCATTGGTCCACTTGTTGTATGCATAGTTTAAATTAGAATAGGAAGTGAAGATGAGATGATGTATAAAATTCAAAAGTAATGTTTTGTTTTTCATGCTTCTGATGTGTAGATAATGTAATATGTAAATGTAATGTAAATCTAAACCATATCAATTCAAGTGTATATTACTTGACCAACATAATGAGATAGACATACAAGTGTGTGTGAAATATGCTTTATTTAAACTTGGATGTCTTATATATAATAAAGTCTTGTTTATCTCGCCTTAGACATTGACACTTATTCGTGCTCCCATATTCCTCTGAAACTATGGAATGTTCTTATACATGAAGTTTACAGCTTTGTTCAGAAATTGAGGCTGAAAGAAAATGGTCTGGGATAAAAATTAATTAAAAGGTGATTTTTTTTCGAAATGGCATCTAATATGGGGCAAAGAAAACTGAAAACCAAATTTAAGTCTTTACAACCCTTCTTTTGTATCATGGGAACATTATTTTTGCCTAACGTGATACCATAATTTCTCGCGTATATTACGCAGGTACTCTTTGGGGTCCAAAAATTATTGAGAAAAAAAAAGGTCGCCAGTTAAGGTTAATTAAACAAACATCTTTGAATAGGAAACTTAGAAAACAACACAATGCCTCGTTAATTAGGCCTGACGTTGTTTGACACCTCGCGCAAGTTACGGTTACGTTACGCCAACGGCGAAGAGGCCTAATACATGTATTGAAATATAACGATGTTTTCATGGCAATATCAATTAAATCGAATATAAAACTTAATTTTCCACGTTTTCTATAAAATACACGATTTTGGAAGTTTCTGTTGCGTCCAGACATCGACAGAGCCGGCAGTGGTACTGTAATATAGGATGAGAGTAGTTAAAAGCAGTCACTCAAACAGGTGCGACGAGGACCGCCTACAGTCGATTTTGCGAGACATAAAAAATTACGGAACCTTTGTGATTTCAGCATTTCTTCTTTGAGAAGAAATATAGATATGTATTGGACTGTTTTGAGAACCTACATAATTATTTTTTCAAACTCTAACTTTAATCGTTGTCAGTTCATCACGCATGTTTGTGACCCTGTGGGTTACTGCCGGGTATTAGTATAACGAGACCTTGACTCTTTGCAGTACACAAACCGGCGAACTTCCCATGTCGTTTTTAACACATTTCTACCTTCAAGATTGAATCTCTCAGTATGTTTTTATACAAGACAGGTATTTTGAGCCTCAGAGTGCCAACAACGATCTCACACTTAGGTATATTTCACCACATGTCTAAATTCATAACGTAGAGTCATTGATCGACCTGGAAGTTAGGCTACGTTATACTTGTACTGAGTTTATTCCAGTTTATTTATCACATTCTATCGAATAATATGACTTTCAATTACAACTTTTCGTAGTTGAAAAAAAAGATAATGCAAATCAGGAATAATTTTTTAAACAAAATAATAACTGGTTTCTTCTGTGAGGATATTTCTAATCATTCCGAAAATCTCCGAAAAATTAACGATACATGATCGTTCCATAAAAAAAGTGTGCACTTGCAAATTGGCCTATAATAGGCCTATAATTATGTGAGAAATTACGGTAGGTTATTTTTAAACGGGGGTATGGACCCTTGCCTTAGGATGCAGAATTAATACAATGTATGCGACACTGGACCCAATAGAGCAATTTGGGGAAAATCAATAAAATAATCAAGAGTCAATTTGAAAACTCATTTGTAATAAACAAAATTAAAACTCAATAACTTCTGTGCCTTCTCTTTGCTGTATAATTATATTACTGTACAGTACATTTGTATATTTCTTAACATAGCCCCAATATTCATGTAGATTCAATGGATTTCTTAAATTTTCAATTTCATGTTTCGTTATATTTATTTCACATTGAATTCATGGGCCATCAATACACTTGTGAAAATATTAACTTTCCTGTGATCAGAGTAATTTCAATTAGAAAAAATATAAACATGAAATTGTGCAATTTTAACATTTTCTAAATAATGTTTAAAACTCTACTACAGTATGTAGAATAGTTCTAGGTACAAAATGCTTATTAAATACATGTCATTTATTTATTTAAAGCATATATCTTATGTTTGTTTATGAGTTCTGCTTCATTAGGCATATTTGAGGTTGCTATATAGCTCCCTCAAAATTTTGAGGAAATTCTCAGATTTATTTGAGGAAAACAACAGATTTTACTTTTGAACAAGTGAACTTGAGGAAAATCTCAACATTTGAGGAAAATCTCAAAGTTGAGGAGAAAATTGAGAAATTTTGAGTTGAGGAAGGTTTTTGCAAGTCAATTTGAGGAAACCAAACCTCGTGGCTCCCTGTAATTTATACATAACAATACAGGCTACTACCCGTAGCAAATTGATGTAACTTCTCAGTTTCAATTAAAAAGTGAGGACTTAACCGCCATCATACAGAATTTGTATTACAATATATGTGGCTCTCTATGTGCCTTTCCCTTCGGTGTCCCATGTAAAGAACATAGGTATAACCTCGTGTTTGTTGTTATGTAACTTAAAATAAAGCACACCGGAGAACTCTGCTAGTTTTTTTGCCAAAAATTAAACAAGACGTGATTGTGTTGTAATACAGCATTTATTCAAATGCCTAAATCTAGCGTTAAGCAAAATGCTGTAATTACTTCTAGGATTTAGCAAAATGCGAAAAACATATTAAGATAAAATTCAAAATATAATCGTATAGGCAAAATAGGTGGGAATAGACATCAGATAATTGGCCACAAAACTTGATAGAGATTATAACATCTAGCAAGTTTGCCTATCCATAGATGCATTTTGTACTTATATCCAACAGGTTTTAAAGATAGTTTCTCCTTGGCCTCACAGCTGTGGCGACATCTAGGGGTTATTTATTCAGTTGATCCTCTGTCTTCGAAAGTAACGAAAACTTCAATCAGGTCACACCTTTCTTGTCAGAATAGAAATAGTCATCGACTCAGCTGTAGTAGCCGAATTCCTAAAGAAACCACCTCTCTGTCGATCTTTACACTTCTCTTGTAGAAGTGATATGGTTGACACAGGTTGTGTGGTTACAGCATCCGCGATATCCAGGGCCCACGTTCTACATAATCTAGGTGAACGTAACCCCTGGATATCGAGGACGTTGTTACAAATCTAAATGCGACACCGTATTCAAAATGAAGTCATGACAAGGGTTTCAGTTTTTCAAAATATTTGTACGAGCTTTTCCTTGTCTGTCCTAGGATTCTACATGCATAGCTGACATTCATTAAAGTGCCCCTTGAAGCTTACATTGATTATGCCAATCTCTTTTCATGATCATTCAGGTAAAAGAGAAAATTATCTGCCTAAAGAAGGCACTTTCAAAAAATAAAATCTATATATAATGCTTTTCCAGTCTGACGTTTGACAGTTAACGATAATATCCCCAGAGGTTGAGGTCTAGTGATAGCAGAATGACCGAAGCCGGTATGGAAATCTGACTATAAAGTATATAGTCCTAGTTAACAATATACTGATATTACTACCAGTTATTATAGTTAAACGAAACGAAACTAAAATCTTTAGTAAAACGGACATGCGTTTGATACTGTAAGTAATTTCACTTCCATCAACGTTAATAATGTTGATAGCAGAACCACGTAGGATGTAGACAAACACATTAACTTGTAAACAAAGGATGACTCCATTAGTCTTGACGTCGTGGTTATTGTACCAGCGTATCAGGTAGTCCTCTAGAAAAAATCAACACAGGAAAAATTATGATATTAAAAAAAATATTATTTATGATATTTTTCTTATCCTAATGATATGACCATTGTAAGTATTTTTCTCATAACAAATTGCCTAAAAATAAAGAACTTGGCTTCAAATATTGCCTCCACTTTCCATTCGAATAAGCCATAATCCTTGACCCAATCAGATCATTGACGTTAAGTGATGTTGTTTTGGTTTGTCTTCTTAGTCTAACAGCAGGTTTTGATTTTGTTTCAGAAATTCTTGGACGAGAAAAGAGACATGTAGGCTTGAAAACCTGGTAGATAAAGTTTGCACGTTGGAGATAAGAAATACAACGTATTGCTACAGATAATCTGTAAGGGAAGCAGGATCACATGCAAAGCGGCTGTTCAACTGCAGGGAGAGGACTATAATGACGTAGCTCTGACACCGCCCTCCGACGGTTTCAGGACTGACCATGTCTTTGAGCATATTTTCAGCGCCTGTGAGGTATATTAAAGTCAACAAGAAGCCTATATTAGCCGTGTTTCTGG
The DNA here is from genome assembly GCA_947623455.1 of Mimachlamys varia. Lineage (NCBI taxonomy): Eukaryota > Metazoa > Mollusca > Bivalvia > Pectinida > Pectinidae > Mimachlamys > Mimachlamys varia. The sequence continues at coordinate 12,616,658 of OX392537.1, read as the reverse complement.
TGTCGTTACTCCTTTTCGCCAACTTCAGGTACAACCAGCCGTCTAATTTTCGCTTCAGTCATAACAATGTGAACGCCGTGTGTACTTTGCCAGATATAGATCCGTTTGATGAAGAGATCATGAAACTGAACTGGCATCCGCACCCGGTAGTGTGTGACGACAGTCTATCTTTTGTGTACATAGACAGGAAAGGGTTTATCCAGTTGAATGGTACAGCATTGAAATTTAAAAAGTTATCAAAGTCGGATGTATATTGTACTTACCAACAGGTGGAACGCAAAGGCGATGACCAAGTGATCCTAAAACCGGAAGTACATATTCTTGAACCAGAATACGTTTCTTGTGATTTTGTTGTCGCCAAGTGTCGTGACAAGGCAGGGAAAGCATTATACGAAGGTTTACTTGTGAACGTTGATTATCGTACAGTGCTTCAGTCCAAGACAATTCGTAACGAAAGTCCAGATAAACTGAGTGTACTAGTTCTCGGGATTGATTCGGTGTCAAGAAATGGAGCTTTGCGCAAACTCCCTAAAACAATGAAGTACCTTGAGGATGTTTTAGGGGGTATATCGTTTAAGGGTTACACAAAAGTAGGGGAGAATACTTTTCCAAATTTGGTGTCCCTGTTGACCGGGAAAACTGGAGGCGAATTACCGCATGTTGGCCAGCATTACTACGATGACTACCCGCTTATACACCATAACTTTTCTAGAGCAGGTCACGCGACCCTATTTGCAGAAGACTGGCCGGCCTTCTCGACGTTTAACTACGCGGCCAAAGGTTTCGCTGTGCCTCCGAGTAACCACTACATCCGGCCATTGTACCTCGCCATGAAAAAGCTTCAGCCGGTGACTACGTCACTAGACCAGGTGCTACTCTACCTCGAGGATAAAGACATACAATTAAAATATTCATCGTTGTGTTTTAGAAACCGACTCAAACATCACATGTTTCTGGAATATTTTAAAAGATTTATTGATGTTTATAGAAACAAAGCCAAATTTGCTTTCACGTGGATAAACGAAATTAGTCACGATTATGCTAATTTTCTAGAGATAGCTGATCAAGATTTTGTGGATTTATTAACATGGCTTAAAAAAGACGGCCATTTAGATAATAGTGTTTTGATGTTGATGAGTGATCACGGAAGCAGGTCAAACACGGTCCGAAATACAGTAGCAGGACGGATAGAGGTTCGAATGCCCCTTCTTTCTATAGTACTTCCGGAGCATTTTAAACGACAGCATCCTAACCTCGTGGAGACCATGGTTCAAAACACAAAGGTCATAACAACGCCATTTGACGTTTACGCATTAATGGATGACGTATTACACAAACGATTTGACAATCAAGTGCAGTTAACAAAAGATGATAAACTTCCAAGAGGAATAAGCCTTTTTCGAAAAATTCCAAAAAAACGAACTTGTGCAGATGCCAGTATCCATGAGTATTACTGCGCGTGCTTTACCAGCATTCCCGTTAATAGGACTAACAGACTTGTGCTCCAGATAGCGCGTGCCAGCATCACTAAAATTAACCTCATGTTGTCTGATGTGAAAAACAAATGTGCCGAATTGAGTTTGGTTACGATTGAAGACGCTCAACTGATTGAATCGAATTTCAAACGTGTTGAAGAAATGGAGAAATTCACTCTGAGAAATATATTTTTCAATCCCGTTCAAGACAAAAGAAAATATCTAGTTTTGTTCAAAGCTGCACCAAGCGGTGGTCTGTTTGAGGTTACTGCTAGTGTAGAGAATAATGACGTCATCAAGCTAGGGGAAATCGTTAGAACAAACAGATACGGTAAACAGTCCTCGTGTTTACAGGACCCCGTGTTACGGAATTATTGTTTCTGTGTTTAAAAAGATGTTTCAACCATACTTGCCATCAATGACCGGAAGCTTGTTCTGTAAAACGCTCATTATTCATCCGTCCGCTCATCTCATTATAGTTATAAGTGGTTTTAGAAAGGCTACTTAGATCTTAACCAGGGTTCATATTATGAAATAATATGTAATCATGTAAGGCAGCAATTTCCGTTGAATTCAGTTTATGGAACATGTTACAATCTTATAGTTATTATGATTGTGGCTGATATATGACGTACACTTTTTATATCTATATGTATTATGGAATGGCAAATATTATTTTTATACATTTTATTGTTTCTGATGATAAAACCTATATAGACGTCCTACTTAGGTAAACCTTGAACACGTCTGATCATGTGAGAGTGAGTGGATGGCTGATTTAAATGATAAAGAGGAATTACAATACAGTAGCTATAATTTTTTACTATACAATTATAACAATTTATTTGCACCAGGTATTTTTTTTTTTTTTTACATTTTTGAAATATCCTTTTATAAGTAGAGCAACCAGATATGCTATAATATTCAAGTACTGACTTACAAAATTTGACTGAATCCCTTGGCGAAGGTTACCGTAGTATCCCCATACGGCAGAAGGCGGGGACATATATAACTGTAATACGGGTCTATATAATCTTGCCATACGATTGAGAGCCAGTGTTGGGTAATTCAGGTTTATATTTCAGGTTACTGGTTATTTCATTGAACTATTGACAGATTTTGACTTTATTTTGGTCAGAAACATTCCATAAATATTGCTTGTTTAAATAATAGTTTACCTTAATCAAAAGAAAGAAATGTGCAAAAAAACATCCGATTGGCTTTTGACAAGTGTTAGTATGTTTTGAACTACCTGTAGTTTCAATCCAGCTTGGCTGTACTTGTTTCTGATTGGCAGAAACTCAAAATGACAGTGTCCAAAACAAGACAAAGTGAAAATCGTAATATAAAGTTCAATTAGCATGAGTATGTGTCCACCTGGTCATGTACGGTAAAAGAGCGGTCTACCAATATTATAGATAGTCGTTTGTGTGTATACAAATTATATTGTGTTTCAGGTTTTTACATTTTGCGTATTAATAATGAGAAAAAAAGATCTGCAGTTTAGTTACAGTTATGTAAACAAATCATATTCATAGTGCTTATATTATTTTGGTTAAATTTTCAATTTTGATCAATTCTGAGTGTTTAAAGTGTTGGTTTCTTGTTACATTTTAACATGTGTTATGATACCTCATCGCGGAGGAATTTCCGTAATTGCGGAAGAATATGTTAACAGGCGCCACTTATTAAGTGTCACGTTCCGTTGCTTGTTATTTTAACGTTTTGAAGTTTGTAAAAGGTTAAACAAGAAGTAGGCACGTGTGTTGAACCAATATTTTTTAACTTAAACTTCGCCAATATTGCATTCATGTAATGCTTGTCTGGGGTTGAATTTGCCTGACTGTACGTGTACGTTGATGTGTGTACTGTTGGCTTAATTGATGACTATGCATAATATGTAAGAAAAAAGTGCCGATATTTTGTACCATATTTTTTTATTATTGAATCTTTGAATTAACTGTTGAATGCATTTGCATGTATATTTAAAATTGATTCAAAACCGACAGGAATAGTGTTACCATAGTAACGCGTGAAGCCTTTTACTCGTTCTACCTATCAGCAACCATTGACGGCTTACTTTAATGATATCCCATACGTCACTATGTTGTAGTTTATATGTAAGGATTGTACCACATTTTGACTGCGTATACGGTAGTTTGTCCGAACATATGGCTTCGAACATATTCTCGTTGACAACTGCAGGCATGCTACCGTATACGCAGTCAAAATGAGGTACAATCCTTATATTGAAGGCCCAATAAAAGTAACTTCAGGAAATTTTTCGAGATTCTGAAAAATATGGGGAAAAATCCAGTTGATAACCATGCAAAAATAAGTCTAACACGAAGTAAACCTGAGCGGTAACTAACAGGAAACTCAAAAGAATTGAAAATAATTCAGGTGTGGCCCACTTCAACAACAAGCCGAAGGTAGAAGACAATTCAAAATCGACGCGTGTTTACAAAGACCGAGTATCAACTGCTGCTGTACCGGTAACCGCGTAAGAATTCATCTTGAATATTGCTGATATCAGTTAATCTAAAAAATATAATAAGTTATTAGGCTTGATTTTCGCTTCAAGTTTTACCGAAAGTTACGTATTTTGGGCCTTTAATATCAAAAGTGATGTTTCAATGATATACGAAGGAAAAAACATTCGAGACGGGTTACTACGATGGCAACTGCGATAGCCGGGGTTGCTAAGTCTGAGTGAAACTACATCAATATCTTGGTAAATATAGAAACACGCAGCGAAAAGATTTTTTTCCTTCCTTTCATCACATTTGAATTTCTGTTGGAATAATATTAGTAGCATTGCGAACATACTTTTCCCCATTTAAACGTTCGTCATATACACACTGACACACTGATCTGGTGGTAGTGACGCGGTCGAACCTCGCAGCAGGAAGCCGCCATTTGTCTATAGGGTAATGCCAAACTTCAACAAATGGAAGATAAATGGAAAGGAAGAGAGCTTAAAACAGTGGTTAAAAAAGTCGATACAAAAAATAGGATTTAGAAATAATAATTTTGTCAATGAATTTCGAATCAATGGAATAGGAAGTTTGCCACCATCCATTTATTGTATAATTAACCATAATGGATCCCAAATGTGTTCCTCATTTCAAGATGTTGGAGGCACCATAGAACGGCTGTCATTTAATATTTATCGTTCTGAAGCGTGAACGGACCATACTTGAAATAGAAATCAATCCGCCGAGCCTTTTACATTGTGTATACGCTAATTTATACGCTGTCAGAGTTTACTAAGCTGAAGAAGGAGTAAATATATATTGTATATATATGTTACCTTTGACAAGAACTCAGAAATCTACTTTCGAGAACCCTCCAGTAAAACTGCATTAACAAAGCACAGAGGTAATGTATAAGGTTACAAAATTGCAAAAGCTTTATCTAAACATTCATAAAAAATTGAAAGGTCCCTCAACTCCAACCAAAACCACAGGTAAAACTAGTTAGGTACAATGTGAGCATAAAACCTCAACTGCAACCAAAACAACGGGTATTATTTGTTAAATACCATACAGTTTTAAATAAAACAAAACAGCAAGTTTAAAAAAATAAAACAAAACAACAAGTTAAATAATTATGCAAGATAGCATCAAATTTTATCAGCTTCAGATAGACTTAAAAGTAACCCAAACCTAGAGCATAAAGTGTAAAGTATATAGTGTACACGGGAGCAGTGTTAATTACTGTTGTAATGGGGCGTCTGTTCACACCTAAGTGTTTTCCCATCATGCCCGGGGAATTCATCTAGAAGAAAACTATTCAAAATATGCTGTTTTATCGTGTAAAAATAAGGTCTGTTTGTATGTTTTCATCTATTGTAACTTTTTCTTCGCCTCATCAGTGCTATTTTTCGAGTTTTGTACGCGGGGGATGTCTTTATTTGGTGGGGTGGGGGTCAGGCAGGGAGGGGGAAGAGTTATTTCAACATCTTACTCATTTATATTGATCATTCCTTTTTTTATAAGCCAAAATATATTTATCACCAACAACCCACTAATTTTAGTTATGTGTCCACCTTTGCTGTACGATCTCTCCCACTACATTCCTGCTACTACACATATACAGGTGGCTACCTCTCCTTTGTAAATGGTGCTATCTCTCTGAGCACTTTACTTGAACAATGTTCTGATTAGGTTATCTGACCTGAGGGGCCAGAATGACCTATAGCCATCGTGCACCGTCCGTCTTCGTGCGTGAACTTTTCCTTAAAACGACTTCTTCTCAATAACCGAAATGCCCAGGGTACTGATAACAGGCGTGTAGCATGCTGGGATGAAGGGCTACCAATTTTGTTCAAATGAATGACCTTGACCCTCAAGATCACAGTGTGATAATGTGTTTAAAAATCGATACATTGCAATAATCAACAAAGCAATTATTTAGGTCTTTATAGTCAGATGACCGTTAAAGCCCATGGACCTCTTGTTTGTACAAACTCATAAAACATACACTGTGAGTAATGACCCGTTTCCTCTTCGTCACCGTTTATAAGCTGACCTGTTACCTGTACCCCCCCCCCCCTTTATTACCTGTACTAGGTGACCAGTAACCTGTATCCATCTTTTATTACCTTACTAGGTGACCAGTTACCTGTGTATACCCTTTATTACCTTACTAGGTGACAGGTTACCTGTATAAGCTCTTTATTACCCGTACTAAGTGACAGGTTACCTGTACCCACCCTTTATTACCCGTACTAAGTGACAGGTTACCTGTATAGGCCCTTTATTACCTGTACTAGGTGACAGGTTACCTGTACCCACCCTTTATTACCTGTACTAAGTGACAGGTTACCTGTATAGGCCCTATATTACCCGTACTAAGTGATAGGTTACCTTATAGGCCCTTTATTACCTGTACTAAGTGACAGGTTACCTGTATAGACCCTTTCTTACCTGTACTAGGTGACAGGTTACCTGTACCCACCCTTTATTACCCGTACTAAGTGACAGGTTACCTGTACCCACCCTTTATTATATATACTTAGTGACAGGTTACCTGTACCCACCCTTTTTTACCCGTACTAAGTCATAGGTTACCTTATAGGCCCTTTATTACCTGTACTAAGTGACAGGTTACCTGTATAGACCCTTTATTACCTGTACTAGGTGACAGGTTACCTGTACCCACCCTTTATTACCTGTACTAAGTGACAGGTTACCTGTATAGGCCCTTTATTGAATATACTAAGTGACAGGTTACCTGTATAGGCCCTTTATTGAATATACTAAGTGACAGGTTACCTGTATAGGCCCTTTATTGAATATACTAAGTGACAGGTTACCTGTATAGGCCCTTTATTACCTGTACTAAGTGACAGGTTACCTGTATAGGCCCTTTATTACCTGTACTAAGTGACAGGTTACCTGTATAGACCCTTTATTACCTGTACTAGGTGAACAGTTACCTGTACCCATCCTTTATTACATTACTAGGTGACAGGTTACCTGTATACAACCTTTATCACCTGAACTAAGTGCCATCCCCTAGGTGTATCTTTATAACTTGTCTATGGCCACCTTCACTCTTTATCTTAATACCTGTACTAATCAATACTGTGCAAGGTCATCCCTATCCTCGATATCCAGGGATCAGGCTTATCTACGCTCTCTACACACTAGAATTTGTAATGGCAAACATCGCTAGGATCAGTTTTGCTATTACGTATTCCTGGGGTGTAGAGAGCGTTGGTGAGCATTACCTCGAGGTTATCGACTGGTACCTGTATCTTTATAACTTGTGCTAGGTCACCTTCTGTCTGTATCTTTCTCAGTCAATCTCCTATCTGTATCTTCAGTACTTATATTGACAAATGGCCTTATTCCATTGATAGTATCAATTTGCAATTGGATAGACATGGATTGGATCGTTTAAAATGTATATGCCTACAATGCAACAAGCTATCAATATGGTTATATTTTTAGTATCAATGTTATTTGTATCAATAGAATTTCGAAATTATATTTCAGCAGTGTGCCTTAATTAAAACGCTTGCCTTGAATATAACATGGTGTTAGCCTTTTGTTTGGTGCATGGATCGGTAAATTATCATCAGATCTAGGTATGTAGTGTATACCATTTTGTAAAACAGTATGATACATCGTCGATCGTGTTAACAAAGCTGTTGGATATATAGGAGAATACAATGAAGTTCAAACTATACCATTCAGGTCGTTGTCAACACGAACATGCATTGAGGGTTGTTATTTCATTGTTGTATCTTAAATGCGAAGTTTTGAACTTTAACCCTTGTCAGCGTCTGACGTCAGCTGCCGACAGGACATCATTTATTATCGTTTAATGTGTTTTAAAATGTTATTGAAAACATTTTCATGAGGGTAATACAAACACTGCAGACCGAGTTTGATCAGATATCAGTGAAAGTACGCCAGGGGGCAGCTGATCAAACCTAAATTTAAATAGCATTTCTAACAAAGTCATTAGGTAGAACTAAACGATATCTTATATTATACTTCCACTCAAGGTTATACTTACAATGTACTTTAGGTAGGTAAATGAAAGGAGACCTTCAGTCCAAGAAGAAAGTCGCACTTGTTGCGACCCCACTCTGGTACTATTTTGAATTTGGTATTTCAAAATTTCCAATCTGATTTAAATACAGATCCACACTATTACTATCGTGTGTAGGATCTGACAGCAACCAGTAGAAAGTCATGTGCAGATGACCTTTGTATTCACCACTCAAATCGCCGCTTAGCAGATTCTGAAAGTGAAAAGATTATTTCGATTTGTTTTTACACTTTTCATTAAACCAGAGTAACTTCAGTTAATTCAGTAGAAACCATGACAGTTTTATTGTTTAATGACAGGAACTATTTTGAGCTGCAGATAATATATATTATGATTACCTTCGAAGTATTACTACACGGCTAGAATAATCGTAAGAGTAGGCACGTCTTCAGACCACAACTACAAGTCCCACATGCATGAAATATATATATCTATTGTGGATATGTAAGGAGTATTTATATTTCATAGCGAGTGATCTTTGTACATGCCTATTAATCACTACTTTGGGTATTTTCACGGAATTACTTAATTAACTGTTGCTATGTAGCATGGCTCAGCATAGACCTTACTTTGACATGTTTTTTTATAAGGGGTTTGTAATATTGTCAAAACAATCGAAATAAAATGCTTGTTTCAGGAGGTACAAATGAGTTCGTGGGGATCACATACTTATGTTATACAAAACAACCGTGATGCCAATACGTGTCTGTAGCATCAGATAGGAATCCATAGATTCTACTTTGACATTTAAATGCAAATCGAGGTTGTGAAAACCATCACACAAATATAGCATAAAGGGAGGTATTTTAAACATCAATAATGTTTTTATTAGACACTATTTAGACTTCTGAACATAGCAAGATAAATATGCTTGGATTTCTGTATAATAATATTAGTAGCATTGCGAACATACTTTTTTTCCATTTAAACGTTCGTCATATACACACTGAAACACTGATCTGGTGGTAGTGACGCGCTCGAACCTCGCAGCAGTTTGATGTAGAAAAAGCAAGCTTCATTGATTAAACATTTGTCTTTAAAACAATTTGTTCTCTAGATTCAAAAGTCTTGTATTATCCAAAATGATGTTTAAGATAATCGAAACAGCTCCCTATGTACCATATTTGTGTAATCCATTTATAGCCGCCGTTTGAAATGTATCCTTTTATGATATGAAGGTGAACATTTTTGTCGCCTGAAAAGGCGAGATATAGGGATAACTTTGTCAGCATCGTACGAATAAAGGTTTTCGTTGATAACTTAAGTTCCCTTGAGCGTATCCATGTCAAACTTCAAACCGTACTTCTTTACTTAAAGTCCTTGTTTGGGATTGCTCGTCAGGTTTTAGAGTCAAATATCAAGGTCACTGTTACTATAAATAGAACCAAAGTCATGTTAGACACCTTGAGTTCTTATACTTGCTTATATTAAAAGCACATAGACACACACACACATTTCTTAATCAAACAGTCTTCTTTCTCGTAGGATCTGTTTGTGTGTGTTTATATATATGAAGTAGGACTCGTGTGCTGATATGTTGTGTATTATAGCGAACATGCACCAAACAGCTTGTATACTTGGGGAACTCATCCGCCAATATATGTCATTACATATTCGTCAATTCTATATATAGCTAGCTTGTATTCTAGTAACTAATCCTATTGTACTTTAATTGTTTTATCTATTTTGCCTTACATTCGGATCATATTTTGTAGTGAATGCGAATTTTTTTTATTATAATTATTTTACAGTTAAAGTATCACCTGAAATGCCGTGTAAGATAAATAGAGGTTACACAACGACTGGATGTTGGAAATGGAGTTTATTTCTCTCGAGTTACAAAAGACACGAGCTTCAACTTTTAAAAAATAATTTACGTGAGGAAAATGAATTCCCCATCCAATAACCACGAGTCGTATGACCTGTTTCTACCACAATCTCAGTCGGACACAACTTTAGAGAACCGCTGACTATGATATGCGTTAAACGTATCATCTCGTATATATTCCCGCCAAGTGATGACGACGTCAACAATCGATGACGTCGTAAACAATCAGCAAGTGACGTTGTTCATAATAAAATGTTATTCAACAATTGTAATGATTATTTGATACCATGAGAGTTGAATAACACCAACCTATAAATTGTGGTAGAAACAGGTGTTAGTGTTAATGTCAAGGTGTCAAGGTGAGGATCTGATTTTCTCTTAATTCCGTACCTAACTAATAGGTCCATATAGCAAGGTTTGCTTAAGGACATGTTACAGTATTTACTATACAGAATAAGAGGAAACAAAATACTGTAAACATAAATATTTTCGCGGTAACCTTATTTTAGCGCTTTTCGCGCCAAAAGTATTGCGCCAAAATACGATTGTGCTAATTGGAATTTTACATGTTTCTTTTATAGTAATAACCACGGATACGGGAATTTATCAATGCGCTAGTATGCCAAAAACTGACAATGTGCTAAAATTTGATTGCGCCAAATTAACTACGTTAACAGTACACGGAAGTTATTCAAGTCGATCTGGTTTTAAACGTCCACATTACGGGAACCGTTCTAGGAACTATTTCATAATTACGATATTTATTTCAGTGCTACTTTCATATAGCCTCCCCTCATGCTGTGTCAGATAACCGGATTTTAAGTTTTACTATACTGCATACAGAATTAGGGGAAACAAAAAACGGAGGTTATTCAAGTCGATTAGGCGCCATACTTCCGTCGTACTGTGACCGTTCTAGGAATAATATAAGGAACATATAGGACTGAGACCACATTTAATTGCAATTGAAGTCTCAGTGCATACATTTACGTGCATATGTTGCCGGTATGCTGTTATGTACCTAATGATCATACAAGATACAAGATGTAAGACATGTATATACATATATAGGATGTCGGACTGTTAAAATGGAATGAAAAGCTGACATTGTAGTTGTACATTCGAACTTGTGTTGGATCCAGTCATAGCAACACAAACATGAAGCTTTGATGTGTAGAATGTCAAAAAGAAAACTGTCATGAATATTCTGCGTATTAAAAGATCGTGTGTAGAATGACAGCTGATATTAGTCATCGTATGCATATGCCATTCTTAATATCATAGTGTATTAATAATATACATTTTGTAATATCACCATTGAGACGTATTTCAGGGATGTATACTGTAACCACCGCTGTATACATTACACCTTTGTACCTACACCAGCACATTGCATTATGAAGTAAATATCTTAACCACATGATAATTAACATTAGAAAAGCATACTACAAACGTATGTGTTTTAGCGTTAATCTTTTTTTAAGCAATTTTCGCGATGAAATCATTCTGCTTAATTATGATTGCGCTAAATACAGTTTCTGTATTAGTTTTGCTTTTTACTGCAAGTATTTTGAGTTGCAATCATATGTGCTAAAATTGTATTGTGCCAAAATAAGAATGTTACAGTATATAAATACAGAAAATCATCATCACTAATGTTATTGAATAAGATCTTGCATGTTGTTAACAATTTCTAGTGTTTAAAAACAACAAATAACAAAATGTTGTAATTAGCATTATGTCGTGTGACAGTTTCATCTTTGTATCAACAGACAAAGAAACTGCCAAAACGGAGGGAGTCACGGTGGTCTAGTGGCAGGACGCCAGGCTCGTGATCAAAGGGTTGCAAGTTCGAGTCCTGGCCAAGATACTTTACTGCACATGTTCCAGCCTACTCAACTGTAAATGAATCTGTGCTTGGATACTAAAAAATGTAGAATGCTAGCTGTGAGCGCCAAAATGGCAGCACCGGGTGTATGTTCCCAGGGAGTTCAGAACATTACTGGCTGGTCGTTAAGGCTGTATGATCACGGATAATAATTTGTGAACCGCTTTGAGGCGACATATATGTTGTGATAAAGCGGTATATAAGAACCTCGAATGTTAATTATTATTATTATTTCATACACATTACATCCCTACCTCTATCGTTGTCATTTTCCTTTAGTTTCTGTTGTTTTATTTCTACGGTTTTCTTTGTTTCCTCCCAGCTGTCACCATATCTTATCTCTCCAGTTAAACTGTTTTATGCAAAGTATATATACTGACGTTCTATGAAACTGAAGAATTCTAGCTGAAATGAGTTATTGGCTAGTCGCTAAGGCTGTATGATCACGGATAATAATTTGTGAACCACTTTGAAACGACATACAGGTTGTGATAAAGCAGTTTATAAGAATCTGGAATGCTAATTATTATTGTGACACAATAAAGACATACAGTAGTTATAGAGTTCACATAACAACTAGTGTGTAAGTTGTTGGACTTCAGATTATGCAAACGTATAGAGACGTTTGTAAGATCAAACTATTATACATCACCTAGCAATCATGCCGCTCGTCAAATATATAAGACCAACCACTGTACTACAAGGTTAACGCTCGTACGGCCAGTGAGCAGCCAGATATCTCACAAACCTAATCGATTTTTTGTTTTTGTTTTGCTAGAATGATACCGACGAATGTTCATTCCCATACAAATAATTGAAAAGTGTGATGAATCTAACAATGACAAGGCAGGTATCGATACTCTGTTCAAACCAGGTAGGACATGGACGGATTCTTTACTGGGTTCCTGATGTAATGACAAATCGAGAGCGCTTTCTGGGACTCTGCAGACTGCAGGCGAAATGGAAGAACACGTGTACTGGGTTTTCTTAAGGGGACTGTTCTTTCCTAATATGCTAGGTCGTAATCCTTCCTGTCAGTTAACGAAAATTATCAGGAGCTTTTTGTTTGCTTTGCAATCCAAAGCTTATCAGCTTACTTTTTATAATGCACACGTCTTGTCGGCAGGGTTTCCATAGTGTAACCATGACAGCTAATGCAGGGTATAACGCCGTCTGATTTGTTATATATACTTAAAGGCCCAATATACGTAACTTTCGGCAAATCTTGAAGCGAAAATCAAGTTGAGTAACTTATTATTTATAGAGTTGGTTAAGATTAACTGATATCAGCAATATTCAAGATGAAATCTTGCGCGGTTACCGGTACAGCAGCAGTTGAAACACGGTTTGTAAACACGCGTCCATTTCGAAATGTCTTCTACCTACGGCTTTGTTGTTGAAGTGGGCCCCACCTGAACTTTTTTCAATTCTTTGGATTTTTATGTCAACAGTTTCTTGTTAGTTACCGCTCAGGTTAACTTCGATTTAGGCTTATTTTTGCATGGTTATCAACTGGAATTTTTTTCACAATTTTTCAGAATCACAAAAAATTCCCTGAAGTTACGTATTTTGGGCCTTTAATGCGGGTGTGTCAACATCATAAAATAATAAGGTTTGAATCTGATTAAGGTTTAGTTTTTGTTAAACGTCCTTTTATCAGCTATTGTAATCTAACGGGCGTGCATGTTCAGCGTTATTAGCCGGAGTTTCATTATGTGACCTCGACAACATATCTGAAATCAAAATCTATTTCTCCTAGTCTGGTGTCAAGGTCAGATAAAACTCGGGCTACAGCAATATCCGGTAACTGACCGCCTGCATCACAAGTGGTTTCAATAGACGACTAGTCTTTGTACATTGAGATGCAAGGGGGCATATGTATTCAGGGTTATCAATATTAATAATTTGATATTAATATAGAACCTGTGTAGTGGTATAACATGTGGTAACCAATCATTCAAAACGCTTATGAAATTTGAAACCTGATAAGGCATTCGTTCTTTAAAGTCGATTTATAACTGACTGTTGTAACAAGTCCAGAGTTGAGTTCACTTTCTAGCTTTACAGTAGAGAAGTACCTTTTTAGTCAACAAAGAAGGGTGACATGCCGCAAAGTTAATGTGAACATTATTTTGTTCAATGAAAACACCGACGTTGAGTAGCTTCTGTTGATATGCCAAGTCAAATATCGACATGTTTATCAGCAGACCCTGATAATATTGTCACCAGGACGGTAGATTGGCGCGTGTTTGTCAAGTTGTCAAGATGACGTCCCGTTTTTTTCGGGGTGGGGGTCGGCGGTTGGTAACAGCTCAGATTAAAACTCGATACGACATGGGGTTATTTGCAATGGTAAAATATGATTGAATACTTAGTAAAACTTCCATAAAATATGTATTTATGGGGAATACGTACATTGATGGTATGTTTCCTGTGTATATTTGTGTTGATGAGAAGACGATATGAGTTATCTGTGTATCATTCGTGTGTTACACAGAACCGTTGAAGACAAATAATGTCGAGAAAACAAAAAACAAACACAGCTATATCAGTCGGAAATTAGCTTTACATTTAATTATTTTGATTATATAAAATTGGACAATAACTGCCAACAGAACAGTGAAATAACAATTATGCAATACTTATCTTTCAGTCTATCAAACTGATATTCATTTAAATTTATTTCAAATGATATATAATCAAATTTAATTAATCACTGGAAACAATTCTCTATTATACATGATAGCTTTATTTAAAGTGTTTATTTTAACTCGAAAAAATCGTATTTCAAGCATGAAAATATAAAAAAAAATCATTTGTTCCTCAAAATGATCGTTTTAATGCATACATGATTTTATTTATTTATTTTTCAAATGATAATTAAGATGAATTTCAAAATGTCGCACATCTTGCAGTTACTCTTGTAAACTTATCATTACAAGTTTACTACCTTTCATATATCTGATCCATACAGTGAGTGAATGATGACTAAATACTAACATACAAGTTTTGTATTATGTTGATGCATGGCAAAACGATCAAGTGAAATTTTTTAAAGGGAAATCAAAGTTTAACCCGTTCTGGTATTTCTTTTGTAGCACGTAGTTCATTTACAGCCTTTTAAAACTCGATGCCACCAGAGCGGCAATGACCCCGAGAAACTGCCAAGAGTTTAACCTCGGACTGCCAGAAGTTGATGGGCAATCTGTTGGCAGGAGTTGCTTTTCAAAGGTAGTCAGCATATTTATAAAACCGGCACCACAAGGTTGTATAGAGGACATCGACGTGAAACAGTTGAAATATGAGCCCATCAGACTGTAATGACAAAAGAACATTTTATTACATTTTACCAGTGAATAACAGAAACTATCAACAAAAAACGTATATCTTCACTACTTATATCTTCACTAGTGATGAAATAAATTTCGGTCCCGATATAAATATTTTGCGTTATTCCAGAATCAAATCTTATGAAATAAGAAAATTAAAAACCTTTATAGTATTTTGGAAATTAATACATTGTGGATTTTATTGATATGCTTTTGTATTTTTACTATATTTTGAACAAAATATATAAATTCATCCTGTCGCGTATTAATATTGTATATACTAAAAGCCTGAGGCACTCTGTCCCGATCAGTTAACATTAAATTTTAAAAAAGAAATCAGATTTTGAAAATGTAATAAAAAGTAAACCCAATGGTTCCCTTTAAGTATCATATACATTTCACGTGTATGGTAGATTTTCAAAATATTCTCATTCATGCTAGGCTCTCATGAAAATATCCAAAACAAATCTGCCATACTCGTGAAATATATTTGATATTTAACGCTAAACCATTAAATAGCCTCTGTATATTATATAATATATTTAACATATTTATGGTATAGTTACAAAACATGATGTGTTACTTAACCTTCCAAAAAGGTACGCTATCAAACTTGATCAGAAATTGGTTGAAATTGTTGATTTTCTTTTGATGGTAT
Source organism: Mimachlamys varia (assembly GCA_947623455.1). Taxonomy (NCBI): domain Eukaryota; kingdom Metazoa; phylum Mollusca; class Bivalvia; order Pectinida; family Pectinidae; genus Mimachlamys; species Mimachlamys varia. Next base: position 12,600,913 of record OX392537.1, on the reverse strand, counting down.
AGCAATGGCGATTTTTATTGGTTTCCGGGGTATTTTGAGAGTACACGAATTCGAAGACAATATACAAAAAAAACTGAAAACTTACGTGCGTCGAAAACATCTAGTAGGGTGTTAAAAGGTGTTATCATTGTGTGAATGTTAATTAGCATTTAAATTCGGGTTTCGTGAAATTGTATTCGTCATTATAGTTTAATATAGTATTTAAAAAGCATAAGGTTATTGCAATCGGTACATCTACAATGTACATCTAAAATTAGAAATACTTTCTAAAAGAAAATTCTTTGAAATCACTATTTGTCCTAAATTTGAGCAACCTTGGACAGACTTTGTATCGGTCGTGAGAGTTTGACGTTATGCATCGTATTATGATATGAAATCTTCACTTTTAATATACAGGTAGATCAGTTTATTTGAGATTTAATATGGGAAAATCATATATCTTTTTTTTCTTTTTGGCTTGGTTCAAGGTTTTGAAATAAAATAGGAGAAATGACCAGTATATATTTGTTTGATGTTATTAAAATTATAACGTGTGTTTCAGCGGTCATATGATATATATATTACAAGTGTATTCATGACCATTTAGAGAATGGAATAGAGAAAATTCTCATCGAGGTTTACTTTTGATGTTTAAAAATCGTAATATTCAGTTTGTCCAATGCATTCATAATTTGAGGAGAATTAACCAAACCTTCAGTCTTAATTTTCTCCGTTTATCTCACCGCGCTGTAAACTTCTATAATACCGGATATACCTGCAATACAATGCTTTGGGGTTGCTCTGTTGTGCGGGCGTCAGGCCGGTGACACTCTGCTGGAGCTGGACAGAGCAGGCTACTACCTGGTTAGGATAGGCTGGCTGACTGGCAAGACAGGCAAAACCGTTTGCCAGTTCTAGAAAACAAAACAAAAACATGATGACTTTTCTGATTATTTCCAAAAATCATCAGAGACTACCAAAGCGTCAACAAAACCATAATCCGAACTCAAAATCGATTAAACTACGGGCAAAATAGGAACAAAGGAAAGATTTACATGGAGACAAGAGAATAAGACCAGGTGTTCCGGAAGAGTAAGCGTCTTCTGCTTCATCGAAAATATCAGAGACTACCAAAGCGTCCACAAAACCATAATCCGCACTCAAAATCGATTAAACTACGGGACAAAATAGGAACAAAGGAAATATTTACATGGAGACAAGATAATAAGACCACGTGTTCCGGAAGAGTAAGCGTCTTCTGCTTCATCGACAAATTATCGTATTACGCACAATTGGGTTACTTATGTATATACAGATCGCATTTACATTGTAATTATGGTGTGTGATCGATAACTGAATAGATGATATCAAAACGCCGACTAGTTTAACAATCCGTTACAATACACAAACAGTACACCTTTGTTGATTCATCAAATCGACATAACCCAAATAAGCCTTTTTTTCTCTGTTCGTAAACTCTACTGTTTACGACCACTGAAAATATGCGTACGATATCTCCAACGATTAACTATAGAAAGAAAGGTAACGGAAACTTAATAATAATGCATCTGTGAACGTTGATACGGCAAAAGAAGACAGTAAATTGTGACTTGTGAAATTCTGTTAAAATAAACATCAATGCCATATATGTCTTCATTATAACCAGTATTTACCTTATACCACTGCAGAAACCCAAATCTATGAATGTGTCACCTAGTGCAGTAAATATAACGCTTGTTCACTTTTTATCAGATACGTGTTAAAGAAATAGAAATTTCAGAAATCCAAGATAGAAAACTTTTCCTCATGAAATAACAAAATAATAATAATAAAACCAAACACTTGGATTTATTACAACTTTCCAGATAACAAATATCTAGTACAGTCAATTTACATGCAGGATTTGCATCTTGATATTGACATGATGATAAAAAGAATGAAACTATTGTTAATAGTGCCAAAGCTACCCAACTTTTGAACCACTAGGCCCTGGTATATTTTATGTTTGTTTTCTGCACAGTAAATGAATGTGTGTATATGTGAGATAGAACACAATATATTTCTTATTTGAAGCTACACGATGACTGCACCTTTAAACATTGAAAATCAATAGAGTATTCCAAAATTAAATTGCATGGCATCGTATAGCTATTTCGTCAAAGAAGTTTCAATCGATGATATAAGGGGCAAATAAGAATCCAAATTGTCTAAGATACAGTGGAAACCTAGGGACAGGTATCTGTAGCCCTTAAGTAATGAATTTAATACAAATCAAACAACTTGTAAATTGTGTAATTACATGATGAACTATATTAATACTCAATAAAAATAACTATGACAATCAAAGATTACGGCAAATCAATCTATCTTCTTGTGTCTTTAAAACTGAACATTATGCTCGTAGTGCTGTTTTTTTAAAGATTGGGTAATGTAATGGTTACGATTACACTGCATCATGCATACGTTTCTGCCTTTAGGACTCCTCAATGATGCTAGTAATTCTGTGAACATATTTTATACTATACATGCAAAGACTTTTTCTTTCTTTTCTCCTCGATGATCCATCACAATATCTATACAATGTACTTGTTTGTTTGGGGTTTTTTATGTTTGTTTGTTGGGGTTTTTTTTTGGGGGGGGGGGGGTCTGATAAAAAGCTTACCAATTAATAATTAATAACTAATTTGTTGTTTACTTACCAGTCTGGTTTTGACACAGCGTTTGTAGCGAATCTCGCATTTGATTATCAGTTGGAAGCACAGTTTTGGCTGCGGCGATTAAACCACAATTCAAAAGAACATCATAGCAATGCAATACCTGGGTAGACTTCCTGAAATACAGACGAAGGTCAGAATTTGCAATAAACAGATTTTATATTCGTTTCATAATTTGTATGTACCAACAACTTTTACATTTAACTATTGTTAAGACCAATTGAATAACAAAAAACATTTATCAAAAATATTCTTTCAAAAGTCTAAAAAAAAACCAGACATATTGATCAGGATGTTAAGGATTGCATTACAGGTAAAGCTTTGTGTCTTTTGTAACTTTTAAATATAAATCGAGAGAAATAAATACCATCTCCAAAGACCCTTCGTCATGTAACCCCTATTTATTCTATCTGGTTGCTTACAGGCCCATATACGTAACTTTTGCAAAAAAAAAATAAGCGAAAATCAAGCCGAATTACTTCTAATATTTAATAAAGATTTTAACTGATATCAGCAATATTCAAGATGATTTCTTACACGGTTACCGGTAGAGCAGCAGTTGAAACTCGGTATTTGTAAACATGCATCCATTTTGAACTGTCGTCAAGCTTCGGTTTGTTGTTTTAGTGGTCCACACCTAAATTATTTTCAACTCTTTGGAGTTTTCTGTCAAGGGTTTCTTTGTAGTTACTGCTCAGGTTTACTTCATTTTAGCCTTAATTTTGCATGGTTATTGACTGGATTTTTTTTGAGAATTTTTCAGAATCACAAAAAAATCCCTGAAGTTAGGTATATTGGGCATTTAAAAGATGAAAATAAAAGGTGCAGAGCTTTATCAATGACCTAGAATAAAATTGTTTTCTCTCTTCGTCATCTGCAATATATTGTTCTAAGTTGCAATAACTTGTGCCCAATCCTTTTGTAAATATTTTGCAATAGAATGTATATAATTCGTTGTTCTCCCTCTTCATTCCCACATGTTGTTTTTCCAGAATTTGTCATAAGGACATTATCCTATTAATCTAAATATCTCCCATTCCTGTGTTGGCGGGTCTTTATTTTATACACTCCTTTTCAACAGTGCCGGCGGTACAATCTACCTAACAGACTATCCCCAACCAACAAATATTTTATTCACACAAAACATTCTTATGACGCATTCCCATTTCACAATAACTTGACATTGGCCTGTTTCTATCGGGTTGTGATAATTTGTGTCTGCACACCTTAAACATGTATGTGTAATCTGTGCTTGACACACATGTGACTACCCGATATCAAACACGAGATAACGAAGAGGCTTGTGAGTGCCTGTCATCCTCGCTCACCTACGCCAGCTATAATACTGGACTATAGTATGGCAAGAATTAGCAGTTTGATTGGACTCGGATATAATCAAAGTACTGAAATAACTGTTGTACTGAAACTATCTATGTTCCTATATCAAGAAAACTTATTATCAAGATTTGATAAATGATTTATCAGCTTACGGTTTGTGACATATACATGTTATTATCAAAATTTATGTATTATGTTATTATGTTGGACTAGTATCCAAGCTGAAATTTTTATCTATATATCTGTAAATTTATATGAGCATTAATGTGATCTCAAAGAAGATATACATAAGTAAACATATGTATTGTTTTATCCAATACATCAAACGATTTGATATTGCTATCTATTTTTTGAAAAATCATAGACTTCCCCAATGATATCTTATATACATGCTATTTAATAGGTAGTGCGTTCGTATATGTTATACATTCCTATTGTATGAGACGATTTATCAAACTCCCAGAAAATTAAATCCTTTTAACGCCAATTGTTTAAGCAATGAATATTACGTGAACGATACTGTACATATTCTTCATTGTACATATTAATTGGGAAAGAAATATGACAGATATTTCAAGTATAAAGATTTATCCGAGAATTATCCACTAAAACACCTTTGTGCATACATATGTTTATGCATATTAATGAGATATTATGAATATCCTGATTTGGCAACAAATGTACAATACTTTAATTTTGTTAATCATAGATATATAGTTTATATAATACTGTAGCTAGTAAAACAAATAATACAACATTTAAACGTTACTTTCTTATCCTAACGCAAATAAATGTTTTAGCGCTAAAAACCTGGCCAATCGCTACACTAAAAACTTATTATTGAAGACACTCAACTTCAAAGGCCCAATATACACAACTTTCGGCAAAACTTGAAGTGAAAATCAAGCCTAATAACTTATTATATTTATAGATTTAGTTAAGATTAACTGATATCAGCAATATTACAGGTGAATTCTTTTGCGGTTACCGGTACAGCAGCAGTTGAAACACGCTATTTGTAAACATGCGTCCATTTCGAACCGTCTTCTACCTTCGGTTTGTTGATGAAGTGGGCACCACCTGAATTATTTTAAATTCTTTGGATTTTTTTGTCAAAAGTTTCTTGTTAGTTACCGCTCAGGTTTACTTCGTTTTAGGCTTATTTTTGCATGGTTATCAACTGGATTTTTTTCAGATTTTTTCAGAATCACGAAAATTTCCCTGAAGTTACGTATATTGGGCCTTTAAAGCCTGTCAATTGTCAATTCTTTTAATATGCATTAAAGGATCGAACTAGTCATCTTGCGCAATCAGCAAGGTGGCGCACACAGAGCCTCCAGTTTTGCAATGACATATTCCAGAGATGAAGAAAGCGTTGGTGAGCATCACGCCTAGATATCGAGGATGAGTACTAGTGTTTATGAATCATTTAATGTGAAAGCAATATTCAACACAAAATCCTTTCTGCCATCATCTTTAGAATATATATACTTCAATATGTATAACCTTCCAACAAAATTCAAAATAAGGAAAGCTTGTTACATATATGTTGTAAAGGCAGATTTACCTGACGATTGACTCGGAATAGGTTTCAGGTTATCGGGAAGTATTTAAAACTGAAATTGTACCTAATGGTACAATTGACAAACCATGCCGTTAAAATAGCCGAGGACAGAAAGATGTATAACATCCTAAACTAGTTTCCTTTCCATGACATTTATGAAACAATTGTATAAAATGTTAAAAGAAGCCAGCCTTTGGGGAGCTAAAATGAAAAGTTTGTGACGAGACATGAATGAAAACGAGAGTTTTATCTTCTTTATCCCGTTATCAAAAATCAAGGCATCTATTCGTGTAAAAGCACAATTTTCACACAACATTGGAATGTAAAACGCGGTAATTTTGACTCTCACTGACGTCATGTAATGGTCTTAGGTGTAGTTAGAACAATCGAAGCTTAAAACCAATCACAGGGTTTATTGGCCATGTGATACTATGATATAACTGAAGGATACTTACTGACAAATCACCTTTATGACACCATCCAAACCGGCATTAGAGCCTATAGCAGTGACGTTGATACCTAAGTCGCTGAAACATTGTTGTGCCACGGGACACTGGCCATTAACTTGGCAAGCCAGAACAGCCAAAACGCAAACTGAAATAACAACACCGTCTTATATACTCGAATTATAGTTTTTGCACATTGTGTCAATCGGGAAAAATCTCATTCTTCATTATAAGTTTTTTTTTAATTTTGTAATGTTAAAATGAGATAAATTTAAAATTTGATAATTTAAATGCGGATTATCATCACACTAGATTCATCAATGTCTAGCTATTGTTATTGTTTCCTAATGTATTATGCATACAACACTATATAGGTAATGATCAGTATGTGGAATAACCCAGGGAAATCATAAAGTATCCATTCTAGCTGCATTATATTATTTTTCATTTGTTCAAAACAAAGAAAGACCCTAAAACAGTATGATAATAGCAAAAGGATGAAACTCAGTAAAAATAAATAGAAAAATATAAATCCCTGTCATATACAAGCAAAATTAGGCATTGTGTTTCATTTGGAAATGATTCAAATATTTAGAGGAAGACCGCCATCCAATGACAGCGAAAGGCCAACGCGTGCAGTGACATCGAAACTCATTTGATATGCAAAAGTGCCAGGATGGCCGACGAAAACTTTTAGAAAAGAAAATTTGGCGTGGTATGGAGGAAATCGAGATTATTTCTGCAGGAGGATACATTTGACGTGCATTTAGGAGGTTTCTAAAATAAAAAAAATATCCATCTTTCAAACGGTACCAAGCGTGTTTTCGTACCTCAACTAGAAATGTGATTTTGGATGCAAGAAATGTAGGTGGGGTCTTTTTTTCGACCTTAAAAGCTTTCATCCCCATTAGCCTTTATGACCATTGAGGGGGCATTTTTATCGAAAATTGATCTAAACCCCCAAGAAGTGTAAAATTACTCTAAACACCCTATTTTGGGTCCACAACTAGCTGGAACAAATCCTCAGGTCCCTGCGGTACATATCAACCTATTTTCGTGGACAAATCGTACATATATAATTTGTCAATTGTCTGATGAAATTGACAGAATATATAACGCGAAACGCCATATAAAATTTGTATTGGTTGCGTAAATGAAACTTTAAATACATCAAAGTGTCCATCCTGAAATGTTCTTTTTAACAAATATGATTCATGCCCATTCTCGTCGAAATGGCTTTCTTTTCTCTCACTATCTCTCTGGTTAATATCTTTCTATTAATCATCGCCAGTGGATACAGAAAGAAGTAAGTAGTTTTTATCTTTCACTCAATTATTTATTCATATATAAAAAAAATCAGAGAATACCAAAACGTCGACAAAACCATAATCCGATCTCAAAATCGATTAAACTAGGGGCAAAATAGGAACAGAGGAAAGATTTACATGGAGACTCTCGTAAAAGCACAGGAGAATAAGCCCAGGTGTTCCGGAAGAGAAAGCGTCTTCTGCTTCGTCGACGACCGCCATGTAAATCTTGGTCACATCCAAGTAAGCATATCTACATGAACCAGTCATAACCGCGAGATTATTGTGTAAAGTATGTTATAAATAATATATACTATATAGGATGGATATGCAATGCCACTGCACACATGCATGTACATTGTACGCTAGCACTTGTCGCTTTCTGAGTGTACAAGTGTAATATGTACGTATATATATTAGGGCATTCAACAAAAATAAGTTCATATCTTATTCTCCCTAAATAAAACCAAGCCAATCCAATAACATCGGAAAAATGGCTTTGATGATATTTTTTGCATGTAGACAAAATAAAATCAACAGTATAATTAAACTGCTCCGAATTAATACATGTTAATATTTTCGTTGAATGTAACTGTTGCTTGTAGAAGTGAATGATCGTATGATTCCGATAAATGAAGAATATTGCCATCCATTTTGAAGTGTAATTGCGTGACGGGTAGAAATAAACTAGGACATTTGTGTCCCTCGTGCCTGATAATGCTGGGGTAAGTAGGGTATGTACACTAGACTGCTAAGGTCAAAAGATATAGGTATGTATGTATCAAATACCCCGACCGACGCTAGTTTTTCATACTTCGGCCCTTGTAATTTTACCTAACCCTTATGTTCCTAAAACTGACATTCGGAAGCACCAAAAATCTAAATTATTTAACCACTTGAAAATTTAATGAAAAATGAAGCAGTTCGTATGAATAACTATGTTTGGTAATGTATTGTATATTATTAAATCTTTTTTTTATAAATATCATTCCTACGCTGATATCAAAAACATAATTTCACATAAAATTTTGTAAAATCTTAAAAGTATAAACGCCCACTGACCTGCCATTATACCTGATTGAGTTGACCTACATAAATGTGATATTAATACGTGATTTTAAGAAATTATGCAAATATATAGTATATAATTTTATATAAATATTTTGTACATATTTATAAATGTATATTTACCTGTTGCTAAAAACCCTAGGTTGGCCATGCTGCTAATGAGAACAGATGAGACGTCGGTATGTCAATCCGTTTGAATAAAAGGAAGGCTGGAGAATAAATACATCGTTATCTTGGAAACACCTGCATGATAAAACGTGTGACACGTGTAAAGGGGGCGTTATTTCACAACCGCAGTTCATTCACCGATATAACCATCAATGACCTATTGGATATTAATCAGTTTTACTTATTACGTTTCAATATGTGTTCATTGCATGTTTTAATGTTCATTCAATTGATCTCATGTCTACTATATGTGTTTTTAATGTTTCGGTCGAAAAGATTTAATAAATTATATATTCAACATAAAATTTGCATTATAGTACAACGTTCCACAATTGATTCAGCTTTTGCAGATGTGACAATGAGTTGACTACATTTATTATTTAAATAAACATTCTTGCTAATAAATTCAAACTATTTGTGCTTTGACTCTTTATCGTACAGGAAACAATGACCTGATATACTATAATCATTGCTATGTCGTCTTACCTTCATGATCGCTTTGACAGTTATCATCAAATTGGAAGATAAAAGATAATGACTCTGCTTAATCGTGAGGAATGAGGATTTTAATGAAGTAATCAACAACAACAACAAACAAACAAATACTTCACCTCCTTCCCCGAAAATAACTCATCTCAAAGTTGATATTACTTAATTAACAAATTAAGAAACAGCAACAAACAACAGCAGGAACAGTTAGAAAACAATAGAATACAACGACAGAAATCAGCTGAACACCACGACAGAAATAAACGGAACACCACGACAGAAATCAGCGGAACACCACGACAGATCAGCGGAACAGCACGACAGAAATCAGCGGAACACCACGACAGAAATCAGCGGAACAGCACGACAGAAATCAGCGGAACACCACGACAGAAATCAGCGGAACAACACGACAGAAATCAGCCGATACTAGGAAACAAAAGTACAGACTTGAACAATGTAGCAAACAACTACAGTCAGTCAGACTGGAGCAATGTAGCTAACAGTTACATCCAGTCATACATCCATACTGGAGCAATGTAGCTAACAGCTACAGCCAGTCATAATTCCATACTGAAGCAATGTAGCTAACAGTTACAGCCAGTCATACTTCCATACTGAAACAGACTGAGTTAATGAGGCGAAGTTATCAGTAGAATATCAATACCATGCTCATAATTGCGACAGATAAGAGGTAAAATCATCGACAACTTTGAAACGGTAGAACATTTAAATAAGTTGGCTAAAGTCAATAATGTACATAGTTCCTAGCAGTAGATAAATTGAAGATCAATTTCCTTGTCACTCATTGTTTCTTGATAAACTTTATCAAACGTTTCGTTCTGCTGCACTGTGAACAGTCTTTTCCAATCGCCGATCAGTCCTGGATTGTAATAATAAAAAAGAATCTTTAAAATAAGCATGTTTATCATCTGTCGTAGACGGAATATACAAGGATACAAAAATATGAACAATCTCCATTTCTCTGAGACCGTAAAAGTCAAATTCTTTTATTACACTATTGGGTTGCCAGAGATTGGTTTTATTCATCGACCTTCTACTATTGTATTTCGGAATGTCGAAAAAATCAGATAATACCAAAGCGTCAACAAAACCATAATCCGAACTCAAAATCGATTAAACTAGAGGAAAAACTTGAATCAAGGAAAGCTTTACATCTTGTCCCTTGAACAAGAGGCAAAATAAGAACAAAGGAAGATTTACATGGAAACTCTCGTAAAAGAACAAGAGAGTAAGACCAGGTGTTCCGGAAGAGTAAGCGTCTTCTGCTTCATTGACGACACCCGCCATGTAAATATTTGTCACATCCAAGTAAAACATCAATCCTCAAAATGATAACCGAATCATCATTGTCAATCACAGCAAGTAATAACCATACTCAAAAACGTCCATTTTCATATTATATGGCGACGATAAAACGTGTCCATAGTTGAAATTAGAGTTCACACTGGTGATTTGATATCGGCTTAAATATGTTTGTAGTCAACAAAGTGCATCTATTGATCGAAAACGACGTAAGTGTAAACCAGATTGTTTATCTTTTGAAACATAGTGAGATTATACCAATCCAAACTGTTTTTCACATGAATGAATATGTGCATAACTAGTTTAAGTAAGCACGTTTTGCCATCTCTATGACTGATATGACGTATAAAAATAAGAGAATACCAAAGAGTCACACAAAACCGTAATCCGAACTCAAAATCGATTAAACTAGGGGCAAAACATGAAACAAGGAAAGCTTTACATGGAGATCCTCGGAAAAACACATGAGAATAAGACCAGGTGTTCGAGAAGAGTAAGCGTCTCCTGCTTCATCGACGACAACCACCATGTAAGTTTTGGCCACATCCAAGTAAAAATTAAGTTTAATAGTTTAATTGATTGTTTAGATTAACCAAGCCAAACTGTCAATGAGCCAAAGCTGAGTATAAAATAAAACAGAAAAAAAGAAAAGAAAGTCCTCAAAGGGAGAACCGCGACATTATTCAATTCAAACAAAAGTACCAAATATGTTATACATATATTATTTTCTGTTTTAAAGACAAAAAGGAAGATTACCCTTTCGATATATTGGCAATCTTCCATTTTCACCATGGTGCGTCCACACTTCACTTTCTCCCAATGTAGTGGAATGCTGCTTCTGGAGGTTAGCAAACGATACTGCCATTTCTACCTTCCTGAGAAATGTCTCTTCACAATCGACTTCCAGAAACTTAGCTATTCGAACTATATTCCTGAACAGATTCTAAATAAAAACAACAAATACATAAAATAGAAAACAAAGCTTTAGAATTAATTACAACGTATCATTTAGAAAAGATATTCGAACATGTTTGAAACACATTGACTCTTTGGTTTGATCTGATTGTGTTTACGGCCTATTAACAGTTAATTAATGTCATTTTGGGACGGCCTCCCGGTGTATGCTGTGAGTGTGTGTGTTGAGAGCTTGTGTATTTGGGAGGCTGCACTATGTTCGTTTAAGCCTTCTTGCGATAGTCCGGACCTTTTGTGGATATAAAATGCTACAACACTGAAGTATACGTACAAATACATAATGGTTTTTTTATTATGACAAATTCACATCGCACGATTTTCAGTCTGGGTTACTTTACTTCATAAAATACAAAGCACATTAGTTGTGCTTAGAAGTGTAAGATCAAATCAATAGTTTACAATTAAGGACTGTTTGGTTACATTCGCCAGAAATTGATTTTTAATAGAAAGCCTACTTATTTAACTACAATTCTGATTTTAAAGTAGAGGAAAATGTTTACAAATCTGGTGATATCGCAAAGGTTTTTAAGTTACCGTGTTCAGATCCTCGTATCTGAGAAATAATATCTTCAGATTTGGATTAGTCAGCATGGCGGTGTTCCATTCCACTGTATGAGTAAACCATGATCCCCCGGATCCTATAACTGTATGAAGAAAAAGATAGATTTGACACATATCCGATTTTTCCGACACAATTTTCAGGTGAACAAAAGTCGTGGTGCGCAAAGACAGCGAATAAATCTATGGCATCATTTACTGTACGGCGGCGTATAAGGGCCACGATGAAAATAAATTTATCTTGTACACGTACAACTTATTTTCTTGTACGTACAACTTAGTATCTTGTACATACAACATATTTACTGTCAATAAAAAAGCTTTAAAAAGCACTAATGAGCAGTAACCACTAGTGTCAAGAATCTTCGTTAAAATCGAAGACAGAAAACGTGAGTTGCCACGTAACTCTTACATTCTTCAGACAGGGAAAGCATCCAAAAATCCGTCAAAGCTGCCGACATAGCTGGCGTTGTGGAATCTTTTCAAAAATAGAAAGTACGAACAGGCGACGTCCTTTGGATTTCTGAGAAGATAAATGACCTTTATATGTCCTTCCATCGCCGCTGTAGGGATGAATGGATAAGACAGATGAGTATGGAACAGTCTTGGAGATTTTCGTTCCTCTAATTCACCAATGTCCTGAAATTCGAGCATGTCTGGTGTTCCTGAATATTGGATGGTCTTTGTTTGTATCATTCTAGTCATGTTGAATAGCCAGTGTGTACCTGTAAAGATTGAAAGGGAAAACTGTTGAAAATGACTAGCGGTTAACTTGTTTTGTGACAAAAGTACCGGCTGTGATGTCGATTTCAATAGTGAAAGAAAATAAAAATAAACTTTTCCCCAAGTATTGGGACTCAAATGTGGTACACAACTGGCCCAATGGACCCGAATCACTCAACAGCTAGTGCACTATAAATACAGCTACAGTCAAAATAGCAGTGTCCGATATCACTTGCATGATATTCACTGGTTTGCCGTTTAAGATCAAACATATTTCACACGAGTATGGCAGATTTTGTTTTATATTCACGAGTGCGTAGCACGAATAAATTGGGTTTTTTTTTTAATCTGCCATATACGAGTGAAATGTATTTGATATTAAATGGCAAACCATTGAATTTTCTTTTTATTACATTTTTAAATGGGGCTCTTAATATTTTTTCGTTAACTACTGGAAAGTAGCAAGATATAGACCAATCGTCCTCGAAACCATAACCGATCGGGTCAGCTGATTGGGATAAGTGGGCATTTCAAAATAGTAATACTTAAGCTACAAAATATAGTTCCACACAATATCTACTGTTGTTGCCATTTCTTCAAGATCAGCCATTTCCATCTTTCCCCGATAGACGGGTCCTAGCAGACGACAACAATGCCAGGGGGCAATTTGGGGTGTTCGATCAAGGGGGACAACTCCGGCAAAACCTTATATTTTCACTGGAAAATCTTATATTTTCACTCAAAGTCCTATATTTTCACTGCTCATCACTGCAGTAAAAATATAAGGTTATCAGTTTGACAATTTTCTGTATTTCAAAGGCAAAAATGTAATGAATTGAAAGAGTTCAACATTTGACCCCTGAGACCTTGTAAGTTGGTCAAGGTCAATCATTTGAAAAAGATTGATAGCCCTTTATCCCAGCAAGCTACATGCCTTATATCAGTACCCGAAGCATTTTAGCTATTGAGAAGTCGTTGTATATTTTAAACAGATTTGACACCTATGACCTTGAAAGTAGGTCAAGGTCATTCATCTGTACAAGCTTGGTCATCCCAGCATGATACAAGTCTAATATCAGTACAAAGTGTCTTTTTTGTAAATGAAAAGAGGTGTTTGAAGATCTTTGTGCAATAAATAGTAGCTTATATATGACATTTCGTCTTTACCTTGGTGGAGTTTCTTCTTTTCATTATTTCATTTTTGTTCGCCTCGTGTTATTTCGTGGGCGACAAAGCGAAAAGACGAAATGTCATATAAAAGAAATAATTAGACCTCTAAAAGCTACGTTACGAAATAAGCAAATAAAATAGTTTATTTCTTAAACAGGATCTATCTAACATCGTAATTTGTATTTAATACGATATAGATTGTTGCTTCAGTTACCATACATATTTGCGTCACAATTACCATTACTTTCGGCAAAACTTGAAGCGAAAATCAAGCCTAATAACTTATTATATTTATAGATTTAGTTAAGATTAACTGATATCAGCAATATTCAAAATTCATCTTACGCGGTTACCGGTACAGCAGCAGTTGAAACACGGTATTTGTAAACACGCGTCCATTTCTAGCTGTCTTGTACCTTTGGCTTGTTGTTAAAGTGGGCCCATCCTGAACTTTTTTCAATACTTTGGATTTTTTTTTGTCAAGAGTTTCTTGTTAGTTACCGCTCATGATTACTTCGTTTTTTGCTTATTTTTGCATGGTTAATCAACTGGATTTTTTTCAATAATTTTTAAGTCCCGAAAAATTTCCTGAAGTAACGTATATTGGGCCTTTAAGACACCTACCTGATTTTGGAAATGTGCAGAGTAACACATCGTCGGATCTACAGCGAAATGACGATATCTGGTCAAGCTGAGTCCCGACATCACCGACGGTGTCTTTGATGAAGGTCCGACCCTGGTATCTCTTGAAGCTGATGCTGTTTCCGTGGGTATCTCTCTTAGTGACAATCTCCATACTAACACCGTTCTGGGTATTGTGCAGGAAAATCTGTGTTTCTATTTTATACGTTCTGTTATACCAGTGCTATAAAATTACTTCAAAGGAAACATCAGTTTAATTTATCAAATGTTTATAATAAATATGGAGACAATATACACGCACTACGTCCTATTATACCAGTGTTATATAGTGACTTAAAAGGAAACATCAGTTTGATTTTTTCAAATATATAAATATGGAGTCAAATTATACATAAAAGGGAGATACACATTGATAGAAAGAATAATTATATTAATATGTAAGTTTATCATATCAACCGGATGTTAAACTGGCACCACATGTTGAATGATATTCCTTTAGAAACCCGAATATGATTTGATTAAGTTCCCATTCATAACTGGGTGAAGAAAAACATAAACTTTTTGCCGATCGGTGTTTATGACGTACACATGTAGCCACCTATAGCTTTGATAAGTGTTTGTACAAATAGCTAGGCCTAATACAAATATCCACGATACTTATAATGAATCACAATTTTATGTTTAGTATTCTTACGCAATCATTACACGACACTAATAATGAATAACGATTGTATGTTTAATGTTTAATATTCCTACGCAATCTTTACACGACACTAAATTATGATGAATAACGATTGTACGTTTAATGTTTAATATTCCTACGCAATCTTTACACGACACTAATAATGAAAAACGATTGTATGTTTCATGTTTAATATTCATACGCAATCTTTACACGACACTTCTAATGAATAACGATTGTATGTTTAATGTTTAATATCCATACGCAATCTTTACACGACACTAATAATGAATAATGATTGTATATTTCATGTTTATTATTCCTAAGCAATCATTACACGACACTAATAATGAATAACGATTGTATGTTTAATGTTTAATATTCATACGCAATCTTTACACGACACTAATAATGAATAATGATTGTATGTTTCATGTTTAATATTCATACGCAATCTTTACACGACACTAATAATGAATAATGATTGTATGTTTAATGTTTAATATTCCTACGCAATCATTACACGACACTAAATTATAATGAACAACGATTGTATGTTTCATGTTTAATATTCATACGCAATCTTTACACGACACTAATAATGAACAACGATTGTATGTTTCATGTTTAATATTCATACGCAATCTTTACACGACACTAATAATGAATAATGATTGTATATTTCATGTTTAATATTCCTCCGCAATCATTACACGACACTAATAATGAATAACGATTGTATGTTTAATGTTTAATATTCATAC